>OZ012643.1:2517506-2913136 GCA_963942575.1 Priocnemis perturbator | reverse complement strand
GAACAGTGTCCCCAAGCAAGTGTTTGTATACAATTATCGGTGATATATCTTTTATCATCGTACGGATGCAATGCAACTTTTCCTTCGGAAATCGTGTGATTCTGATGCAGCTTCGACGCAATACGGTTTTGTCTAGCCATTTTAATTTCATCGTTAAATAGGCAATTTATATAATCATCAAATTTAATTTCTCGCTTAATAAAATCTTTTTTGATCCCTTTAGCCTTCTTCGTGTCGCGCTCGCCAATAACTTTTATAGCATACATTTTCGATCTTAATCCTACGAATTCACGCATAATTTTTCCTCCATTTTCATCCTTCATTAGGCCTAGAACTTTTTTATTTGCTAAAGGTATATTGTATACGTTGTCAATTGGATAATTACTAGTATCGAAATAAGCTATATCTCGCCTCATAATGCTATATATGTCATCACATTGTAATTTATAAATTAAACTGTCCGTATCAGTATATAATACCTTACACATATCTTGAAGTTGAACCTTCATATAGTCGTAATGAAATTTATAGAGATATATTTTTGAAATATCTAGAATGGACATGCCGATATAAATGGGTTTATCTATTTTAACTTTCATCTTTTTCATTTCCACACCGACAAAATTTTCATTGAATATTACTCTTCTATGAAAATTAGGTCTTCCTATCAATGGCTTAATACCGGCACGTCCTTCCCACGACGTTAATAATCTTACATCAACTCGATTACGCACATTTTCCATTGTTTTTCCAAATACTGCGTTATTCATTAACTTAAATAAATCTTTTTCAAAGTCCGATTCGGATTGAGCTCGAAATTTTGCATTTAATTGTATATATTTACACATCCATGGAGATTGATTGAACTGTAGGATACGCTGAATGTTCTTTAATTTAAGTCCATGTTGCAGACATTGCTGTAGGGTTCGATAATGAATAACATAGTTGGTTTTACACTTTAAAGTTGCTAGCAATTTTTCATATTTAGCGTTTGGCGGTACTTCGCGAGTGGGACAGAACGGCAAATCTGAATGCGAATCATGTATTTCATCGGGATAGTCTAAATCTACCTCTAATATGTATCCAATCTCAGAATCGGCTTTAGCCGAATTAATGTTAAATTGACTTATCATATCATTATCCATCCATTCAAATTTACCGTACGGCAACGAATCGCACATGGCAAAACCGTATAAATTGTTAACATCGTAATACATTAAATACGATGATTCTTTATTAGAATCATACGTCGCGCCCATGTAAGGATTATTAGCTTTTGCATACCGATGCGAACATTGACTGAATCCTCCGCGTATACCGCTTTCAATAAATAACACCATATCGATATCTGTTAATAATTCTAATGTTATGTTTGTAATTTTTAGCATAACGTCCCACGCATATGATGGTAGGGTACAGTAATAGGCAGGGTCGAGACCATAATATTCGATACATTTGCTTCGAAAATTTTCAAATATATCTGCTAACAGTAGAACATCTGTTTTCAAATATAAATCGCTATATTTGCCTAGTGATGAGATATTAAATTTGTTCCATACGTTTTGTGCATGTTTATACTCGCTCCTTTCAATATTGTGCCCGTACAATGTGCTGTGAAATTCGTCGTAATTAGGTAGACCAGGCCTGGGCAACTCGTGGCACAAGTGCCACATTCCCCTTCTTCTTCCACTTCTCGGCGACCCCCACCTTATTCCGTGTGCGCGCTGACTGTCGTTGACGGAGCGAGGGGAAGTAGCGTTACATATATGCGGAATCAGAGGCCGATTCGCGTTACTTCATTGTTTTACTCTCTTCTGGTCAGAACTGAGCGGCTACACTGCGACGCGTCGTATGCTACCCATTGAATCAAATTGTTTTTCTCCTTGATTCAATGGGTAGCATACGACGCGTCGCAGTGTAGCCGCATTGAATCAAATTGTTTTTCTCCTTGATTCAATGGGTAGCATACGACGAGTCGCAGTGTAGCCGCTCAGTCCTGACCAGAACAGAGTAAAACAATGTCGTAACGCGAATCGGCCTCTGATTCCGCATATATGTAACGCTACTTCCCCTCGCTCCGTCAACGCCAGTCAGCGCGCACACGGAATAAGGTGGGGGTTGCCGAGAAGTGGAAGAAGAAGGGGAATGTGGAACTTGTGCCACGAGTTGCCCAGGCCTGAGGTAGACAATTATCATTTAGTCTTTCATAGCTGTCAACATATTCATAAGGAAAAACACCTTTGCGCGTCAGTAAATTAAACAAATTTTCATCGATCGACGGAAAGTTTTTGCGTAAAATTCTCATATCATTTATATCTAGTGTTGATACTAATTGTTCTAAACTGCTATTAAGAAATTTAAATGAATCGATAAATCTTACTTCAAGAGAAAATATATTATTTTTCATCCGACATACGAATGAAACATATTTTTCCATTGTAGAGGCTATTACATGAAATTGAGAGCTAAAACATTTCATTGAAACAATTTCTTCTATGAGAAAATGTGCATCGTAATTACTTAAGTTATGAAATATTATGGGTTGCGTATACGTATTTTTATAATTTAGGTTACATGCTCCGTGTGCTGCTACAAGAATCATATTATTAAACTATTAAATTATTACAACTGTAAATAGAAAAGTGATGAATTACCTGTCGCAAATGTGTGATTTATGTTGGTGTTGATGAATTTGCGACGATATCAGCCTTGATAAATTTTTGATCCATACATAATGGCACATATTTGTAACGTACCGCGCCGCCGAGCGCCGCTGAGCGCCGCCGACCAGCGCTGCGGCCCATGCCGTCGTACGCGCCTGCCTGCCGTGACGTCATCATGCATCGCCCGAGCTAGTGACGCGCCTGAGTTAGTGACGCGCCCGGGCTAGTGACGTAGCCTCGAACGAAGCGCAGCAGCCACGCGCGATCACGTGCACAGCGAGTGCCCGGCGCATGCACAGCGGGTGCGTGCCGACGTTTGGGAACGTTCGGGAACGTGATGCCCCCCGAAAAAGCGCCCCACCTCAATGCACTGTTTCCTTGCATCTCGCTACCCCTAGCCTAAGATCGAGCCATATAAAAGAGGGCCCCGCCAGGGCTCGCGAGTCTCAGACAGCTTTTGAAAAGGACCGTGCAAGGGTCTGCGTACGAAATTCCCGAGCGTTTATAAATACTTAGAAAAAGTGATTCCAGAATTGCTTAAAGTGTCTTTTTCGCTGTTTGTCCTCATTGCAAGGAACAACCTGTGCGTGTTCCGAGCGTTTAGTTTAAATTCAAAGTCTGGTAGCCACAGGAAAGAGTGTCTTTTCGCTGTCCATGATTTATTGCGAGGAATAACTTGTGAATATTCCGAGCGTTATTAGTCTTAGTCGTTTTGCCACACTCCTGTGTGTAGGTTTAGTTCTCAATTTAGCTCGATTTCCTTAAACCAAATATTCTTTTACTAGTCATTAAACGTTTTCTGTGTACTTATTTGCGTCGCATTGTAATCGCGTTATTAGAAATAGTAGTTGAATTATTGTTTTGTTCGTTATACCTAACTGCTTTTTCTGTATTTATTTTTCTCAATATAGTTCATTTTATTGTTTTCCATATTCCTTTGCTATCACGTTATTTAATCGCCTAGAACTCGAATCACACGAACGAGGTTTCCTTTTACCGCTCGAGGGAACCAACGAGCCTAAAAAGAGTTACAAAATCCAATATCCTCAAAGTTGCGCAAGGGGTGCAGCCGTGAAAAATCGGACGAGGCCCTTGTCAGCTATCCTTTCGAGTTTACTTGCCTGGGGTGCAGCCGTGAAAAACCGGACGAGGCCTGGGTTAGTAGCTCAAAAACCGAATCTACTGATAGGTGCAGCCGTGAAAAACCGGCCGAGGCTTGAAGTGATTTTCCTAAACCCCCTCTCTCCTCCTTTCGACCAGCGACACGTATTTCCGCGAGGGAGTACGGAGAGCTGTTAGAAAGGCATCACTAAGGGTAGCGACGTGCAGGGTGCAGCCGTGAAAAATCGGACGAGGCCTGTAAATAGCTGCTCACTCCTCTCACATTTACTCATTCCTAACGGCACTGACAAAAATCCTCGCCACGTCAGGCCGTGGCTCGTAACATATTATCTTTTTCTTGCTCATTTTGATATATTAGTAAGTTTATATGTTTATGTTCAGATATTTTATCACTTAATCGTAATGGTAATACTTCATATTTTTCATGTTCAGATTTATCTTTATGTAGGATCGGAAAAAGTAAACTGTATCGGGCGGACTCGAACCGCGTCCTTTGGATCCGCAGGCAGGCGCGCTACACACTGCGCCACCGACACCTTACGTCAGTGCTGTCCAGGGAGCGCTCCCAGTGCTCTATAGGCCCCCCCACCAAATTAACGTTGCCCTGGAAACGGACGACACACCGTGTGTCATGATCGGCATAAACAAAAAAACGCGATGGAACATAAAGGACAGAACCATTTTTATCTAGTGGAGGTGGAAATAGCGGCGTAAGGGGGTCCCCTCTCGTGGACTGCACTGCCTTACGTCTTAAATGCGCCTTTCGGCTTCTTAAGCCGCTCGCGCGCGCTCCTTTGTTTCCTCTCCGATCCACACCGTTCTTTATAGGGGGGACTCCGTCCCCACACCCGACCCCCCTGCGACGACATTTGCCCTCAAATGTCCCTGCACGAATCCACTAATCGTCCGCCAACTTACGGTCGTCTTTCGTCCTTTCGCCTCAGACCATTTGGGACATACACCGTGTATGCCGCCCAGGAGCTTTTCGAGGCGGTGAACGGAGGAGCCCCTATCCCGGACGAGCCCCCAAATGTAGGATCGGAAAAAGTAAACTGTATCGGGCGGACTCGAACCGCGTCCTTTGGATCCGCAGGCAGGCGCGCTACACACTGCGCCACCGACACCTTACGTCTTAAATGCGCCTTTCGGCTTCTTAAGCCGCTCGCGCGCGCTCCTTTGTTTCCTCTCCGATCCACACCGTTCTTTATAGGGGACTCCGTCCCCACATTTATTCGTTAATTGGTATAAATTTATGGACAAATTATTATTTTTTTCAAATGTAGGTATATGTTTAGTTGTAACGGGAAATGTAATTCCCGTTAAATTTAGTACATTTTCATAATGCGGATATGATTGTTTACGGTTACTATGATGCGATGCTGGGTATAATGCTGACGTTACTGCCCAAGCAAAGCAATCATTTTCATTATCGGCCAAATCAATAGAAACAGTTGCTTTTCTATTTCGTATAGCTAATGGAAGTCTACAGTTTCCTTTACCGGCGCTCAATAAATAACATTTATTGATATTTATAATCAAACTGATAATTTTGCTCAATGCCCATCCACTGTCACGTTCTTGAAATTCCTCTAGCGACGTAAGAATCTGCCCACGCACATTGTTTGTATACCAATTATCAAGCTATATGGTGGAATCATCATCGTTCAGTAGTACCTCATTTTTTGTTGCAAAGGTTTTAATTTCCTTCTTAGTTTCGTCGGTCAAACTGTCTTTTAACGTAAATTCACCATTGAAGATTGTGTTTACTTTAACACATTTGTGCTGTTTAACATACGATAGTACTTTTTCTATCACTATATCTTTAGCATCGTTTAAAAATATAGAAGGATCAATATGATGTAAATTTATAATAATTCCAGTGATTATACGACTTTGGAAGGCATGCCCGCTTTCAATTTCTTTCCATTTCAGTGTAACATTCTTATCCTTCTGTTTTTCTTCATTTAATCCAGATCCAGAGTGTAGATTGAAATTAAAACTCAATTGTTCACGCGTACAAGTTAGTTTAGCTATTTGCGCAAGTAAATGTTGTTTCCTACCGACACTTATTTTTTCTTTTTTATTAATTAAATATGAATGCAAATATTTTAAATGCAGTTCACAATCTTCTATCCATTGGGTTTTATCTGCTTCCGATTCAATTAAATACGCTCGGTTTAATCAATTTTCTTCTTTTTGCATTAGTTGTTTTTTATTCGCTGCATTTTCTTTTTTTCTTCGTAATCGTTCGTTTACGAAATACTTTAAATTCCTCAGTCGCTTTAATTGTTCCATCAGTTTCACTTTATATTCTTCTTTCATATTTTCATTATTTACGAGTATTTTCGTTTTTTTTACATATGTAGTATATTGCTTTTTCCACTCTTTAAAATCCTCTTCTTTCTTCAAAAACGGCATTTGATTTAACCCTTTGCACTCGAGCCCTTTTTCGCTTGCGCGAACCAGCAACTCGAGGCGATTTCGGCCAAATTAAGGGGTAATCCTACTGTGACCAACCTCAAAAACAGGCAAAATTTCGCGAATTAATTCCGAAAAAACTATTCATGCGATATTATTAATTTTTGAATATGTATTTGTACACACCTTACTGAGCATGAATAAAAAAAAATACAACAAAATGTTTATATTTGAACAAGATACGTGACTTCGTGTTCAATATGGTGCTCTTCGTGCACGGTTTGACGGTGGGCACGATATCTCAGACTGTAATTGATTAATTGACTTGCAATTTTGTACACATGTTCGGACAAATAGTAGCTATCGTGTATCGGGCGGTTTTTTCGATAACATATTTTGTTTAAGAAATAAACCACTTTAAACTACCCACTTTGTGCGCAAAATAGCGAAAAAAAAATCAAAACGTTGTATTTCTTTATATATATGGAGGAAAAAAGAAAGCCCTCGATACACGATAGCTATTGCAATATAATTCTTGAAACTTTTTTGTTTTTCCGTTTCGGACCCACCAAATCACCAAAATCGTGCCCACCGTCGAACCGTGCACGAAGAGCACCATTGAACAAGAAGTCACATATCTTGTTCAAATATAAACATTTTGTTGTACAATTTTTTATTCAAGCTCCCTAAGGTGTGTACAAATACATATTAAAAAATTAATAATATCGCATTAATAGTTTTTTCGGAATTAATTCGCGAAATTTACCCTGTTTTGAGGTTGGTCACAGTAGGATAACCCCTTAAGGAAGCCGGGCGCCGCAGCAGCGCCGCTCGAGTTGACACTTCAAATCGGTCGGGCGCCGTATCGGCGCCGCTCGAGTGCAAAGGGTTAATAAATTTTTTTCTATTTTCGCCGATAATCTATTAATAGATTTCATTTTACACCTCTTTAATCACACTACCGTTTTGTAACTTTCACTGCACTTCACTTCGTTAGCCTCCTCCGCCTCCGCTTATGGTCGCGCAGTTTGAAATACAACGGACGCACAATTTCCTGCATATATTTGTCCTGCTACGACTATCCCCTCTCTCTGATTTACCACCGCTTTTATCATAGATATGAAATCATATGATTTCTTATTTCTGCTTGTGTGTTAAATTCGTTTATATCACGTTTATTTGCGTTATAAGATAATCTTGAATTTACATTTTTATTGTATTCACCATAAAATTGAACTAATTATTCTACCATATCTCTCAAATTGGCTATAATGTTACTATCACTAATACATTGAATACTGAAAATGGAGAGATCGAACGGCCCTGATCTTACAACATTGAAATTAAATTCGTCATATTCATAAAAATTACCGTTTTGTAATATATAAAGTTTACCATTTATATATGTAAATACTGAAAATGGATTTTGTGGAGATATGGATAGGCCAATTCCCTTAAATAAATCGTTAATTAAAGTATACTTTCTAGGCACATATCTACGCTCGTCAATTTCAATTACATATACTCCTTTATAAAAAATATATGTTCTACCGGTATTTGTTAAAACAGCAGATTGCACTCCATTATACTGAAAGTCTTTGCCAAATAGTTTTTGATATGTCATGGGATAACCAGTTTTTAATTGGAAAGTATCAGGATTGAATATATAAATATTATTATCAGAAAATAATACAACTTCTCCATTTACTCTTTCATATATTGCATTAATTCCTGAAAAATTAAATGGCAAAAATTTTAACCACGATCTTATTAACTGTGGCTCCTCATACTTTCGATATTTAACGTTTAAATTAAATGGCCATACCCAAATTTTATAGAATATATACAATCGTGCTTTAAAAATGAAAAATTTTAAATCATCTACCGGAGCTGAACATAAATCGGCTAATTTTGGTGGAACTAATGTTGGTGCATCCGGTGACGTATCAGGATAAGCATTACCATTTGCATCTTCGCCGAATTCGTCCTCAGACTCATTCTCAGCATTAACATTATATAAATTTCGTATAGCTAATATATCATCTTCCTCAAGTTTAATATGATCTGTATGATTTTCATAATGATAAAACGGCGACATTATTGAATTCATATTTGACGAATGTAGTATACCTAGACTGTGACCAATTTCGTGTATTAATGTTTCGTATAAACTGAATGACTCATCGTTTATCGGCCCCTCGCCTATCATCCATTTCCACGATTTAGATATATGAATTTCTCTGACATTATTACTTTCATTCGGCATATCTGCATGTGCTAATGTTTGATTAGAGAATGGCGGTGAACAAACTTGTTGCGGTGAATTAACACTGTAATGCATTGTATTTTCAAACGATATAATTATATCCGCTTCAGTTTTACTATGTACTTGAATAAAGGTTTTGCAACGTTAATTTAATCCGTTGTTCCGACATGGAAATACCAACGCAATGTTTTTTTGTTCCATTTATAAGAATGAAGTGTGTAATCGCTGACATGATCACTTACTCCGCAACGCTTTGCCTCCATCAACTTTTTCGTTTCAGCATTTAGAGTCCCATCGACTTTAAGATTCTGATATTGTTGAAAAATTCGTATTGCATCTGTCAATTTAACATTATCAATAGTTTGCGATTTTGAATCGTTAGTGTTCATATAGCCGTAATATTGAAGATAATTAATTGTTGAACGTTTATTCATCGCATGCGTAGAAGGCACTCGCAAATTGGCCTTCATAGATAAGAGAGAAGGAAAAAGTTGAAGAAGTATCGCAGTGTGAATTATAAATATAATTAATTTCGCCATGATTAGAATTGAGGTGCTTACGTGTCACGGTAGGACGAAAGACTGATGTGAAAGAAAAATATGTACTAGTTTATAATGAACTCATTTTTTATTAATTTTATATAGATGGTTAAATACATTAGAAATTTTAAACATTATTTTCATTATTTATATATTGTGTAAATTTCAAATTCATAATATCTCGAAGCAAATCATCCATTTTTTTAACCCGTGCTTTAAAATATGCGGAGTCGATGTGCCAGAATCCTTTACGCGCACATCGATATTCTTCAGGCTACGTATCGTCGATTATATATAAATAGTAGAAGTTGTTGAATGAAACAGTTTGTTTTATCTGTAATGAAATTATTATTTTATATAGTTTTATTACTAAAATCATTTATAATTATATACATACTTGATGTATGTCTACAAACCTGTTTTTGATTATGATGCTGCTTTTTTTTTATTCTTTTCATCTTTTGACATCTCGTTTCCATTTTTGCGCTTACGTTTTGACAAATCTTTGTCGCTCTCATTTTTCATATTTTCCTTCTCACTTTCTACATGTTCTTCTTCTTTTACATCATCATCATCATCATCATTATCATCAGTAGAGAATTTCATTTCATTATATTTTCCACCAAGGTATATTAGATGAACCGGTTTACCGCTTGTAAGACAATTCTCTATAACTTGGTAATGCTTGCTTTTTTCTAATAAAATATTACTTATACGTAATGGTAGAAAAATCGAGAATGTATCATTTAAATCAAGCATAACTCTATCTCCAAAGCGGGTCTTCATTTTTCTCATTCCGCTTATTAAATATGATTTATTAATTTCCAAACCTGCTACCGGGTTCACTGGCAACTTGCTTATAATACTGACACTATTCAGCAAACTGGACGTATTTTCGCACATGTTCACTGCAAATATCTACTGAACTGTTAACGCACTTGTGCTATTCGGCGACTAAACTGCGCGTATCGCGAAGTAGCGCTATTTATGCACCCCATACTCTTCCACCCAAACTTCCAGCATACGTCACTTTTCTTCATACCCCTACTCCCTTTATGCACCCCATACTCTTCCACCCAAACTTCCAGCATACGTCACTTTTCTTCATTCCCCTACTCCCTTCAACGATTATGCCCACGCTCAATTTCTGATTTTCCACACATTTAATACCTACAGCAGCGCAAATAGGAGCTTCAGTACGAGACGAATCTTTTTGAAAGAAACTTCTACTAAAGTTTGTGCAACATTTGCATTAAAATTGAAAAGTTACAGTCTGTGTAAGTGAAGAGACAATTTAAAAATATAATTATGGTATGTAGTTCGAATATAAGTAAAACAAATTTTTATTTTCAATACTCTAATTTGCTTAAATTAATATTATTTTCAGGCTACAGCCGATTATGAAAAAATAACCCATTTCATGGATATGGATGGATTCACCATTAATCGATATACATTTTTATGCAAAGAAATTGCAATCATATCCATAAATGACAATATACTACACGAATACTTATTTTTAAATAAAAACTTTAGCGATTTAAGCGCTCAAGATCAGCGAAACGCGCGTTATGTGTACAATAATATTCACGGAATTTTGTTTAAAGATCACGGATTTGAAAATTATGAACAAGAGGAATTGCCATATATCGTCCAAGAGTTTATCTCGAAATATGACACTCCAATTGTCGCATATAAAGGAGGAACTTACGAAAAGAAATTATTGAACGAACTCGGAATACAAAATATAAATTTAGAGGAACTGGCGTGCCCTAAATTTGATGTACTCGTGTCTAATCAATTGTATAACAAAGTGGACGTCAACACTATATCGTGCAAAATGCATGCCAAAGAGAGAAATTGGAATAATAAAATTCCACATTGTCCTCTTCTTGAGGTACAAGTTTTTAAAAATTGGTACTGCCATAACGTGGCTAATAAATCGTCTTAAATAATAATGTACATTGATGTGAATATTATGAATTTTTATATTTTATTATCAATTTGTAATTATAAGTACACAATTAAAAATAAATTTATTTTAAATTTATATCAATCCATGAATTATGTGATTTATCGAATCCCAACCATTTAACATATACTTTATTTTGCTTTCTACGAATAACTTTTTCAACTAAATAAATATCGCTATGCTTAGCTTTTAATAATTCATATTCATAGAAACGGCCTTTAATGTAATTTCCATATATTGTCCAATTAGGCGTATATCCTTTCTCAAACAAATGCTTGTATTTACTAATACGTACAAAATCTCCAACTCGATATTTGCCCGGTTTAACGATCTTTATATTACTATAAACTGATGAAAGAAGCGTGCTAGCATTTTTATTTGTCACATCCGCAGGTCTCATTTTGATTGTTCTATGTTTACGCATATTGTAATCGTATACAAGTTTATTTAACATATGCGTCCATTTATAGCTTCCGTTTAACGAGAATAATTTCCACATATTATTTTTTAACGTTCTATTCCAACGCTCTACTATCGATGCCTTCATAACACTATATGTAGAATAATGATTTATTTCATGTTTATCCATTAAATTCTTAAAATCATTATTAAAAAATTCTTTCCCATCATCCGTTTGCAAATTTTTAGGTTTACGCTCCTCGAAGATATTTGAGAAAGCCTTTACCACATCTTTACCTTGTTTCGTTTTCAACGGACGAGCCCAGCCATATTTAAAAAATGTGTCGATAACTGTGAGAATATATTGAAATCCCGAATTAAATCGCGTATATGCTTTCATATCTACTAGATCAGCTTGCCATAAATCATCATATCCTTTAATTATAACACGTCTTCTTACAAAATTCTTTCTCACAGGTGTATGCAATTCTTTTACTAACTGCTCTTGTTCTTTAATTAATTTCATGATTTTAGGTTTCTATTAGATTACTAGGTATTCTATTTAGAATTTCTGTAAGAGTGTTTTTTAAATTCTCCTTATTATCATTCACATCCTTCCGGAGCTCGTCAATTGAAGTTTTTAGCGTATTTTGTGTCACAAATTCTTTACGAATATTAGCTATATCGTTTTCTTTATCGTGTAAATTTTGTTTTACCCCATTTATCTGCTCATCAAGAAGATATTGTAGATTCACTATACCTTTTTCCATTGTCGTGGTCAAATTCTCTACTGCATCCTTTGTCGTAGCCGATTCCCTAAGATTGCTTATAAAATATTCATGATGACTAATACTATTTTTTGCTGAAGTAATATTATAATTAATTTCTTCAATACTTTTAGAAATTGTATTCAAATTTTCATTAAGGCTTTTTGCATCAGACTCTATTTTTTGCTGTTGCGCGAGGAAATCTTCTATAACATTTTGCAGCAATTCATTATTTTCTTTTCCATTTACTTCTAACTTTATAATTTTTTCTGTTAACGTAGAAGTCACTTCATCAAATTTATTGAAATTTGTGCCATAAAGATTTAATACGGCATTTATTCTCTTTAATTTATCGTAATTAGCTTCGCTTTGAGATGCGCACTTTTCAATTTTTTCGTTGAGACTGCCTCGAAGCGCCTTATCGTTACTTAATATACGTTTATCTACATAGTATTTGTTCGCAGCGTCTGTAGAGTTTCCAGGATTTGCTAATCGTATAATTTTTCTATTTTTTGCATCATAGGCGCCCTCATTAACGTTGAAATGAAGAAAAATACCTTTCCTTTTCATATTAGAATTTTGTAACCGATCATTAGCATCTTCTATGCCCTTACCACCAAACTTGTTAATGAACATTATAAGACTAAATATAATTTAGACATCCACAAATATTATATAATAATATTGGCTTCGCGAAGTTCCTCCACTATTGACATAATTTCATTATCATGTCCTGTATGCCCAACTTTTTTTGACGATATTAAAAGCCGTAAACGGTCAATAAGCTCATTAGGATTGTCCCAGTGAACATAATTCACCGGTTCATTCGTAACTAACATATTATTCGGTATATATTTTTTCATTGCAAATTTATTTCCTGCTCCAACTTTAAATTTATTAGATTTTGTTTTAGCTCTTTCCGCAGCTGCAGCTATAGCTAAATGTGGTGCTAGTAATGGGGCAATTATTTTTTTATATTTAAATCCTTTACTGCCCATAATCTGTTGTGATGATTGGTAATCTCTACGGAAGGCATTTGTTTTTAATAAAATAGTTTTATACTTAATTAAATCTGTATTATTATATAATTTTGAATTGGCAATTTTCTTGAAAATTAATTCGAAAATTCCAGGGGCTCCGCCGTATCTAGTTTTCTTAATAATAATATTATCATTTTCATCTACCTCAAATATGCTGTCACCTAACATTAAATTGTCATCTTTAAAATATATGCCGTAAACATGATCAATTTCTTTGTCAAAATCTGTACTAAAAAATAAGCTAATATATTTTCGTGATAATGGGCCTAAGTTCTCCTGCATTAAATTTCTAACATCTTCAGGCGGATTTTGTAATATTTCGCTAATAGAGGATTCCGCATGTGATCTTTCTAACGGTGAAGGTTCTTCAACATTTGGTCTTTCTATCATCGATAATGGTATAGGAGATATAGGAGTTGACGCTTCGGCAAATGTCCTTCTCCTACCTATTTGTTGTGGCGTTGTCTTAAATTTTATATTATCATTTTTAGTTTTAGTACTCCTAATAACGGCACTAGACGGCGAATAACTATAATGCGTTTCACTCAATGACGGATTAATCATTTCCTTTGTTTTTTTCTTACTCAAGTCTTCAACTCCTCCACTATCTTCATCTTCAAAAACATCATCTTCATTATCTTCAATATCTTCAAAATCACTTTCAATATCTTTTTAAATTTTAAATTTTTTCTTTTCATTTTCATTATTGTTATTCGTAATTATATTTTTCTCTACTAATTTTTGTAGAGGTTTAGTTATCGGTTTATATGTTTCTTTTAAATATTCCTCAGACTCTATTTTACCAAGTTTCAAATCTTTATATTTTTTTCGAATTACATCACTTGTTTTCGCGATGTTTTAAAATTTGTCGGCGTTTCTTATTTTCTCGCGTACCACCACCCATCTCACTTCTCACTCCTTCCGTGGACGCATAATGACTGAATATTAGCAGTATACTGATTTATATAATAGCAAACTGGTCAAATTCTTTTCGATACCTTCCATTTTGAATATTACTATCCTTATGAATTACTAAAAATCCATACTTTTTCTCCCAGCAATTTCTACATAATGCTAGAAAATCTTCATAGCTCATATCCGTATTAATATGTTCATTATAAATATGGCGTAAATTTGTATTATCTTGCTGAAAAATTACTAATAAATTCGTATTATCTCTTATAAGATGCTTAGGTATTTTTGCATAAGTTTGACATAAATAAAAACTATCGATATTAGAATGTCTGCCCATTGAAAAATACTCCCTTATAGTTTGCTGTTTATCACAGGCTACATCGTCGAATATAAAGATAGAATTGGCAAAGCTTCAGAAATCGGAATAATCTCGCTATTATTTGAAAATTTATAATAGCCGATGTCTGGTACTGCTGATATAATTCTTTCGAGATAACGATATTTTACTTGTTGCAGTGATTTCGAATACACATAAATATTTTCAAAGCGCACTCCATTAGGGCTTTCAATTAAATTAACTATTATATTGGTTTTTCCACAATTAGATGGTCCGCATATTATACAGCGAATAGTATTGGGGAGTATCTTACTAGGACGTCGATAATTATCATTACGATTTTCTTCAGGTAACATTTTTTCACACACAAAATTATTACAAATTGACAAAGGCTGCTTAACGAAACGCATGATAATATTACCCGTAGAGACTAAAAGAATAACTACGAATATTCGCTTACAGCAAAAGCATATAAATAGGCGAGTAATCATTTATTAGCTTTATTATCTCAGAAGATGGTGAAGTGTAAGTGTAATGATAGTGTATGCGAATAGAAAAAAAAGAGTGAATAGCAGTCGTACTAAGGGGAGTGGTATATTAAACTCTGCAATCAATGCACTTCCTTTCGAATTACATATTCCGGGGTATCAGTTTTGCGGACCTGGTACGCATTTAAACAAAAGATCATCATTAGGACAAAGAGGTATAAACCAATTAGATTCAGCTTGTCGCGAACACGACATCGCCTATTCTAATAGTAAAGATATCGAGGAGCGACATAAGGCAGATAAATCTTTAGCAGCGGCTGCTAAACAAATTGCTACAGCGCAAGATACTAAACTTGGCCATCGTGTTGCCGCTACCGTTACTTGGGGTCTTATGAATGCAAAAAGAAAAATGGGTATGGGCATGAATAAAAAGAAAAATAGAAAAAGAAAGATACGTATTGCTAAACGAGGCGGATTTATACCGCTATTGCCGCTTCTCGGTGGCTTGGGTTCGCTGGCGGGAGGCGCTGCTAACATTGCATCCGCAATAAATAGGTCTAAAGCTCAGCAAAAGCAGTTAGAAGAATTGAAAAGACACAATGCAACTTTAGAGGGTCGCGGACTCTATTTATCTCCGTATAAACGTATAAGCGGTCGCGGTATTAGAAAACGTAGAAAGGGCGGAAAAAAAAAAATAATAATTCGAATACATTAGTCGCAACTGGAGTAACCACTAATATACAATTACAAAAAGCATGCAAAAATATTCCATATTTTAGAGGGGTTTTTATGCGAAATAAACTACCTATAACGATAAAAAGAAACGAATGTGGAATAGTAAATTTGGATAATAATGAAGGAAAAGGAACATACTGGGTGGCATATATTAAAAAAGGAAACAATGTTAAATATTTTGATTCGTTCGGTAATTTAAGACCACCGTTAGAACTAATAAATTATTTTAATAAAAAAAACCTAGCAGCAGTTTCTTATAATTACAGCACTTATCAATCATACGACATGACTAATTGTGGTCAGTTATGTTTTGAATTTCTTAAACGTAGCATCTAAAAATGTCGTCATTTACCGTAACTTTAAGTGGCACGTCTTCAGACTTGATAGCCGATTTTTTCCCACCGTTAGATTTGAGTAATGGAAAATATGAATTAGGTTTAGTAGATTTTTAAACATTTCACGCTATTCCTAATATCGATGAATCAAATAATAAATTTTATTACGACGGTAATAAGGAAATCGTTATACCAAAAGGTTCCTACGAGCTATCAAGTATTAATACCTATATTCAAGACAATATTCGTAAAGAGGTAAGCGAGGATCCAGATAATATCTTCATATTACGTGCAAATAATAGTACGTTAAAAAGTGAAATCAAATGTAAGTATTCCATTGACTTCGGTAAACCAAACAGTATTGGAAGTATATTAGGATTTTCAAACAAGAGAATACTTGAACCTGAAAAATGGTATGAATCGGATATTACAGTAAAAATTATTAAAGTGAATATAATTCGTATTGAGTGTAGTATTACTGCCGGTGCATACAGTAACGGGAAAATTGTGCACACGATTCATGAATTTTTCCCAAACGTTGAGCCAGGATATAAAATATCGGAAACGCCGTCAAACGTCATTTATCTTCCAATCATCCTAAGAGTTATAGACCGTATAAATTTACGAGTAGCAGATCAAAGCGGAGATTTAGTTGATTTCGGAGACGAAGAAGTGACAATAAGATTACATATTAGAAAAAATGATAATTTATAACAATAACAATGATAGGAGGGCTAATAGCGTGGAAAAAGTATGTAAATTAAGAGCACCGATTAAGAAACGTGTCAGTAGAGCGATACACTTCCACCGAAACCCATCTCATTCGCGAAAGAGTCTTACATCGCCGTCAACGTCGAAAATAAAGAGGTTAAGTTCGGCGAATAAGAAATTTTTAGAATCGCTAGGCTTCACGCTAATATCTAAATAATATGAGCGACCCGCTTAATATTCATGATTCTCCTGTTATTGATAATCGAATTAGTGGCTACGAGTTTCATGCTTATAATCCCTACGTTAATTCTTCTCTAAGTTATAACGATGAAATAAGAATTCCGATACAGCAGCAAGATTTAATTGTATTACCATGTGAAAGTTACTTATTAATCGAGGGACGGTGTTGCATAAAATATAATAACGATACAAATAAAACTAGCCGCTTAGAAAACAATGCAATTGCTTTCCTATTTAATGAAATACGATACGAGCTTAATGGAATTGAGATAGACCGTTGTAAAAATGTGGGCATTACTACTACATTAAAGAATTATATTTCACTCGGAGATTCTAAAAGTAGGGAACTGGCTAAAGCCGGTTGGAACTATGGAAAATGGAAACCGCTAAACGAATCTGTCAATTCGTTTAGTTTTTGCGTACCGTTGAATATAATTTTAGGATTCTTTGAAGATTATAAACGCGTAATTACATATGGAAGGCATGAATTAATTTTAATTAGAGCAAAAGATGATAAAAATGCAATAGTATCCGAACATGAATTTGCCGTGGAACCAAAAATTGAATTAACAAAAATACAATGGATGATGAAATACATTACGTTAGACGAAAGTACTAAATTACAATTTTTACGCCTTCTACAACATGATAGACCAATTTCAATGAGCTTTCGTTCTTGGGAGTTACACGAATATCCCTTATTACCCGAAACACAAAATCATACGTGGGCTGTTAAAGCCTCGACTCAGCTAGAAAAGCCTCGCTACATCATATTTGCGTTTCAAACTAGTAGAAAAAATGATTTCAAGAAAGCCTGTACGAAATTCGGTCATTGCTTTCTACGGGATATTAACCCTTTCGCTACGGCAGTCCGTTCCGCGAGAGTAGCACCACTGAACGGGGCACCGCGCCGCGCAGTGTGCACATTGCGCATCGGTAGTCTTCGATGTTCGCACTTACGTCTTTCAATGGCACTTTGGAATTGTCTTGTATGTATACTTTTTTAAGAGTTATGTAACAACTGTTTCGTCATATTATACAGAAAAACATAAAAATTCTGAAATTTCAGAATACCCGCAATGTACGTAGGTATATTGTCTGGTCTCGCGGACACCGACTATAGTCGGCACCCGTACACACAGCACGTCTCGCGGACACCGACTATAATCGGCATCCGTACACACAGCACGTCTCGCGTCCGCCGACTATAGTCGGTGTCCGTAGCGAAAGGGTTAAGCTTCACTTAAACTCCGACTTTTATCCCTATGATAGGCTCAATTTAAATTTTGATAACAATCAAGCTACAATCTTATATGATATGTACGCTAGATTTAAAAAATCATATTATAACTTATCAGATTTATCTGAATGTGCGCCATTACTGAGCATGGACTCTTTCATCGATACAATAGGTCCAATAGTAGTAATTGATTGTTCGCATCAAAACGAAACGGTCAAAACGGGTACGGTAGATGTAAAAATTGAATTTGAATGTGCTAATAATATCCCCCCCCCCCCCCCCCCCAATACATGTGCTTATTGTCTTATTTTACACGATCGCATAGTAGAATATAACCCATTATCTAGTATTGTGCGTAAGCTAATATAAATGTAACACCTCTACTACGACAGAATTACCCCCTCTTATTGTACATTAATATCTAACACCCAATGCATATAAACTACACCCGCTATCATAAACAGTACCTTATAGCACGCTCAGACGTGAACAAAGGACGATCGGTGGTCTCAACGTCATAGTGAAATTAAAAACATGGAGAATTGTAATTTCAAATATCTCCTATCAAATAGTGAAAACTGGGAGATTGAGTGTCCAAATCATTGGAAATTTATAAATAATAATACAATCGATAAGATTAAAGATATTTCAAAATTTATTATTGAAAGAGATTTATATAAGTTTCTAATGATAAAAGTAAATTCAACTTTTTATATATTCAACAAATTATTTAAAATAATGATACCGGCGGTGGAGGAGACCGATACGATAGCGTCAAAATGGTAAGTAAATAATAAATACTCTTATTCTTCTTTTCATATTTACAACTTTCCACGTATACTACTCAGTTTTATTCTTTTTCAGTGTTTCAAAATTCGAGTTCATGATGGAGATAAACGACAAATTTATAAAATCACCGTCTACATGGCTTTATATGGAAATATTAGAGACCATTGAAGATATTCTATCGTTTATAGACGACTACGGATTTGAGGAAATGTTAGCTATTAAGTTAAATAATGATATTTATGTGTATGACAAAGAACGCAGGGAAATCTTGCAATTACATTTGAAGTAAGTACACACAGCTTCACACAGACTTTATTTGCTTTAGCAAAAATATTTAATTTGAGTCTTTGCAGCACACCGATGATGCCGATGTCGCATCAGGACTCTGAGGATTGTTCGGCAATGTCATATTGCGCGAGTTTTAGTTCTGACGACGGTAACAACGAGGAAAGCGATACGGAGAACGACAATAGTGAAAAAGGAGCTACTTATGCCTCTTCTTCCTCACCATCGCCCGTAGAAGCCATACCGGATTTGCCGTCGGAACAAGACTGGCAGGAATCCATATCAGATTTGCCGTCGGAACAAGAAACGCAGGATTATATTTAACATTTCTCATATTAATTCTTTGTATCGTAAGAATATATTTAAATTGTATTTTTAACTTTATTTTAAAAACAATAGATATAAATAAATAATACTGACATTGATATTTACATTATTACGATCATTTACTACCGTATTCCATCGCCGATGATGCGTTACGTTTAACGTGCGAATATTAGCTAGCGCCTAGCGCCAGTGGTCTCAGACTTGGCACCCGAGCACCACAGGTGCCCGCCGGAGTGGGGATACGGAAAAGTATGCGTGCCCTGTCTGTGAGCAGACAGACCAATGCGTGGAGTCCACAGCTCTCACAGACGGGCACGCACACTTGCGCGTATCCCCACTCCCGCGGGCACCTGTGGTGCTCGGGTGCCAAGTCTGAAGCTGGGTACGCACCGGGCGAGCCGAGCCCCGAGCCGATTCTCGGCCGGTGCGTACGGTAGCCGAACCCCGAGCCTGCCCGAGCCTCAGCGGACCTAGGTGACGCAATGCTCACGTATATACGAATCTTTCTGCGCCACTCACACACTTTCGGTCACGCACACACTTTCAGTCACGCACACGCATTCTCGCTCATCGCACCCATCAGTCCATGCATCCGATACCACCGATGCGCGCCTATTTCAAATAATGCCACAGATAATTGAGACATTAACCATGGATGAATATGAGACGTTGTTCAATGTATTGTTTATTATTATTGTAACTGCAACTATATTATTACTAATTATGCACTTTGGTCAGAAAATGTGAATTTATAATGCGTAAGTATATTCTGTTACAATGTTTCAATATACCTTCCCCCATGGCGACCTATCTAATCTCAATCCTTTGTCTGAATCCCTTCCCCTGCGGACTCAAGAGTGAGTTCAAGTCCGGTTACCATACGTGCATGTAATTTGGCACAATTTTGAAATAGAAGAAAATATACGCATTTATAGCACAGATAACCGGAATACTTTTAGACAGCTTAACGACACGATTGAACCGCTACGTCTCCACATTTCAATTCAACGAACTGTTATAAGAAGTTGTTCGCATTTGTTGCACTCGAAATAGTATAACATTGATAAAATAAGACGTTGCAATTGTATTCTATTGTTAATGGGACGATTATAGCGACAATTTAGTGTTACCGGATAAATATGAGGCAATAATTTATTTTCCTTCATTACTATACTTTCGATGTTTATTATTACTGTTTTTGGTTTTTCGTCATTAAAACTGACTTACGTAATTATGTTTGATAATTACTTTGTATGATAAAAAAAAATGTCATTTCCTACTTTATTGTATAAAAATAGTGTGTTCAGTATCCAATTGGAAAATATTTCGGAACCAAAGCACGGGAGACTGGGAAAGGCTCGCATGCTTTCCATCGGCGGTGGATCGCCGGCGAGCATCCACGCGATGCACGTATACACGCGCAAAAAGTACACCGACATCGTGTTTTGGGTGTGTCAGTAGCATCCTGCGATACTCGACTGGGCAAAGACTAGGGGCTGCGGGATGGGGAGAGACAAGAGAGGAAACACGGCTCGTGCCCGAGCCTTACACAATGAAAGACTTAGGCCTTATACAGACATCATTATTTGAGTGTGTGAGAGGCTCGAGGCTCGCATGCTCGCCCGGTGCGTACCCAGCTTGAGACCACTGCCTAGCGCCTTTTCCCCGGGACCCTCCCCCCATCCCCCTCCCCCTCCCACCGCACGACCTGCAACGCGTCCGCTGCTCCAAGATGACGACGCCGGACCCCCTCCTCCTCCTCACTGCCCGTAGTACACCTTCTTGCTCCCACCCAACCTCCTCCTCCTCCTCCTCCGTAGTACAATCGTCCTCCGCTCCGCTCTCGATAGTAGAGTTGCCGTTGCCCGCACGTGCTCGCGGAGTACCGCGTAATCGCTTATCGTCGTATCGTTCCTCCGTGCAACCTTCTCCTACCCGGTCTACTTCCGACTTCCGACTTCCAACCCACCCCGCACACGGCATTTCGTAGTACAACGCCTACTACCTCTACCTCTGTGTCTACCGTTTCGTAGTATTACAACGCCGCGTGTCGATTAGACGCTCTTATCGTCCTCCGCTCCGCTCTCGATATCGTGTTTATCGTTCCTATTGTTCCTGTCCAACCTTCTTCTCCTCCTCCTCCTCCTCCTTTCATGCACTCCTCTAACTTCCGTAAACCACGCACAAACTTTCTAGCCTAACACCCAGAAAAAATTCCGGGCAAAGCCTCCCCCCGACTATCAGCAGCAGCAGCCGCATACCGTATCGTCCAACCGCCGACACTACTTTTAACCTTGACCGCTGCTGTGCAGAATCGAACGGCTCTTGCCTTTTCTTCCGCAAATTTTTAAAACCGACCGCCCGCGAACTTCCACCTGATTAAGACAAACCGCAAACTACTTCCTCTCTCTCTCTCATTAAAAAAGACAAACCGCAAACTTCACCTCTCCACGATAAGGACAAACCGCAAACTTCCCCCCCTGCCTGCCTGATTAAGACCAGACCGCAAACTTAGATAAAAAAAAAACATTCGATAAAAAAAAATTCCATTAAAAAATAAAAAAACAAATACTCATTCTGGTCCAGAATCGGACACTGGTCCAGAAATACTGGTCCAGAATCGGCTTACTCTCAGCACGGGTCTAGAAGCGGCTTACTCTTACTACTAGGAAGAGGTTATTAATACCTAATGAGGCGCAAGGAATGGATGAGCTAAGACTAATTAGCGCGACACCTGTAACGTGCAGGCAATGTAGGAAAGAAATCCGAACGCAAGGTATTAAGTGCATACCGTGTGACAAGGTATTCCATCCTGGCTGTCATAAGCTCCACAAGGTCTACAATACAGAAAACGAACTGGTACCTTGTTCAGGAAAGACGGAAGGGGGTTACAGTAAAAAATACAGCGGAAAGCGGGAAATCAAGCAGTGAACTAACAAGGGAACGTAAATTACCAAACGTGGAAAGTAGGACAATGGATGCCAAAATTGAAGCCATATACAGTCTAGTAAAAGACATGAAGAAGGAGATGATAGGAAAGGAATTTATAAAAAGCATAATAACTGAAGCTATAGATGAAGAAATCGATAGAGTGCGACAAGAGATACAAGCTTGGAAACAGGAAGAACTTGGAAAAATGGTAACAAAAATTATCCAGAAAGAAATACAGTAAAACATAGCGGACTCCTTGAGCAAAATTGCACTGCCCGAAAAATTGGAGGATGATGGAAAGAAGAAAAGCTACAGCGAAGTTGCCATGAAGAAGCGAGAATCGGTAATAATTATCAAACCAAGGGATGAAGTGGCTACTACAAGCGAAACTACGAAAAGGGATATAAAAAGCAAAATTGATGTAGCGAAGCTAGGAGTAGGAATAACAAAAATGAAGAAAGTTGCAAATGGCGCAGTAGTGGTTGGGTGTGAAAATAAAACTCAAGTCGAAAAATTGAAGGAAAAGGTATACAAGGATCTAGGCGAAAAATATACAATATAAGCTCCAAGAAAGAAAAAGTTGAAGATAAAAGTTTTAGGAGTAGAACAAGAAGACTGCAAAAACGAACAGGAGTTTTGGGAAAAAATTGCGCAACAAAATGGATTCAATAAAGAGAAACTACAGGGAAAGATTGTCCACAGCTCAAAAAATAATAGATTTCAGCACATGACGATCATTGCAGAAGGGAATGCTGAGACCTGCAAACTAATGCTTGAAGAAAGAAAAGTGAAAATAGGATGGGCAATATGCAAAGTAGAAGAGTATATAGGAATACTTAGATGCTTCAAATGTTGCGGATACTATTATCACTTTGCAAAAGATTGTACGAAAGAAGAAGCATGCGGCAAATGTGCGGGGAAACACAAAACCCTAGAGTGTGAAAATGAAATTAGGAAGTGTGCGAACTGTGAGGAAAAAATTAAAGTGTTTAAATTAAAAAACATAAACGCGAACCATGGGGCATTCGATACAAATTGTCCATGTTACATTAGAGAGCTGGAAAAACAGAAAAGTATAATAAATAATAGTTTATAGCAAAAAGGGAAACCAAATAGGGTTAAAAATAGGATAATTTGTCTAAACAGTCAGGGATTCATTAGACATAAAGATGAAATTGTAAATGTGCTGCTAGAGAATCATAGACCTAGTGTAGTAGGATTCACCGAAACTCATGTGACACATTCGGTGGAGGACCATAAGTTACATATTAGTGGATATGAGTGTGTAAGAGGGGACTCAGAATCGAATAGAACAGGAGGTGTACTATATATTGACAATAAAATCAAATATGAAAAAATGGCGGACAACAGTAGAGAAAGAAATTGGTGGTCGATAACAGTGAGATCATTGATAGAAACTATAAAGGTGTTTAATGCTGGTGTAACAGTGGCCTAATAGTAGTGATGCTAGTTTTATCGATTTTCTCGAGGAAGAAGGGGACAATAATGTGTTGAATGGTGATATAATCATAATGGGAGATTTTAATATAGATATGAAGGTAAATAACTATTGTCAAAATAGGCTAAGTAGGGTCACGAACTCTGTAGGCCTGAAACTGTTGGTTAAGGAACCCACGAGGATAGTCAACGCTTCTGAGACAATAATCGATTTGATTTTCACAAACCTGGAAGCGGAAGTTGAAGTACACCATGAATCTAAAATAATGGATCATTCTGCAGTGATAATGTACTGGAATGTGAAGGGTGTGATAAAAAATGTAGGAAACAAGATCCTAATTAGAGACTATAATCGAATGGACGGGGACAAATTTAAGAGATTGATTCATAGAAATCTTACATTAGAAGAGAATGACGTCAATATAATGGCCAACCTAACGGTAAACACAATTGTTAAATGTCTCGATGTAGTTGCGCCAAAAAAATAAATAAAAGTACAACTAAAGTGGCAGGGAAAACAATGGTTCTCTCAGGAAATAAGACAGATTATGAGGCTAAGAGATGAGGCGTATAAGGCAGTACGGGAAAGTAAGAGTAACAGCGATTGGCAGCTATTCTGTCGACTGAGGAACAATGTTGTTGATATGTGTAGAAAAGCCAAGAGAGACTACTTAGAGCTAAGATTAGATTTAAGTAAAAACGACCCCAAAAGAATGTGGCGGTCGTTAAAGGAATTGCTGAAAGGATGTACAGATAGAGATAACAAAAATAAAGAAATCCAATATGGAGATAAAGTAGTTAGCGATAGTGAGAAAATGCCAGATGTATTTAATAGATACTTTGTAGACAGTATTAAGGCACTTCTGGAGAACAACCTCAGAGTGCACACAGTAGGTGAAGGTAAACGTGCGGAAAGTGTATTAGAATCATTTAGAAAAATTGAACATCAACAATTACATAAAATAGTCCAGAAGTTAGCAAATAAAAGCGGTACTGAGGAAGGTATAAATGTACAAATAATGAAGATAGTAGAAATAGAGGCGGGCGAAAAATTATGTTACATGCTAAACAGGTCGTTGGAGGAAGGGATATTCCCTAGTGAATGGAAAGAAGCGATTGTGATTCCAGTACCAAAAGTGCAGGGAACGATCAAAGTAGAGGAATTTAGACCAATAAACAAACTGCCGGCATACGAAAAAATACTAGAGAAAATCGTGCAAGACCAGCTAGTGGAGTACCTTGAAAACAACGACCTGATTACAAAGTGCCAATCTGGCTTCAAAGCGAAACATTCCTGTGAAACAGCGCTGCAATGGGTAATATCAAATTGGAAAAAATCTGTAAGTGAAGGAAAAATGATAGGGGTCCTATTCCTGGACCTGAAAAGGGCATTCAAGGTAGTGGATAGATGCATATTAATATAAAAGTTACAATGGTATGGAATACAGGGAACTGTATTAAAATGGTTTAAGAGTTACTTGGAAAACAGAACCCAAAGAGTAAAATTTAATGGAAATTTATCAGACCCCATAGAGGTCGAATTAGGTGTCCCCCCAGGGATCAGTATTAGGACCTCTATTATTCTTACTTTTCATAAATGATATAACAGAGATTATAAGTGATAAATGTCAGTCTATTTGCAGACGATACCTTAATTTATGCATCTGGATACTCTAGTGAGGATATAAATCAGAAACTTAATGAGCAAATGAAGAAACTTGAAAGGTGGCTAGATGTAAATACGCTGCAGCTAAATGTAAGCAAAACCAAAGTTATATTAATAAGAGAAACGAGAAAGAAAGTACCTCATAGCAACATAAAAATAAAATTAAAGAATGAAGTATTAGAAGTAGTAAGTGAAATAAAATATTTAGGAGTTGTGTTAGATAAAAACCTAAATTTCTCGGCGCATGTAAATTATTTAGGAAAAAAAAATAGGAGCAAAATTAGGAGTGTTACGTAGGGTCAGTGTTGACCTGACACCTTATATGAGATGTGTAGTATATAAAACAATTATTGCTCCGCTATTTGAATATTGCATGACAATTTTATTGGGGGTAGGAGTAACGAATTTACAATATTTACAAAAGTTGCAAAATCAGCGAATAAGGATCATACTGCGGTGCAATAAAAGAACTAAAATAAAGGACATGCTCGAGGCATTACATTTTATGTCAATAAGGGAAAGAATGGAATATAATGTATGTATACTAGTGTATAAAATGGTAAATGGGCTGTGCCCAAATTACTTGGCAAATAAGATAGAATTAATGCGGCACAAAGGGGCAGTGCAAACTAGACAAAAGGGTAATATTTATATAAGTAAGTGTAAGACTAGCAAAGAGCAAAAAATGTTACTCCATGATGGTTTTAAAATGTTTAACGGGTTACCAAAGGAAATAAGAAACCAAGGAAAATTGAATGATTTTAAAAAACGGCTAGTACCACACATAAAAAGTGGAGAGAGAAAGCAGTGAGGGCAATTATATATTTTATTTATTTTATATATGTAATAATCGGGCTATAGTGTTAAGACAATATATGTATATTACTACCGTGATGGTAGTAAACCTCAAATGTAGCTACTGGAGCTAAATAAATATCTATCTATCTATCTATTTATCTATCTATCTATCTATCTCTCTCTCTCTCTCTCTCTCTCTCTCTCTCTCTCTCTTCCTCTCTTTCTCAGCGGTAAAGTCGGTTGGAATTTCAGGTCTTGGTGATAACCATGATAAGTACCTTCGAATCGTAATAGAACTTTAGTACTTTGGTCTCACTTGCTTTGCCTATGCTCGAATGTGAGGGAGCCGGGATAATGCCCGTTACAAGGGGCGGCAGATCAAGAAAAGATAGTTTCTACACGTTAAGTTTTATTAATGCCGACTTTAATCGCTCCGCAAGCGAGGAACATCCTTTCGCGTTCGTTCAAGATATATGTACAATGAAAAGAAGAATCTAATTGAAGTGAAAGGAAGCCTGAACTCTAACGGGTCCGGCATAGAATTTGTCGGCCACGTGCAAGAACGTTCGCGATCACACTTTCGCACTGTTCACTAACGAAAACTGAGTCCATTGCTCGAAATAATAATTAGAATCTACAACTACGGTTTAACGAGAATAATTGAGTCCTTTTGGTAACACACTGCAGGAAGAATATGCACTATTTGGCTCGAAATAAAGAGATATCTAAGATATCCTCGAACAGCGAACTACGCACCTCGCGACTTTACAGCCAACTGCCCAGAGGAATTCGTCGCGAGGTGGTTCCTGGGCTTGCTCTAGGACGGTTTTTCATGCCCTATTCGCGGAATCGGTCGGCTAGCGGTCGATCCGGTATACAAATATTACGTTGAAGCGCTCGCGCGGTGTTCAACGAGACACCGTCTTCGTTCGTTAGTCACTTTCTAATAATTGAGTTTTATTTCTAGTGCAATATGATTGCATCGACTCAGTGATCTAAGATTTTACAGGCGAACGTTCTTGACTGTATACTCATGAACAAAAATAGGTTGGTGTTTGAGCGATGACTTATCGCCATGACAATAATAAATGAAATTTGAAAGAGAGAGAAAACAGAAAATTAACGTGCGGAACCTCTTCGCATTCTTAAGCTATATACACACATTCATACTTGTCGCTCGGATATATATATATAATGCTTATAACTATAGGTATGTACATTGGCTGGGACGAGTATGATTCCATGGTGAGGGAACTCCACTACACGTTAACGCTCGACAGTGCCACGTATGCGAAGGGCATAAGCCATAATACGAATATTGTCGCATCCGGAGGCCGGAATAAAGGAAATAAAATTAATTAAGGAAATATACTAATAAGAAGGAAAAATCAAAAAGTTACGCTGGGACGTAACAGCGCCACGACGATCGTGCCATCCGCGCTCATCTTCACACGCCACGAGCGATTCTCACGAATACGTAATTCGCCTCACGCACCTGCGACAAACGCGTGTCTCGCACGCATTGGTCACCTCATGAATCGCGTCGTTGATTGGATTAGGTGAGAAACAGCGAATTCACGCTGTTCCGGCATTCGCGCCCGCGTTTGCTTTCCCGCGCAGTTTCCAGTTGCTAGTTGTTCATTGCTCGGTACTCATTACACTCGGTTCCTTTTCGCTCTGCCACGTGCGCGCGTGCTGAGTTTCTGTGCGTTCTTACGTTTCTCTATACAAATCGTGCGTTTTCTCAGACTTTTGTACCTGCGCGAGTGCTACAGTAGAGCAGACGATAGCAATTTAAAAACCACGATTGCCCTTCGTCGTCGACGATAGACAGATACCGCTGGCCCGAGCTCCGCCATTAATCTCCCGATTATCCTGCCTTCCCTGGCGGCTGCGGCGACGTATCCGCGCGTGGGCCGTATTCATGTAGCCGTCCGACTTCCTTCCTAACTCCTAGGGTAGGTTTTCGTCCTGACGGTGCGTTAGGCGAACCTCCGCCCTCCTTCTTGCGCCCGAATATCTCGAGCGAGGAAACTCGTGTCGCGTAGCGCATTAGATACGTAATAAGTGAATTTTAGTCAATAAACGACGGTGCTGTGCTCCAGTGTCTAATATAATCTTCGTTTTAATGTTTTCATTCAATCTACACTCCGAGCGCTGTTCCCAGTAAAATCAGTCCTCCCATACAGTCCACTTTCCTTCCCTGCCTTTAATGCCTCACGCGCATACAGCAGCCGTTTGAGCGGACATGTCGCTAGGCAGAAGTGATAGTGACCAACAAAGGTTTGATGATCAGCATTAGTGAAGCGAACTTTCTATTAGGCGATTAACACGAGTGCGAGTCTTAAAATCTGACAAACTATAACAGTCCAGTGCGATAGGTTTAGATAAATAGTTAAAAGGTGTGCGATAGCAGAGAGCAGAAAGTAAAGCAATGTAAGTGCTAAAAGGGCTGGGTCGTAGGTGTTCGTGATTCTTTGGTGCTACGTGGTCAGTTAAAAACTCAACTAGAGGTGTATTGGATAATAGGGTTAAAACTGATATACCGTAGACTCAGTCATTCGGTTCTATAATCTGTTTATGTGCTGCAAAGGTGTATTAAGTCAGAACTGTCGAGTGTGTTGTATGTCTAATTTTAGAGCAGGTGCTGTATTACACCGCTAGCCACAGTTGTTCGATAGAGGATGGATTAATAGTCTAGAATACTTGCGAGAAGCGAAAGTGTATGGTAGTGAGCGTGTGGGGTGATCATTGAGTTGGAGGTGATAGGTTAGTGGCACTGAACTGTAATCACGCGGTGAACACTCAACAACACTGAACGTAAGCACTCTGGTCGCTGATATTCCTTGCACATATCACACGCGCATGCTGGAACACTCCCGGCGGATCTCGGTACCTGTGGAGGCAAATGAGTCGGTATTAACGCAATATTAAACGCAATATTTATACACTAATTGTGACAGAACGTAAGCACGGATCGGTGCCCACATAGTGCGCTGCTTACCCAATCAGAGTCATCTTCTCCAATTTTCGAGGCAGGCTATTGGCTGACAACCGAGCGTTGCTATGGCTACGGCCAATGACTGAGGTTTGGTACCCGAGTGTGCGCGCTAGCTTTAATTGCATCAGTACGGCTAGGTGGATAGTGTAATGTATTAGCTTTAGGGAACGTGAATGTCACGTGAGCGTACGCGCACTCCCGAATCGACGCAGTATCGATAGACGGAGTCCATCACAGAGCGTCAAGCGTAATGCACCACTTGGAACCATTTATAGAAATAAAAGTGTGACCCAGCGGCATAAAGTGAATTACACTGCACAACACTAAATTTGCCTTTTGAACGAAAATAGCCAATTTCGATTAATCTTGACCCGCTGAAAACGAATCTGAAACCCGTTTTTGAAAATTGGCTCTAGATTTTGAGTAATTCAATTTTAAAAAAATCAGCCTTTTTTCGACTTTGAACAACAATCAGGCCGTAAGTATACAAGTTAGACCATTTTTATTGGTTGCAAAAAATTCTCCAGACTTTGCCGAATAAAACGGTATCAAACACTTTTACAATTTAAACTTGCAAACATGTTTAAACATTAGTTAAAGTGGATAAGACACGTTTTGCGCACCTATTTTTCGAGATGTTTTCCAATTTTTACAAAAAACTGGGAGTCTGACGAGGATTCCAATACCTCTACGCGATAGAGCAGACATTTGTCTTTGGAAAACCACTTTAACACTATGTAAATTATATTTCTGCTTCGCACAGGGAAACGAAAACCTCGTGCGTGTTACGCAGTGTGAGCAGCGGTTCTCCGACTCAATGCCGTGGAAACGCTAGGCGACAATAAGCCACAGCGGAACGCGTATTACTACGTGACGCGCACGAAGTCTTAGTTAGTTTTCCTGTAGGAAGCCGAAATTTGTTTTACATATTATCATGATGCTTTTCCGATGGAAAATGTCTGCTCTATCGTGTAGTGTCATTGGAATTCACGTCGGAGTCACAGATTTTTCAAAAAATTGAAAAACATCTCGAAAAGTAGGTGCGCGAAACGTGTCTTATCCATTTTAACTAATGTTTAACCATGTTTGCAAGTTTAAATTGTAAATGTGTTTGATATCGTTGTATTCGGAAAAATCCGGAGAATTTTTTGCAAACCAATGAAGATTGTCTAACTTGTAAACCTACGATCTGATTGCTGTTCAAAGTCGAAAAAAGGCTGTTTTTTTCAAATTTCAATTACCTAAAATCTAGAGACAATTTTCAAAAACGGGTTTCAAATTCGTTTTCAGCGGGTCAAGATTAGTCGAAATTGGTTATTTTCGTTTAGAAGGCAATTCGTGTATTGTCCAGAGAAACTTGTTAAAGTTGTACAACATGCTCCGCGCGCATCATTCGTGAGGTTTTTTCAATTCCTTTCGGCAACAGAATTAGACTTTTTTTTGCCTATTAAACGAAAATAGCCAATTTCGACTAATCTTGACCCGCTGAAAACGAATCTGAAACCCGTTTTTTAAAATTGGCTCCAGATTTTGAGTAATAGAATTTTGAAAAAAACAGCATTTTTTCGACGTTGAACAGCAATCAGGCCGTAGGTTTACAAGTTAGACAATTTCCATTTATTGCATAAAATTCTCCAGACTTTTCCGAATAAACCGATATCAAACACTTTTACAAATTCAACTTGCAAACATGTTTAAACATTAGTTAAAGTGGATAAGATATGTTTCATGCACCTATTTTTCGAGATGTTTTTCAATTTTTTGGAAAAAACTGTCTCTGACGTGAATTCCAATGACACTACACGACAGAGCAGACATTTTCAATTGGAAAACCATCATGATAATATGTAAAACAAGTTTCGGTTTCCTACAGGAAAACTAACTAAGACTTTGTGCGCGTCATGTAGTAACACGCGCTCCGCTGTGGCTTGTTTTCGCCTAGCGCTTGCACGGCATTCAGTCAGAGAACCACTGCTCACACTGCGTAACACGCACGAGGTTTTCGTTTTCCTGTGCGAAGTAGAAATATAATTTACATAGTGTTACAGTGGTTTTCCAAAGACAAATGTCTGCTCTATCGCGTAGAGGTATTGGAATCCTCGTCGGACTCACAGTTTCTTCTAAAAATTGAAAAACAAAGATGCGGAATTGAAAGATAGGTGCGCAAAACGTGTCTTATTCACTTTAACTAATGTTTAAATATGTTTGCAAGTTTAAATTGTAAAAGTGTTTGATACCGTTTTATTCGTAAAAGTCTGGAGAATTTTTTGCAATCAATAAAAATTGTCTGACTTGTATACTTACGGCCTGATTGTTGTTCAAAGTGGAAAAAAGGCTGTTTTTTTCAAAATTCAATTACTCAAAATCTCGAGCCAATTTTGAAAAACGGGTTTCAGATTCGTTTTCAGCGGGTCAAGATTAATCGAAATTGGCTATTTTCGTTCAAAAGGCAAAAAAAAGTTCAATTTTGTTGTCCAGTGTTATTGAAGCCACCTCCATATACCACAGATAGTTTTACGTGTGGATAGAAATAAGTTTTGACAGGAGTGGGTGGGATTTTTTGTGAATTTCGTTACAGTGTGTAGGTTACAGAGGTTTAGGATATTATCCAAAATAACTTAGAATTAGGTTACGGGCAGCTGTTTGTCTGTTGCGGTGAACGGCTATCTGCAACAAATTAAGTTTTATTCAGTTTCATTGCTATTTCATTGTTATTGATAAGTTATTATAATAAATTATGGTATCGAGCGGGTACAGCACTGCGGGGGGCCAGATGCGACCGAAGTACCGACGTGACTGTGTTAGCTGACCGTCGGGAGGCGCCGAGTCGTTTTTGCGCCTTAGATTGAGAGGTGTGTATATGCGTGTGTGAATGTGGTGTGTGACTGTGAGAGTGGAAAGAGAGCGAAGCCGGCAGGCGGAGAGGCAGTTCTTCTGCCACTTCAGACGAATACGCATTTATTGTAATTACTACCTATCAAATAAACTTTATTATTTCTAACCGATCCCACAAAATGAACAAAATGATTAAGTCTAAGAAAACCCTGGGGAAGTTGAAGAAGTCCCATTCCTCAAAAGGGGGGAATGCAAAGTCGAAGAAGAGTCCCACTGGTTCTCCCTCTCTCGCTTCTTCGCATCAAAATTCAGTAAAAAGTAGCGACAGTGAGGACAAGAATAAAAGCGACGCATCCACGCGTTACGACTCGTCAATAGAAGTGGACTCCATTGCAACGGAGCTGTCGGTCTTGAGAAGGGCTGCTTCCAGCCTCTCATTGAGTGAGAAGGCGGCTTCCGAGAAAAAGGCAACCCGCCACGCCGGCTGCAAGGGAAAAGTGGACAGGATACTGACAGTGATCTGGATTTTGTGACCATAACGGGCCCTCTCGAACAGCGTAAAAAACGCAAAGTTGAAAGGGTTGAGAGTACCGGATCAGGTAAAAATTCTATTGTAAATGGGCAATTAGATAAGAATATGTCTCCCTTGCTTGATGAGAGAGTGCATAAATCACCTGTGGTTCAGGATGCGTAGCTGACTGCGCAAACGACCCCGTCACTGGAGGGCATGCTCCGGGCCCTTTGTGAGGCGAATTTCCTGGTGGATACCTGTAGGGCATTCGCTGAGTGTGTGAAAAAGGACAAAAATACCGCCCCTAAAACTTATGCATTATCAGAAGATACCATTAGACAGGTGGAGGATACCAGCAGAATTCTTGATGGAATTCTGGACTTCCATAAAAAGATGAAGGTCCCTTCGGCTATTAAACCTTGTTGGAATACATGTAATTTTGTATGTCGCGCCAAGTACGAGGGAGCGTGCGCGTATTGTACTAAGTCCGTGTGAGTGAGTCGGTAGACAGTCAGTCGCTCAGAGAGTGTGATATGAGTGGCATCTGCAAGAGAGAGTTTGTGAATCTTTTATTTGATACTAAAGTTTATTATATTATAATGAAAGTTAAATATATATGTTCCTGTGATAGTAAATATAATTAATCATTATTATTACCTATCGATCCATGAGATACGGACCTATGAATATTGTAGACGAAAAATTAACTTGTGTGAAATTGATGAGAGGTATGACTCCAGTACAGATCGCCCAGCGCAGGACGCGATGAGGAGTGTAACACTCGTCCGAAGACGGGTTGAAGAAGGCACGGTAATAACGTTCGACTCAACAACACGACACGTGTAATAAACAGAACACGGCACGAACACTTTATTAATAAAGAAACTTGATGGGTAACAAAGATGAAGATGATGATGATTTGAACAATGATAATAATTGACAAGCGCAAATAACTCAAACGTGAGAAGCACAACGGTTCGGAGAATTTGACTTTTATATGCTGCTTGTACGAGGTTTAGCTTGTAACTAACCAAAACGCCACCACGTCCGTAACGGACCTTTTAGACGAACCTCAGCATGACCTACGTCATGCCCTTGTTGACGAATCCGTTAAGGGCATGCAGCGGAACGGGGATTAGACGGACGTTTTGATGATTTGATTTGTGTATAATTAGTCACGTGAAGGCCAGGACCGTCGCAACACAATTGACGGCCCAGGCTAACATGAGTAGACGCTGGAGTATTTTAATTTTATAATCGCAACTTAAACAAATATTAACAATATTATTTATCGTCCTTATTATATGTATATCGAACGCCTAAGAATTCTCATTATTAATATAGGAAACTATACTATTTAAGTTTGGAAGAAGGATAGAATGTGAGACAAATGGGAGAAGAAGGAGAATTCCGACCCGCACACTAAATAGAAATAAGCTGCATATAATATAGGCAGGACTAACCGGCCACTTATGGCCAGGAGCGGTAGGAGTGAATAAGTCAAGACGCACTTTGCACAAGGCACCAAAAGGGATCTTTATGCCTATTTATTTTCTGAACTACGCGCTTTCTCTTCGACGGCTAATCGCACTCTGCCGCTCCGAAACGCAACACGTGGGTCGCGGGATACTCGCGACTTCCTGCGACGCGCCGCGATAATCGACGTAAATATAACAATATGCATGGAATTAGTAGGTAACGGATGGTGACAGTGGCTTCATTACCGAATATGACGTCCTATCTTACAAAAAATTGAACCATTTGTTAAATGTTTCTATACAGTTTTATTTTTTGTATTTTTTTTGTTTTTTTTGTTTTTAGCGAGGAGAAATGCTTTATGCACACCTCCATTAAACCCATGCTACAATACGCTTTCACACGTGTAAAAGCGTATTGTAGCATAGGTTTAATGGAGGTAGTGTGGGACTCCAGTAGGGAAGAGAGCCCTACGGTTACCCACTAAAACTCCTCGTGTCCCGGCGCCCAGCATTGTCAATCGTCAGGGTCTGTAAGCAAAAATGAAAGGAAAATGTTATATGAAAATAGAATCAATGTTAATTTACTGTACTACAACAGGGGACACTGACACTGCAGTAAGTGCCTGTAGAAGGCAGAAATTGGAAGCAGTGTCAGCATATTTGGCTCCAACTCCATCGGCGGTGCAGGTGGTGGGGGAAGCCTCAGCAGGTGGTTAACATGTTGAGGCTGTGAGGCTACCACCGGCACCTTCGATGGAGTTGCAGCCAAATATGCTGACGCTGACACTGGTTGGAAGGTGGAAGCCTTGTTTGGCGACCTGTATAGGGTGCCAGCAGGTGCCAGCTGGTGCCAGCTAACCAAGAAGCCATGGTTGGGAAGAATTTATAAGATAGGTTAGTTTGTAGTATTACAGTAAAAAACGTATATTATATAAGAAATGCTGAACTAACCGCATAACGGATCGGCATTTTCGTCCGGTTCCGGTTGGTCCCAAAAATTGTCCCGTGGCCGGAACCTTTTTGCCCGGATGCGCAACCGCTCTTTGGTGGTTCGGAGGGCGGACTTTATAGCACCCGCCACCTCAACCCTTGACGGTTTTTACAAATTTTTATTTGCTGCTAGTGCATTTAAAATAAATAATTATATTGAAGTAAAACTTAGTTTGTATAGCATGTAAAGCAATAGCAATATAAATATTATATACATAGTAATTCTTACCATGTATGCATCTAGCAATTCGTGTCGTATTAAATGCTTCATTTCCATTATTTCCATGCCAGGAGTATTGTCGTACGAGGTCGTCGGCGCAGGCCTCCTTGAGGGCAAGGCTCACTGCCTCTTTCATATTAAATCCACCTATGTGTTGCAGATATGTGACCTAAACAAAAATCAAAGTGAGTAATAACTTATATAAGCATTTTTTACACATCAATGAATGAAATTACACTTACAGCTTCGTTGTACTCCTCTTCCGGGGCTGCATCGAATCGCCTAATGCCCTCTAGCGTACATATAGGAAAATGCGCTGGTTTAATCGGTACTCTCACTTCCTCCTGACTGGTTTTGTTGAGAAGTTTCCTGGACAAACATATAACAATTTTACAAGGTACTGATATTTTAAAAGTAAATGTTAAAGTTATCTTGACTTACTGCAGCATTTTTTCAATGTTTTTTTGCTTCTCAAGGATTTGTCTGTAAACATTCATATTTTATAATGAAACATTCATAGTTTCAGTAATTCAGGGTGTTTGATCAATTGCCTCAGCGATCATTACCTTGAATTACCAAGACACAATTCTATTGTCTTAATATTTTAGTATAAGTATAATAATGCTCACAGCAACAAGTCCCGATCACTACCTGTTGTCTCAGGTGGTGTGTCCGTGTGTGGTGTTTGTGGCAGTATAGGTGTAGCATATGGTGTGTACGTGTGTGGTGTTTGTGGCTGTATAGGTGTAGCATGTGGTATGTACGTGTGCGGTGTTTGTGGTAACACAGGTGTAGTGTGTGGTGTGTACGTGTGTGATGGGCCAGGTGCAGGGTATTGTGGGGGTGGCGTGTTTATTGTGTGTGTCATAGTTGTATTGTGAATAATATGTGGTGTGTATGTATGTGGGGTTTGGTGTTGTATTAATTGTGTGTATTTTGTGGGAGGAATATTGTATGGGTTCAATGGGTCTGTGTGTCTTGTATTTTGTTGTGTCTTGTATGTCTTGTAATTTTTGTGTATCTGCAGGGGCGATCGGCCCTCCAAAGTCGTCAGCACTATTTGCTGATGGTCAGAGAAATTGCCGACCTGCAGGCTTCCTGACGGTAGTCAGCGATATTGGGGGCCCTCGTCAGAATCCGTCGTCTCATACCTTTTCGGCTTTCCTACCGATCTCTTGGGTCGCACGCCGTCTGGTACACTCTGCAATTGAACAAAATGTTTAAAATCCGAATAAATGTTAATGCCGATGGAAATGCATATAAACCGCAATTACTTTGTCGGTCATATCGGCGATGATCACACTTCGTGGTTTGCTGCGTGGTTGTCACAATATGACTGAAGATCAGTTTTCGCGGTAACATGTGCACCCGGTGTTGGGAGAATGAGCGCCAAGGTCAGTTTAACCGTGGGCCTTATGGGCTGCAGCCTAAGCCCTGGAGTTATCGGTATGATGCAACGTCATTATTGATGCTTAAACAATTCGGTGACGTGCGGTTAACAATAAGTTGTCCATAGTAACAGCGAACGGGAGGAAAAACAACTTGTTGTGAGAAAATGGCGGTTCTGTTGATTAATTAAATAGGCCCTGAAACAACGTAAGCCCACGACCCCCAAAGTCCACGGCCCGGCCCTGATGAGCGCCGTATAAGAATACCCGCGTTTTATGATTGAAAACCGTAACTTACGTATGAACGCGCATAACTTCGAACGGCTTAACCGATTTTAATAGGGTTTGGATGGTTGGAAATATGCCATTCGTGCGGTGGTTCGGTATTGATTTCGAATAATTTCACCTGAAAAGACTCATTTTTAAACAATTTAAACAACGAGGGCTATCTTGTGATACGTCACAGCGCGTAATCGACGTGGTTCCACATCAAGTCGACATAGTTTTTCCGGAACACGAATACAAATTGAATGAAGTATTATTTCTTGTCGATGTCAATGGCAAGATAGGAACAAAATTCGTATTCTGTATTCGATATTCTCTGTTTGAATTCTTTAAAATTGAAACGGGATCACCGCGGCTGTATCTCCTTTTGTTCGAAAACCCCGCTTTTGCGCCGGTTCGTGTTGGAGCGGAGCACACGCCGCGGCTGCGCACAGCGCCGATCGCCCAGCGGGCTACGTGCTGCAAAGCACGAGCCCAATGGCGATGCGCGCGCGAATAAGCGCGAGCGGCCCTCTCACCCGCCAACACCCCGCTAGCTCGGAGGCCCACCGGCTTCCCGGAGCCGCCAATGTTTTGACTTTTCGGCGGTTGAGATATCGAATAGCTCGACCGGGCGGCTCCTGCAGGTCGGCGGGCATGCGACCAAAAGAGGAGGCGACCGTTGCTTCCTCCTTCGTGTAAGGACCTCCGAGCCAAAAAAGACGTGTGCGTAGCGAGATAAAAGAGAGAGAGCGAAAAGACAAAAGAAGGAGTTTTAGGTGCGATCTCCCGTTAAATCCGGCGACTATTTTATTCGGTTTGGTATTCCCGTTCGATTCGGTGAACTTTTATAGTAGGTGCGGTCTAGCAAGGCGTGTGAGCCCGTTAAAGTCGGTGCGATATTAACAAACGTTTAAGCCCGTTCGAGTCGGTGCAACATTGTTCTTAAGGTATAACATCCCGTTCGAATCGGTGACAAAACCAAGGTGCGTGAATAAAGTGTTGGTGAATTAAGGAGAACAGTGTTCTGTCCACACCCTCCTTTCCCACGCAGCCGCGAGAACTGTACGAGTTGCTCACGACGAGGAGCCCGTGCGCTCTTCGAACACCTTTCATGTACGAACCTGGAATCACAAAAATGTGTCAGTTCGGTCAGAAATTATGCGCCAGCGAGTGCAATTTACGGTTTTCAATCATAAAACGCGGGTATTCTTTTAATAGTTTTTGGATAAGTTGATATGTGGACAACGGCGGGAGCATCCTCTTTCCTGACGTATAGTATTGAAAACGAAATCGGTCGCCCCGTCTGAATGTACATCGTAGAGTTGCTTGCAAACTAAACAAAAACGTCACATAAACAATTGCGTACAGTTGTGGAAAAACCGAAATGCAATCCTTCAACGCTAAGAAGGATTGCATTTTCAAGGCGGTCAAATTAATCCAACCGCGCTCCGAGATCGGTTCACAGGTAGCGCAATAAAAGTTGCAGTTTTCCGTTGAATCGGGATTTCCCACTAATCCCGCGTTTCATTCTACCTATCTCTGTAATACGACCATACGACGCGCGCTTTTCATGGAAGGGAGACACCGTAGGCGGTTCGACGGTTTTCCCCACTCCGACTAACGAATCTGCAACGGTACTGCCGTCGCGCGTTTGGAAGAGAATTAGTACCGCTACGGACGCCACGCAGTGCAGACGTTGTCGGACTTTTATCTGTGATTTGTGTGATTTTTCGAGTGTAGAAGCAGTGAAAGAAGAGAAGTGTCTATTCGTAGGAGGAATAGTGCACGCCACCCATCATGGACTCTTTTCCTTTAAAGTCATCTGTGTCGAGCAAACCCCCACATACATTATCGGCCAGACAGAAACGGAACATTAGACATGAACTTAAATCAAATTTATCAAAAATCCGGCGCTCTTCTCCTCTTCCGCCAACGTTGGAGGAGTTAGTAGACAGTCGTCTTCTACCTTCATCCTGTGTTGAAAACACCAATATATGTCAGCCAAATGTGAATAGTGACGCGTCTTCTTCTTCTTCATCTTCTTCTGCATCTGCTTCTGCTTCTTCTGCATCTCATGCACTTCCCCAACACTCGTTTCGGGAAGATTTAGCTTCATATTGCGTAGACAATAATCTCAGCCATGTGCAAGACAACAATTTGCTTCAACTTCTCAGGTCATATGGGTGTTTCAAGACCCTTCCAAAGGATATTAGGTCTATTTTAAATATCTCGCGAACAGTTGTTCCAACACATGTTGTTGAGCCGGGGGAATACATACAATTCAATATTGAAGAAGAAATAGTTAAATATCTGAATATTGTTCCTTCCTTCTTAGAAACCATTAAAGAATTGCACTTGGACTTCCATGTGGATGGATGTATTTTGGATAAAGCAGGGACAGTTCATCTGTGGCCCATTCAATGTAGGATTATAAATCTTAAAAATTCTGTTCCAATAATTGTCGGCATTTACACGGGCCCACAAAAGCCACATGATCCGAGTGCTTTTCTTTATTGGTTTACCACTGATTTATGCCACATTTTTGCCAATGGTGGCATAAATTTCCACGGTAACAGGGTGCCAATTCACTTCAGATGTTTCATTGCTAATGCACCAGCGAGAGCATTTGTTTTAAACCATCGTGGACACATATCTGGCAAGCCCTGCTTTAAGTGCAAAGTCTCTGGTATCCATAGTGACCGCAGACGCATCTTCTTGTGAATAAACCATCCCATTAGATCTGACATAGAATATTCTATGTGTGTAGACGAAGAACATCATAAAGAAGGCCCAAGTCCCCTAGCATCACTTCTTATTGGCGCGGTGTCTCAAGTTTCGTTTGAGTACATGCATCTTGTCTGTCTAGGGGTAATGAAAAAATTATTATCTGCGTGGATTTCGGGAAAATCTTCACGTTCCTCCAAATTGTCAGCTGACCAAATTAGTTTATTGTCTGAAAGACTGGATAGTCTGAGACACTATTGCCCTTCTGATTTTGGATGGCGTCCAAGATCAGTTGCCCAATATTCTCAATATAAGGCCACAGAATTTCGGCAGTTTTTATTATACACAGGGCCTGTTGTGACATGTGGCATCTTACCTACTTCTTTGTATACCCACTTCTTATATTTACATGCGGCTATCAGAGTTTTCATTTCAGATTCTCCCCCACCACAATATTTGAACTTTGCTGAAGTAGCTTTACAAAGATTTGTCCTTCGCTGTGAGGAGTTTTATGGACAAAATTTTGTTTCATATAACGTTCATGGACTTCTTCACTTGACCAGTAATGTTAGGCGTCTTGGTCCGCTGCCAGATGTACGCGATAACTGCTGCATGTTACTCGATAATGCTATATGTGTTATCTGCTGTATTACCAGGGAAGGTAACACATTCCAGTTAGGGATCAGAAAATTTCTGCATGTGGCTGAAATGTACGATGTGGGGGCAAAATCGACACAGTTAGGCGTACATAAATGTAGTAATTTAAGTAATAATTATACCATTCATCGAAATGATGTTTCATTGAAGTGTTTCAGGATGCCACTGCCATAATTGGAACCACAGGAAGGAGAACAAACTGAGTTCGCAGTGGCTGCCATGCTGCATTTTGAGAGCATGTAAGATCAATATTTATTTGACACATAGTAAGTACAATATTATTGCCTCTGCATCTCTTTCAATATTCTTCTTTATTTTCCAGGCCACAGTAATTAGGAAAAATACATCCGCCCCACTGCCCCTAGGATAGCGAGAAGAGCAAGTAACAGAATTTCAAGCTGCTGCAATGCTGCATTCAAAGGTCATGTAGCATTATCTACTGTTTCTTTGTTATATGTTAAACTAAAAATATCTATCTATTTCCTCACCTCTTTCAATATTCTTATTTTTTTCCAGACCACAGTAATTAGGAAAAATATATTCATCCCACTGGCCCTAGGATAGCGAGAGGAGGAAACAGCAGAATTTCCAGCCGCTGCAATGGATGCCCTCTGGTGCAATAAATGTACGTGTACTACGTGGTTTAAGGGCTTTTCTTTCAAGTTAATCATTTCTTATCCTATTTACGATATACAGCTTTCATATATAAATAACATGTATTCTTTTGTATCCACAGGAACGGAAAGGTTTACATCAGAGGCAGAACGGCAGAGGATGTATATGAACACGTCCAACGCTTCGTAGACCAAAGGACTGCATAGGATAAAAGAAAGAAGCAGAATACCATTGTGATGAATTTTTCAATATCGAAAAATTATATGTACAAAACATTGGGAATCAACCTATTTTACAATAATAAATATATCTTTTATTAAAATAATTAATTATTCCAATTTATTTCCCAACCAAATTTAAATATAAAGGAATTTCGCGCCAAATTTGGACGGTTCGAATGTGCCAACATCTGGCACCTTGTTGTCACCAACTTTGCATCAGAGGTTGGCACAGATGTTGGTGTGTTGTTGGCACCAACTTGGCATCGCAACTTGTGTCCAGGCGTTGCGTGCAAAACCGTAGTCAGATGCGGAAACAGATGACTACGGTTTTGGGGCGAACTGTTGGCGATTCTTGGCGCCAAGTTGATGCCACGTTGCTCACAACTGGCTTTCTGGGAAGTTCTTTTATAATAAAACAATAACATAGAAAAATTTCTACTTGCACGTATAGTAGCCATCAAAAGTTCTTTTATAATAAAACAATAACATAGAAAATACTTCTACTTGCATATATAGTAACCATAATAAGTTCTTTATAATAAAACAATAATAAGGAAATACTTCTGCTTGCATATACCCAGATAGCCATCTGCGCGCAGATTGGCAGCAGACTGCAAGCAGGAATGACAGACTCTGTTTGCAGATCCATAGCCATCTGTTAGCGAATTTGGCTATGGATCTGTCAGCAGTGCCTGCAAACTATTATTTCATACAGGTCAAATATAAATGCTATTACACAAATATTGGTGTTATACTGAAATACGTATTTATTAATTAATTACATAATGTACAATTTTTCGCAGAACACAATAATTAGGAAACAATGCACAATTATATTTGCTTTCGGATGTAAATTCTGCAACAATTGTATTCTGTTTCTTCTCATAAAATACCTATTATTTTATTCCTCCTAACGCTGCAGGATAATGGACCCTGTGCCGTTCTGCCTCTCGTTTAAACCTGTTTATACAAAAATATACATGTGTAACGAGACCAAGGACGCATCAGCGTCCGCACCTAGCGATTCCGAGAAATCGTGAAAAGCCAACAATCGCGTCAGGGCATTGACCCGAGCCGCCGCGTATCGAAACATCTAGAAGCGCCTAGAAGCATCGAGAAGCGTCTCGAAGCTTCTAGAAGAATCCGGATAACTTCAGAGCATTACAGGTACCGCGCGCATACGAACCAAGACGCAGCATCCAATACAGCTACGGAGCTTGTTGATCATACGTAGAAGCCTAGCAACGCAGTAATATAAATGCCGATTCCCGACTGCGACTCGTCCTCTAGTATTCCTGCGGGAGAGGAGGAGGTAAGACCATCGGCCGCCCGCGGTAAACTTTGAGCAAATCCTATGGGCGAGGACGAAGCATGCTATCGGCCGCGCATAGAGAAGATAGGCTAGCTCCATGGGAGAAAACGAAGCATTGCTATCGGCCGCCCATGGAAGCGAGACAGGATAGCTCCATGGGAGAGGACGAAGCATTGCTATCGGCCGCCCATGGAAGCGAGACAGGATAGCTCCATGGGAGAGGACGAAGCATTGCTATCGGCCGCCCATGGAAGCGAGACAGGATAGCTCCATGGGAGAGGATGAAGCATTGCTATCGGCCGCCCATGGAAGCGAAATAGGACAGCTCCATGGGAGAGGACGAAGCATTGCTATCGGCCATCCATGGAAGCCAGATAGGTAGTTCCATGGGAAAGGACGAAACCTGGTTATCGGCCGCCCATGGAATAGGAAAGGACGGTTGAAATAAACCGGCCGCCTGTTACAGTTATAGGGATACGAGTAGACTTCTCGGGTTAGAAATTGTGTGCTGGGAAAGAGCGGTTTCAAACTAGCCGTACGCCCGTTAGAGATCAAAACTGTAAAGTCCGTCAATAATTCGTTGTTAGCCATCGGCGTTGTCCAATAAATAATTGAGACACATCTGTAAGAACAAAATGTACCTAACATGAAAATAAATATTCTGTCCTTAGAACCCAACCCAGCGAATCCTATTCCTTCAAACTCCATTCTACACATGTAATTTATTATATATAAAAGGTATAAATTGCAACTATTGTCGCAACTACATAATACATAATCTTACATGCTCTTGGAATACGTCCATGCAGCCACTGCATGTTCTCTGCTTTCTTCCTGTTCTCCCTTGGGCAGTTGTATGTGTAAATTGTTGCATATTATTGCATCCTGTAAAAGAAGGAAAATATTGGCAGAAATGCAGACGGAGGCATACGTCATATAAGTAATACATAATCTTACATGTTTTTGGAATACGTCCACGCAGCCACTGCATATTCTCCGCTTTCTTCCTGTTCTCGCATGAGCAGTTGTATGTGCAAATTGTTGCATATTATTGCATCCTGTAAAAGAAGGAAAATATTGGCAGAAATGCAGAGGGAGGTATATTGTGTGCAATTTGTGCCAGATAAATATTTAACTCACATGCTTGCAGAATGCGCCATTGCAGCCACTGCAAATGTTCTACTTTCTTCTTCCTCTTGTTCGGATTCTGGCAGTGGCATCCTGAAACATTTTGTAGGAACATCATTTGGATAAATAATATATTCATCACTTAAATTAACACATTTATGAAATCCTAGCTGTGTCGATTTGGCACCCACGTCATACATATCAGCCACATCCTGGAATTTCCTAACCCCTAACGGGAATGTGTTACCTTCCTTAGCAATGGAGGAGATAACACATATGGCATGATCGAGTAAGATGCAGCAATTATCGCGTGCATCTGTACTGAATGACATGCCATAAATTTCTATTTTACGGTACTGAAGATGACAATCAGTACCGCTGCTAATAGGAATTGATACACTAATAGAGCTATGAATCCCGATTGCCCTTTCATGTCTATTGTGCAATTCAATCTCGGCCATTCTACTGGAAAATTGTTGGAGAGGTCGGCCCAGTTTTCTGCAGAACTTGCTAAAAATCTTCATATTGTTTTCATATGGGAAAGCTTAAAATGAATCAAGGGGCCCGTCTTACATCTTTGGTTAAATGAAGAAGACCGTGAACGTTACAAGAATAAAAATGTTTGCCATAAAATTTTTCGCAGCGGAGGACAAATTTTTGAAGTGCAAGCTCTGCAAAATTGAGATATTCAGATGGCGGAGATTCTAAAATTAAAACTCTAATAGCTGCATGGAAATAAAGAAAATGTGTATATAACTGATGGTTTAATATGCCATATACCACAACTGGCCCTGTGTATAAGAGGAACTGGCGAAATTCTGTTGCTTTGTAATTGATCTTGGACGTCGTCCAAAATCGGAAGGACAATGTTGTTTTAGACTCTCCAGTCTTTGAGACTGAGCGTAGTTTGGTAAAGATTATGGGTGTGGGAGAGAAGTAGTGTTGAGAAAGGAAGAACAGAAATTGCGAAGAAGACTAGAGAGGGTGTAGGAGACAGGAGAGAATGAATGTGCGGGGAGAGAGCGTTTGTAAAGGAAGAGAGAGTGAATGCGGACAAGACTGTGTGAAAGTGAATGTAAAAAGAATGTATTTTAAAGGAATGGTTGAACAATGATGAAGTGAAAATTACAAAAGAGAAAGTGCCGAATGTTACGGCCCGAAACAAAGTCCTTTTCGTAAACCACGCCGAATGTTACGGCCTCGCACTAACACGCGTTTTATACTCGCCAATACTAATCGCTCTTAATTCGCACTCTTAACGCCTTGGAAAATACCTCGGTAATGAGCTTAAACCGTTAAGCCCCTAATTTTCGAACGACTCCGACCTCTGGAAGACTCTTCCCCCGGGGAAGGGGGGGTGAGCGCATGCCGCTTTAGGGGACAATCAAAACATTGGAGTCTTCCAGAAGTCGGAGGCTAACGGCGTGACTTTTAAAACGCCAGCCATGCCGTGCTACGCTGCGCGCAGGCGCGCGCGCCTCGCCTGTGTCGCTCGCTGGGCGCGCTCCCGGTGCTGGCGTCACGCGCGGTTGCGCCGCACGAGGGCGCCGCGCTGTCGCTTTCTGCCAGCGGCAGTCCGCCGTGAAACGCAGCGCTTATTTCGAACAGAGACATTAAAGAAATTTGGTCACCTGATAGTTTGGAAAAGCGTGAATATTTGCCAGATATCCGTGCCGATAATAATTTTTTCATTACCCTTAAGCACACAAGGTGCATGTATTCAAATGGCACTTGAGACACCATTCCGAAAGAAAGTACCGGTAAGGGGCTTGGACCTTCTTTGTGGTGCTCTTCGTTCAGACATTGAGAATATTCTAAATCAGTTCTACTGGGATGGTTTATGCCGGAGAAGATAAGTTTGCGGTGACTCTATACATCGGAAACTTTGCACTTGGAACAGGGTTTGGTGGCCATATGGCCACGATGATTTAAAATAAATGCTCTTGCTGGTGCATCAGCAATGAAACATCTTAATTTCATCGGTACCTTAGTACCATGAAAATTTATACCACCATTTGAAATAATTTCGGATACGTCATAAAGAAATCTATCTAGAAATAGCCCAGTATCACGCAGTTTTTGTGGGCCCCGATAAATACCCACAACTAATGCCTTTGAATTTGTAATATGACTAATCCTACATTGTATTCGCCAGAGTTGAACAGTCCCGGCTGTATCTAAAGCACATCCATCTACATGGAAATCCAATTCTAATTCTTTGATATTTTCTCCAAAGGAAGGAATCATATCAAGGAATTTAATAATTTGAACTTCCACATTGAAATGAATGTATTCGCCGGGTTCAACAACATGTGTTGGAACAATAGCTGACACTGCGTGACACGGACTTCTTTTCCCTTTACCCGTGCGAAACTGGAATCAGTTCTGAGTGCGATTGTAATGGTTTCCCAAAGAAAAATGTCTGCTCTATCGTGTAGAGTAGTTTAAATCCACGCCAGAAGCATCATTTCGACAGAAAAACGAAAAGAGTCCCTCAAAATAGGCGTGAAAAACGTATCTCGCCAACTTTAATCAATGTTTACACATATTTGCAAGTACATATTCCACAATTATTATATACTATTTTATTCTGGAAAGTCTGCAGAATTTTTTCCGATAAAAGGAAATTGTCTCACTTTCATATTTCCGACGAAAATGTGGGTCAAAGTGCAAAAAACGCATTTTTTTTTTAAATTCGATTTCTCGAAAACTAGACCTAATAAACAAAAACGGACTTCAGATTCGTTTTCGGCGCGTCAAAATCTATAAGAATTAGCTAATAGATACCAGGAAGCAAAAAAAAAGTCGAAATTTGTTGTCCAGTGTTATCTCCACTACATCGGGGGATTTAATTTGGAGGAAGCGACACGCCTGTGCTTCCGCGACGTCTTTAATGATAATAGTTAATGGATTATTCCTGGCACAGCCGCGAAAAGGATAATTAACCCTGGAAGGGGCAAAAATTATTCGTGCTGTACATGGTAGGAATTATTTGTTATATATTTGTGTATTGCTTTATGTGCTATTTATATTACCTTTACTTGTATATTATTCTCAGATGTCTTGCTTCGTAATCGTCATTTCCCTACACCGTCGAAACGGGACATCGAGGTTGAAATGATGGCGACTCTCCGCACCACCAAAGAGACAGTGCGCAGCTTAAAAAGATCGGCGCGAACTCACACGGCCACCGGTCCCCAAGAGCCACAGCCGCAGGCCAATTTCATTCCCACCGAGACGGACGAGGAGGCCACCCAACGATGAGGTTAATTTTGCATAATATACGGTCTAAGGTCTAACCTCTGTTCCGTCAGCAATAGTCGGTGGGGATGTTCGATTTGATAAGATTCATTTTAAAGAATCGAACATCGCCAATGGTCGGAAAGACCAAAGATCCCTAGTATCGACATAAAATACACCTTATGCCCACGTTACTCTAGTGCTCCATATGGTACAGAAGTAAACTGAGATTTAAACTGAGATTGTGTTTTTTATAGAAGTATTTACTTTTTTTATCTCTGCTTACAGCTTGGAGTAGCCGCGGTCGGAGGTCGTCAAGGCACAGGAGGGGTTTTAGTGGATAACTCTAGGGCTCTCTTCCCTAGTGGAGTCCCACACTATCTCCATATTTAACCCATGGTACAATAGCCTTTTTCGCGATTGTAGCATCGGCTGAACATGGAGGTGTGCATAAAGCATCTGCCATCGTTAAAAAAAAAAAACAACTTTATTAATAAATTTAATAAATTGAAAAAAATTGTTGCCTATTTTTGCTTCCTCCATGATATAGATAAATTTTAATGTAATCCAATAAAAGTTATTTGCACAGATGTTTCATTCTTTTTCACAATGTATTTGTTACTGTTGGGTATAAGCTCATGCTACAATCAAAGTAAGCGTAGGTTGTAGTTGTGGTTTGTAGTCTTCGAGTAACAGCCAACCAATCAGACTGCTCTTAAGCCCATGCTACAACCAAGTAAGCGTAAGTTTTAAGATATTAAAACCATCGTAGGCGGCCGTTTATAACTTCAGGTTTAAGAGCACTCTGATTGGTTGGCTCTTGCTCGTACGACTACACCTACGCTTACGTGATTATGTATAAAATGGACTTTACACCAGAAGTGCTAGTTACAAACGGCGGTTTTAATTTCTTATTTGATTGTAGCATGGGCTTTAGGAATTTACTCAACGCGAGTGCGTGGGTGGAAAAGATTCCCCCGATTATTAAATCGCGTACATGCCAATGACGCGTGCGTCCACTACAAATTTAAGACTCTCAAATGTGCAGGAATTGGCACGTTCTTGGTGCCAATTTGGCATCAGATACGCTACGCAGATCCTGTTAGCATTCTGCAACAAATCTGCCGCCAGACGCTGCACCACAGAACTGCTCGATTTCTGTTGCCCATCTGCGGACAGGTTACGTTAGCAAAACCGCAGCGGCATCTGTCACGAATCTGCTTAGCAGGTTCTGCTGCTTTTTTGGCGCCAATTTGGCAACATAGCCAGACATTACAGATACTGCACCCAATCTGCAGCCAGTTTCGCTACAGGCTCTGTTTACAGATCCTGCACAAAACTTGGCATTGCAGGTTTGGCTATCTGGGTATAGCAGCCATTATAAGTTCTTTTATAATAAAACAAAAACATAGAAATAATTCTTCTTGCACGTATAGTAGCCATCACAAGTTCTTTTATAATAAAACGATAATATAGAAATACTTCTACTTGCATATATAGTAGCCATCATAAGTTCTTTTATAATAAAACAATATTTTCTAGGTTAGAGTATTTTAAGTACTCTCAAATATTAGAATAATATAGAAAAAACTTCTACTTGCACATATAGTAGCCATTATATGTTCTTTTATAATAAAACAATAACATAGAAATATTTCTACTTGCACATATAGTAGCTATCGTAAGTTTTTTTATAATAAGACAATACATAGATAATACTTCTACTTGCGCATTGTCAGAGAAATCTATGGTACCGACTAACTTCACCTCACTTCACACTCATTAATCATGCGAGATCTCGAATCGATGACTTGTCCACCTATCAGCGATCACCATAGATCTAATCGATTGCTTTCGAGAACTCACGTGACGAGCCGGTGCGCTTCCGGCGCCCGCCTTTATTCTCACTCACCTCGCAACCATTGTATCGCGCTGACCTCACTACTTCTTGTGCTATAGCAAACGTTTCTCTTTTCGGACGGTTTCACTTCATCTCTTTTCTATCAGTATTACTTCTCGTATGGTGCAACTCAACACGGGTTCACTCAGTGTACAGATAACTGTTATTTAGTGCGTAAAATAAATCAACTGTTGTGTTTTTTATAACTCTAACGCCTGAGTTTACTTGCCACTCACCATTCCACTATCCTCTCGCTTAACACCTACGCGAGCACTTCACAATCAAACATTCTGGTCCTTCGAGCCGGATAGTGGAATCGGCGGCTATCGCGAAATCGTGAGTGCAAGTTGGTGCAAATGCTTAAGAGAAGACGGTTACACTTGAAATCGCCGAGCAAGATGGCCGACAACAAAGAAGAACAGCCACGAGGTGGTTGAGGACGAACAGCCCCCTCCCACCGCTTCTGTCATCACAACACCGCCAGTGTCACTCGCTCCGCCGAAAGATGGCGCAACGGCGCACTCCTCACACAAAACCGGCACTTCAAAACCGCCCGTCACACGGAGCACATCACCGGCAGCACTCCCCGCGGAACTCAAAATTAAGGCCTTCACTCAACAGAGCCGACTGAATGAAATCGAGGCAGTCTTGGAAATAGCTCCCACTGATTTCGCCCTCTACTCTCTGGACGAAATCGACTTCATGGCTCAACAGTTGGAACGGATGCACATCAAATTTGCGGAGCAGCACACCTACTTTGAACTGAACTGGCCGGCCCGACACCTCTATCATCCCTAGTTCAAGGAGAACTCACACGGCAGGGAGGCCAAATCATACAAGACTCATCCCGTTAAAATTTAAATGGGCACTCACGGCGGCAACTCCCACGGAGACACGAGCAACCACGGACACACTTCACACACGACTCCTGAACATCACCCTGCCCACATTCAAGGGCGATTGCAAGGAATGGCCCCCATTCTCAGATTTTTTCACTCAACTTGTCACCAACAACCCCAAGTTGAGTGACATTGCACGCCTGCACTACCTCCGTGGCTGCTTGGTGGGAGAACCAGCCTCGGTCGTAGCAAACGTCCCCGTCAGCGCAACATCATTTCAACCAGCGTGGGAGCTGCTGGAACGGAGATACCGCAACAGGAGGTTGCTGATCGACTCCCAACTCACCCACATCATGCAACGGAGCACCATTCAAGGGAGGGCCAAAGGACTCACGGAACTGATCTCACGGACGGCGGAAGCACGGACGGCTCTGCAGTCACTCGAAGTGGAAGATCTCGGTGACTGCATCCTAGTTCACCACCTCACCAGGCAGCTCGATGGGACGACTTATGAGCAGTGGGAAACTTCACTGGGGAACTCAACAGAATATCCCACGTTCACAAAATTGGAGGATTTCATTCGCGCTCGAGCGCGGGCACTCGAGAGGGTCGAAGGCTCCACCTCACAGCAGCAGCAACCACGGCGCACATCACACACCACGAGCACCTCAACGCCTGCACAGCAACCACGGTAAGAGCCAACGTTATCAAAATACGTCTGTGGTTGCTGCAACGAAGAGCACTTCATGGTGAGGTGCGAAAAGTTGCGTAATCTCGGAGTCACCCAACACCGGGCAACTGTCATCGCGAAGCTTCTCTGCTTCAACTGCCTGGGGCGGCACAGTGTGGCTGCCTGTCGCAACACCATGAGCTGCCCAAGTTGCTCTGGCAGGCACCATACTATGCTGCACGATAATGCCTACCATGGAACAACCTCATCCACCTCCTCAACACGGCCAAACACCTCAGCACGTCAATAAGATCTCGGTGCAGTCGTCAAGCAACTCACCTCACCTCAAGAAACGGAGCACGTCACCAGGGAGTTCAACAATCAGCACGTCACAATGAAGAATTCAGAGCACGTCACAGGAACCGACTCATCGCTGCTCGCCATAGCAATAGCCACGGTGCACTCCACGGTATGCAATCAAATTACTCGTCTGTTAATAGATCCTAGATCAGAGCTCTCCTTTCTCACGGAGAAACTCATCAAGGACCTCAACGTACCACGTCAACACTCGTCAATCTCCATCCTTGGCATTGGTGGAACAAAATCAGCAGAAACAAGAGGCGTGGTGTCACTCAAGCTGCAGTCAATATACAGCAAAGAAACTGTTACGGTGAGAGCACACATATTAAAGAATGTGACGTCAATACTACCATCATTCCAGCCTCTGAGTCACTCATGGTCTCACATCAAGAACCTGCAGCTGGCAGATCCAGATTTCACTACACCACGCAAAATTGACGTAGTTTTAGGAGCAAATTTCTATGGTCAAATCATTTTGCCTGACGTCATCAAGGGCGATCCATCAATGCCAATAGCACAGCACTCAATATTTGGATGGCTTATTACAGGCCCATTGTCATCAGCTCCAGCAGTGTCATCTCTTACTTACCATGTGTCAGTGCAACGTCAAAATTGTGAACTTCAAGAACTCTTAACCAAATTTTGGACTCAAGAGGAGGTTAGGATGGACAACGTCAATAAACTGACATCAGAGGAACAAAAGTGTGAGGATCACTTCAATTCAACTCACTCTCGTGACACATCTGGACGGTATACTGTGCATCTACCATTAAAATCTCCAACATCACTCTTGGGAACCTCACATTCAACGGCACATCAGTGCCTTCAACGCACTTTAAGGGAATTCTCAAGAGATGACACATACAAACAAATGTGCACTTCATTCATGAGGGAATATGAAGAACTTGGATACATGCAACAAATGGCAGGCAACTCAACACGGATAACTCAATAAGGTAAGCCTGATGTTACATCACTATTGTGCGCGGTCGTTATGTCATTCCTTCGCGTGGCGCGGATTACGTCCCGGATGGGCGTCAGCGTTACGTGAAGGAATTTCGGTGGCACGGTGCGCCGGCTCTTGTTTCGTTTATGCGCTACTTACGCCTAATTAAGAAGATACGCGGTGCGATGAGCCCGTTGCGAGAATATAGTTATAGAAAAAGCGGGTGGAGGACGTAGGGCGTAACATACATCTATCATTTATGTAATTACATAAATGAAATGAAGATGTAATTACCCTGCAATATTTAGCACTACATTGGATGTAAATACCGAGGGTGTTGTAGCCATAAGGTGCAAAACTATCATGGAAATGTCTGGGTCAATCGTGGCATTGCCTGTTTCCGGTGCACCACCTTTTGCAAGCCTAGGATGCCTCTCTAGGGACATTCCCTTGAGCAGTTTTTATGTTGCTCCACAATTTTTCTAATTGGACAACAGACGACTATAACAATTAAACAGAACATTACAAAAAAAAAAGTACATTATGGCATATATAAAATGATTCGAACCACATATATTATGCTAGATTTTTCTTATAAGATGGAGTGGGGTAAGTGAGTACACAGGGCAAATGTTAATAATTCTGCTCTTGCCCTGGTCGCACATGAAAGAAGGTTTGAAAGATTTGTAGCTCTAAGTTACGCTATTACCCCATTTTCGGGGGGAAGTGCAGAGTATTTGATATATTGTACAATAACCTATCCAAATGAAAATTTTCAAGGAAAATTAGAATCCTACGTAATATTAATTCACCGGTAATAACTGTGCAAAGCGTTTTATACCGAGAGCCTTAAGTATTTACATACCAGACTGAAAATAGATAAGTTTAAAATCCAAGTTTACAAAAACCAGTCTGCACTTACCCCACTTCACCTTACATGATCAACCACTTTATTTTGCACAGTAAACATATCTAATTAGGAAATATGTGCAGATTTCACACCATTGTCATAATAACTGGTGAGGTATTGTATGTTTCTTCCGTTTCTTCAATTTCCCGGCAAGCCTCTTCTTTGTCCGCTAGTACAGCTGCGTCACTTCTTTTTTTCTCTATAATGTGAGCAAATGTCTTTAATAGTTGCAACAATAGCTTAATTCTTCTCACTGTCGATGTAATGTATTTTGGACATGTTTAGTGTTTATATAATCAAAATATTAAAAAGGAAAGATTTTACTAAATATGTGCACACACACACACACACTAAAGAAAACTATAGCCACAGAAAATAAAATAATTCTTACAAGTGCTATTTTGGCAAGTTATTTTGTAAATTGTGCCCTCTGTAGAGGCTGGCACAGAAATGACTACCATGACAGAAAAATGACAAAGCCTTACCATTCAGAAATCTTCGCTTGCAGAAAAGAACGTTAGGAATTCTTATAATGCTATCAATTCCTCCATACAATGTTAGCAATTCCTCCATACAATGTTAGCAATTCCTTCTTACAATGTATCATTTTACCTAGGTCTAAGAAAGACACCGTTGGATTATCGGTTCACACAGCGTCGTCTTGCAACAGATTATATACAATGAAACACAATGACAAGCGTTAAGTATAACCAAACCTGCATAAAGCCGGATATCTTATCGCGTAAGATCCTCGATATATATCATAAAACAATATGTCCAAACGCCGGTCTTGATGAAAACGCAACTCTGGGCATTGCGCGGAGCAACAAAATATAACAATACACACATTATAAATAAAAGATCAAACAAACGGAGATTATCACGCACGTCACAAAGCATAATATTTCCAAACTTAACATGAATGATGTATACGATCATATACGATGTATACCTAATAAAATTTGTCCAAGAATTCTATGTACAATCATTGGTTCATACATCGGAAGAATTCCGAAGATTGCCCAACGTGAAATAGGAAACTTTTAAGCATTTGCTTCCGTAAGAATATCCTAAGCAAAAGAAGGCATCAACTTCTTAGGTAAGCCTTTCCTATTCTCCGAGTGTAAATACACAAGGTCTTATGAGGATCTTATTGGAATAGGAAGATCTTAGTCAAGACGAAATTAAGCATTTGCTTGAGGCCGGACTATGAAAATATTTAATTATCAAATACTATCAAACGCTTCTACCTGTATTTATATAAATAATAATTAAATACACGACTATAGGGGTATTATCCTTGACAAAATTTCCCCTAGACACTTATTTCTTCGATTGCAAGCAAAGGAAGAACTATCAAACGTCTGCACTGCACTATCAAACGTTTATATCCCACTATCAATCACTATCAAACGATTTTACATCTGTTTCCGCAGATTAATAATGAAATGTGAGAGTATGCCTACGACAAAATTTCCCCTAGACATTTGTTTCTTTAATTAGAAATAAACGACTAACTATCAAACGTTGGTATTGAATATCATTCACTATCAAACGATTTTACATCTATTGGCGCAGATAAACATTAAATGTTTCACAAAAATTTCGACAACTATTTCCCCTAGACACTTATTTCTTTGATTACAAGCAAACGGCTAACTATCAAACGATTTTACATCAACTGGTATAGTTTAAAATCAAATTTGCGACCATGGGGGTGCTAACTATACAAAAAATTCCCCTAGAAATTTGTTTCTTTAATTATAAATAAACGGTTGACTATCAAACGTTTATTTTGGACTATCAAACACTATCAAACGACCTTCAAACGATTGCAACTATTAAAACTCAAATCGGTTGAGTTGGGGGTGCTAACTATACGGAGCTCCCGCAAATGGGGCCTGGATGGGGTCTTAGGGGGCGCTGAGGTCTCTTGGCGGCGTCGGTTGGCGTCGGTAATTGGGGCTAGTACCGTAGGTAATAGACAAACATAGAATGTTGACATTACCCATTGTGTAACTGCTTAAAACGTAATGAGATTTTATTTTATAATTTTATTTCACCCTCTCCTTTGTAATCGATACTTCACAGATGCATACATAATTAAAGAGTAATTAGCACGTGATTTAAAAATAACATCAATTTCTTTCGCTACTTTGCAATATCTGTTTAATATATCAAAACAGTTTGTTGCGCCTCGGATCAACTTTTCATGCGGCCTCGGGCTGCCCTCATGTGCATTCGAGTTCAAATTGGTACGCGGCTGCATGTTTTGCAACAAAACGAAAAACTTGTTTAAATAGACCAATGAAAGCGTAAGAATCGATTAGTGTATTGCGGAAAATATGGAGTGCCCGGGGAAACGGCGCAATATTTATGGGTGTGCGGTTACGTTTGACTTCGTTTATCTTAGCTTGTCTCGGAAACGGTCAATAGAACACAACCGTGCATGGTATTCGCTTTGAAGCTCTCGACAAGATCTGTTCGAATATATGAAGAACATTTTGCATTGTTTTAAGCTAAACATTTTAAACATTCTTTACCAAATTTGTTGTGTTGCACTCACAGTTGCCGAGATAGACTGACAATGAGTTAAACACGGCAGCACACCCGCATGAAATAAACGCTTAGAAACCATACTTGACTAGCTCAACTTCACTCTCCAATCTGCAAGTCCTACACTCCTACCCAACTGACAACTCAATCGAACTTGAGCCTACCCGATTTTTTTATGTAATTGCTCATTAGTCGTTTTTATAAGAATTGTTACTTCCTCCGTTTTTCGGCACCCTGCGTACACCGGGTATACCGGGGATCGGAAGACAGACGAAGTGACCGGCCCGATAAGAGATTTGACGTGTCAGCGGAGCGGCTCGCTGAGACGTCGCACGCGCCTAAATATACTCGGTGTCCTGGTTCGACACTAAACCTACGTGTATTCTCGCGTCCGACTGGTTACGGCGCGGAAAGTGTGGGCGTCGCTGGTGACTCGGAATTACACCAACCCGAGAATCTACTCGTGTCCGTGCGGTTACGCCGCAGAAAGTATGGGCGTCGCTGGTGACTCGGAATTACACCAACCCGAGAATCTACTCGCGTCCGTGCGGTTACGGCGCAGAAAGTGTGGGCGTCGCTGGTGACTCGGAATTACACCAACCCGAGAATCTACTAGCGTCCGAATGGTTACGGCACAGGCAATGTGGGCGTCGCTGGTGACTCGGGGTGCTCTCTGGTTATGCGTTTGAGCGGGAGAATAGTTGCGATCCGTGGATATGACCACTGACCTCGGCCCCGAACCGTGGTGCGCCGAAAGTGGTTGAGGAGCCACGGTCGTAGCGAGGGGGCCCGGCCACGAGCCAACGAAACCTGTGAGCTGAAGTCGCAGCAAAAGATTTGCTGAGGGGTGACCGGAACTCAGAGGTTCGACGGTGCCCACGGAATTGCCCGTGTGACGACTCAGGCACAGCCTCGAAGGTGGCAGCAAGGACCACTCGACTTATGCGCCCGGGGGTTTCGGTATCGCGGGAAGAAAAGGGGTGAAATCCCCTGTCTAATTACACTCAGAGAACACTCCGATAACCAAGTTTTACGCGGGTGTACGTGTAGTGTTGCGAGGATGGGTGTGCAATAGGTGGTTCACGAGGTTGTGTACATGGTGTTTATTAATTGATCGAACCCTACAATTTGGGGTAGAACGGCTCCACTTCGTTATCGCGACCGGAGAATCGGAGATCGAGACTAGACGCAGTGTCTCGATCACGCAGGTTACTTATAATTAGCTGAATTTCAGAGGCTTCACCACGCTGGTGGCCTAGAGCGGTCCAGATTACTATGCTTGATCACGCGGATCACTTATAATTAGTCGAATTTCAGAGGCTTCACCACGCTGGTTGCCTAGAATGGTCCGAATTACAAAGACTGCTTGGTTACACAAACCTGGCGTTGCCTGACGAGATACAGGAACAATGGCACTGATTCTACCGCGTTGGATATTCACTTGGACTTAACTTGATTCTATTGACTCGACCCGGCTTGCCTTGATTATATTCGTTACACTTGATTCACTTGAAAAATACCGAAGGTAAATACTAAGTCGGGTGTTACGCTTCGCACCCGCACTTGAATTCTTTATACGCGAACAACGGTGCAGTTCGGAGCACTGCACCCAAAGAAGTGAATTGAAGTAAAACGTTCAACGAGTAAGTCACAAGTCCCGAATAGTAAGTCGCAAACAAGAGTGCGGTGGTGACCAAGAGTGCGCGTACAGGTATTTGCCGTAACCAAGAGTGTCCGAAAAGGGTCTCGTACTGCCCTATATAGACGCCGTGCTCCGCTGAGCGGCATTCGCATGCTGACACTGCATCAGCGTTATATCCTGGGAACGGCGCGACAGGTGCCTTTCCCAGGACTCAATCGTACGTGTCTTATCTTAAATAAGGGTCCGTGAGGACCGTGCTACATTCCTAAAGTTAGATTAGAGTAAATCTTAGAACTATCGAGCGAACGGGAGACTGCGGCGAGAACGATCGATTAGTTATTCTTGAATAATTTAGAAAAGCAAAAAATTGTGGCGGGTGGAGGACGCAGGACGTAACAGAATATAAAATAAAGTTTACATCCGCAGCGCAGGACGCTATTAAAACGGTCGGAGAATTTCTGCTGTCAGTGCGTGACTTCCACAACTATTTTACTTATCGTTTCAGAAGAAATATACCTGTTGTATGATGCAGTAAAATTAGACACTAGAATTTATGGCAGATTAGTCATTTTGACTAAGAATTGGAAAGGATTGGTAAAAATAGGTGTGCGCAATCATCTTATTCAGATTGTTTCTGAATTTAACGAAAATACTGGTTTCCGCAAATCCACTGATACTGGATCGAGTTGGGAACAACTCACGGGTGTCTTGATCTGGTATTACTTCCCTTTATACTGGAGGCGTGTACTCCCCTTACTAAATTTTCCTCTTCACGGAGAGGCCCAAGGATTTCCGTTTTAATTGGAAGGTCGCAAATTGAACAAATAGTATTGTTCACTTTGTACCTGGTATATTTCCTCTCAACTTTTACAGGTCACTTTAACCGATAATGATCTCGATCTGCTCGCTATGACGGTTGGAATTAGAATAGAAACGGAAGAGAAGGGGAACCTCGCCGGTTCTTCCTCTCGAGTGTCCGTGTACGACATGACTGTATTAGTTTCCAATCAGCTGCGGTAATTAGCTGTACGTCAGCGTTACGTCACGAGACGTCACGTTTAATGTTTATGTGAAAGCGCGGGAATCGACTGACATGGCGTCGATGACCAGGGCGCTTGCGGCGCGCCTCGGCGCAAACGTGGCGTCGGAGGACCGGGACGGCGCGCGATTCGAATCGGAGTCCCCTTTGGTAATCGCAAACATACCACCCACCTCGTTCCGCGCAGGGAACGACAGTCGAAATAGTCGGGTAGTGAAGATCGTACATAGACTGAACATCTTACAACGAGAATAACGCGTAGTGCGGAAAGTGACGTCGTTTGTAACCGCTCGCACGGTGTGATACATCTAAGTCGACGAAAAGGATACGTAACGGCGCAAAGGTAAGAGATATAACCTAATTCTTAGTCTAATTTATACTATGATACGGTATACTATAGTGATTCTAGTCGCCTGCCATGTGATATTAACTTGCCGCATTATATTGCGGATAGCTCTGAACAATCGTCACCGGCTACTGCTCCACAAAAGTAATCAAATCGGATATGGAGTATGTACAGAATACCGAAACGCAATGGTATGCAGTCGCGAGGCGTGACAAAAGAAAAGAGAGACAAACCAAAAAAAAAACGATCCACGGAGCTGCGGTTAATACCATCAATGAAACGTGCGTAAGTTGCCGGTGACGTAAACGGAAAGGAATGCGCTATAGTCTGCGCATGGTGCGTAATACTAAGACTTATTTACTAACGCGGAACGTATTTACAATGGATATGTACAATGCGAAGTTATGGCCTACGACAGGGGGGAGTCCTTTACGGTGAGAGAATCCACGGGCAGCTTACACAGTTGCGTCACTGGACGCCTATATTCCGAAGTAGTTGTGCGTACAAGCACTACCCGTACGAGCTGGTCCTGTCCGTGGAAACACTTGGATATACGCCCCATTTCCCATTTAGCCGGAGGTAAGTTATGATTTTTAACAATAACCAGGTCGCCCACCTTTAAATTAGGCTGGTTTTTGTGCCATTAATTCTTTGGTGGAGAGAATTTAGGTAATCAGACGCCCATATTTTCCAGAATATTTCCAAGCATTTCTGAACGGATTGCCAACGACTAAGTCTATTATCGTTAACGGCTAATACACTAGGAACCGGTACAGTTTTAAGATAAGATCCCACGAGGAAGTGTCCCGGGGTGAGCACGTCATACGACTCAGGATCATCGTAGAGGGGAGCGATTGGCCGAGAATTAAGTATCCCTTCTATCTTGCAAAGGAGGGTGGAGAATTCCGCAAAAGTTGGAGTAAAATTGCCTATAATACGTTTAAGATGGTGCTTAACACTTTTCACGCCTGCCTCCCATAACCCACCAAAATGGGGGGCGGCAGGCGGAATAAATTGCCACTCGATCCCATCTGACGCGCACTTACTAACTAAATCAGGATCACTGAGTATTTTCTTAAAATTAGCAGATAATTCGCGGTCAGCGCCTACAAAGTTTGTACCGTTGTCGGAATAGACGGTACTAGGTAATCCTCGACGAGAAGTGAAGCGATCGAAGGCCGCTAAAAACCCGGCGGTAGTCGCGTCATCAGCGCATTCTAAGTGGATCGCGCGGATGGAAAGATACACGAAAACAATACAGTACGCCTTATGGGTCTTGATTCCTCTGCCTTTTGAAGCTCGGATAGAGAATGGTCCGGCATAATCTACGCCAGTATGCGCGAATGGTCGAGCCGGGGTGACGCGTGCGGACGGTAAATCCCCCATACGCTGCTGGGATAAATTTGCGCGATGCCGAGCACAGGTAACGCAACGAAAGCACATCCGTTTCATTAAAGAACGCGCGTTCACGACCCAATATCGTTGTCTCAGAAAGCGCAACGACACTTGCAGGCCTCCATGAAGGGTAACCGTATGCGCATGCATCGCGAGCAGTGTAGAGATTCGACACGCAGGCAAAAGGATTGGATACTTCTGAGAATCTTCTAAAGGTGAGAGACGGAGTCGCCCTCCTACACGTAATATACCGTCGGAGTCTACGAATAAATCGAGCTTGCCTAATTGTTTCGGTTTAACGTTGTTTACAGTCTTTGCCAGATTGGCGAGAATATCTGGATAGTGTAATCTCTGCATACGCCTACACCAGAACTCAGTGGCGGCTTTAGTTTCCGCGGCGGTCACATACAGGTGCGTAACATCGGTCTTAATTTTACGTGCCTTACTTATAAATCTAAAAACGTACGCGGTAATTCGCAAAAGTCGCGGCCAAGACGAGACATTTTCCGCGAGTGCTAAAGTTTCTTCGGAATTTACAACATGCGCTTGAATGTCGCGTTCTTCATCCTTATCGGTACACGCAGTTGAGGAATTAATCGACGGGGGCCAATAGTTCGGGGTTTGACACAGCCACTGAGGGCCCTTCCACCATAACGCGTGATCGAGGAACTGCGGTGGAGTGATACCCCGAGAGGCACAGTCGGCTGGATTGTCCAGGGTAGGGACGTGTCTCCAGTAGGCATTTGGAAGGGAAGCCTGGATAGCGGAGACCCTATTGGCAACAAAGGACTTCCACCGGGAAGGATACGCTTGTAGCCAACTCAAGACGACAGTGGAGTCTGTCCAGCAATAAATCGGTACATTGGAGTTTACGATATGTTCCTTAACGAAGAGCAGCGCCCGAACGAGTAGAAGGGCACCACATAACTCAAGCCTTGGAATGCTTTGTACCTTAACAGGAGCCACTTTGGTCTTGGCGTATATCAAGGTAGACTGGAATGTACTCCCCTGTGTGTTTATGCGGATGTATACCGCTGCGGAATATGCAAGATTGGATGCATCGGAGAACCCATGTAATTCGATGCCAAGATTCGACGGACCCTGACCCGTCCACCGTGACAGTTTTATCTGATTTAGCAACGGTAAGTTACTTTGGAATGTCCGGCACTTTTCGGCTAGGCTGGTAGGAAGAGGCTCGTCCCAGCCCAGTTTAAGCAACCAAAAACTCTGCATTAGGATTTTGCCCGATATAGTTACTGGAGCGGCCCATCCATGGGGATCGAAGATTCGGGCTAAGAGGGATAAAAACGTCCTCTTAGTTGTAACCAGCGGCACTTCGGTCACTTGGAACGAAAACACATCCGTCCTCGGTTCCCATTGTATACCGAGGGGACTTTTAATTGAGAATCTTGCTCAAGGAGTTTCTGTGAAGAGAGCGCTAAATCGTCGTCGGGAATGTCGGAAAGAAGACATGGACTATTGGCTGTCCACTTATATGGCCTAAAGCCACCCGCCCTGAGGAGCTGGCAAAGTTGAGTTCGAGCTTCTTTCAATTTGTCGAGGCTATGGGACCCAAACATCACATCGTCGACATATACACTATGTCGTAGAATCTCTGCGGCAACGGGGAACTTATGTCCCTCATCATCCGCTAATTGTTTGATGACCCTATTTGCAAGGAACGGAGCGCAACCCGTACCGTACGTGACGGTAAGTAAACGATAGCTGCATACTGCAGCTGTTGTATTGGGACGCCAAAAGATTCGTTGCAGCTCACAGTCATCTGGATGGACTAAAATCTGTCGAAACATTTTCTCCAGATCCGTGGAGTACACGTATTGGAAGGAGCGCCAGCGTAGCATAAGCGCATACAAATCGGCTTGGAGCTTGGGGCCGACATGTAAGAAGTCGTTTAACGAGCTACCATTTTCGGATTTAAACGAGGCATTGAAGACAACCCTAACCTTAGTTGTTGTACTTGAAGCTTTCAGCACTGAGTGGTGTGGAAGGTAGGACGTGTTCTTTTTACACTCTTCGTCTGCGGAGACTCTCTCCATATGGTGTAATTCTAGGTATTCCTTCAGAAAATTATGATAAGTCACCCCCAGTTCCGGATTTTTCTTGTTCCTGCTCTCCTGAGACAGATAAAGGCGGAGAGCCGCTAGCCTAGTGTTGCCGATAGGAAGTGGGGACGTAGTATTGAAGGGAAGGCGGACCACGTAACGCCCATTGGAAGTACGCGTATGCGTCTTGCAGAAGTGTTGTTCACAACGAACTTCAGCTTCGGACAAATGTTCCCTTTTTGGAATCTCCTCGAGTTCCCAAAATTGGCAAAGCGAGGCCTGAACGTCGTCGTTCGTATGGATGTGATTGACCATTATCTGACCGGAATCGGTGGCTGGCGTAAATGACTGGCCGGAGAGTATCCAGCCGAATATTGTGAGTTGAGCTATCGGAGTGCCCGGCGGTCCGCGGACTAGTCCGTCACGAAGTAACGCCCCATAATAGTCGGCTCCTATTATAAGTTCGATGGGTCTTTTACCGTAGGGATCACAATCCGCTAAAGGAAGGGACTCGATATGAGGACATCTACTCGAGAAGTTTGTCGGAGGGGAAACATAGGAGGTAAGCCGGGGGAGCACTAAGGCGGTTATGGATAAGGCTGTATTCCCGCCACTACACGCCTCCACCGTGAATGTTACCGCTTGTCTTATCGCGCTTACACTATTCGAGCCTATCCCGGAAACGGTTATATTAACACTTTTGCGTTCGGATCTCAGTAGCTGTACAATATTTTTTGCGACTAGGGTAGCCTGAGACCCCTGATCGAGTAATGCCCGGACACTGACGGATCGGCCCGTGTCGCTACGAAGTAGCACTGTGGCGGTCGGCAGGATTGTGTAAGCTTTCGTTACACCGGCGCAATTATTTGAGACATCGCGTTCAGCGACTGGAGTTAAGGAGGCGTATGTATCCGTCTGTGCGGTTGTATGAGGTCGAACAGTCTGTGAGCCGTTAACCGTCCCTGACTCTACTTTCAAGTGCACTAATGTGTGATGCTTTCTTATATAGATTCGACACACGTTTTTATTCGTACAGGCCTTCGGCCGATGGGCTTGGCGGAAACAATTAAAGCAACGATCTTCAGATGTAAGGATCTCGATTCGCTTTTGTGCTGTCTTATTTAAAAACGACGCGCATTGGAATAATGGATGCTCCCCTTGGCACAGGAAGCACCGGAGCCCGCTAGAAGAGGCTTGATGAATATGAATCGTACCCCTCTTTAACTCCTTCTCATGTGGCTTAACGTTACTGTTACTCGCACGAGTTTGACCGGAAGTTTCGAACGCTCGGAGTTGGAAAGATAAATAATCGTCTAGTTCGGCAAAGGTAGGAAAATGTGTAACATCCTTTTGGGTAAGTTCCCATTCGTGTCGAGTTTGCGGATCGAGTTTGGATAATACAATGTGCACGAATTGATCTTGACACAAATCTAGAGGTTTTTTAAGGCCCAATACGGAATGATATATATCATACGCCTCATCGCGCAAGTGCCGCAGATCTCGTTCACGATTGGAACCTACCTTTGGAATCGCTAAAAACTTGTCGAAGTAAGAGTATACTATCGCCCGTGGATTCTCATACCGCTTTTGCAGGAGCTCCCACGCCTTCGTAAAGTTGGCTTCCGTGACGTCGGTACTTCGCAAAACCTGCAGTGCTTGGCCTGACAGGCTGTCCTTCAAATAATGGAGTTTTTGTACGTTCGTCAAATCGTCACGAGAGACCACTAAGGACGTGTATAGGTCACGGAAACCTGGCCACGCAGATAATTCACCTGTGAAGTGCGGTAGATTAATAGACGGCAATTGAGTCGGTTTGCCCGGAAGGTTAGACGAGGGCGTTACATTAACATTACCGGACGCAGTCGGAGTTACCTGCACCGAGTCCAAGACCTCCGTCAGAATGTCTCTTACCTCGTCTACGCATTCGGTTATAGACGCGAATGCGTCAGTGGAAAAATAATCTAATATCTGCCTCTCTTCCATTGTAGCTTGACTGAGGATTTGGTCGTGACGGTTGAGGCAACCCTTCCAGAACGTGTCCAGTGTAAGTACGCGATTCTGGGCGGCGGAGCGGGTCCTCTTCGGAATAGCCAATTTTTTAAAATTAGCCCCCAGCTTCAATATCTGATCCAGATAATTCTGCTGTGCCACGATGAGGGAGTCCAGGCTGGATTCCGTTGGAGTTTTTGAACTCGTAGAGGTCATCTCGGTAATGGCGGCAAAACAATACACGGGATGCGGAAGGTCGTCAAGATGTCTAGCTCTTCCACGTGCTCACTCCGGACGCTCACGACACCCGATATCCGGCTCGAAGGACCAAAATGTTTATGAATTTAACGAAAATACTGGTTTCCGCAAATCCACTGATACTGGATCGAGTTGGGAACAACTCACGGGTGTCTTGATCTGGTATTACTTCCCTTTATACTGGAGGCGTGTACTCCTCTTACTAAATTTTCCTCTTCACGGAGAGGCCCAAGGATTTCCGTTTTAATTGGAAGGTCGCAAATTGAACAAATAGTATTGTTCACTTTGTACCTGGTATATTTCCTCTCAACTTTTACAGGTCACTTTAACCGATAATGATCTCGATCTGCTCGCTATGACGGTTGGAATTAGAATAGAAACGGAAGAGAAGGGGAACCTCGCCGGTTCTTCCTCTCGAGTGTCCGTGTACGACATGACTGTATTAGTTTCCAATCAGCTGCGGTAATTAGCTGTACGTCAGCGTTACGTCACAAGACGTCACGTTTAATGTTTATGTGAAAGCGCGGGAATCGACTGACATGGCGTCGATGACGAGGGCGCTTGCGGCGCGCCTCGGCGCAAACGTGGCGTCGGAGGACCGGGACGGCGCGCGATTCGAATCGGAGTCCCCTTTGGTAATCGCAAACACAGATCGATCGATGAGTGCAATATCAAACCAATGAATCGGTTTGCCTCGGCTTGCTCACGCGCCTCTGATCACGTCATGCTCAGGCTGCCTTGTGCGCGTTCGTGCTTACAATTTACACGTACATTAAAATAATTTTCTTAAAATAAAATTACTGCCAGTGACTTTGCTTCTTCGTGAAACGCCAGCCACAACATGATTGTCCACTGTTCCATGCTCGTGTCGCGGCGAACTGCTGTGCTTAACAACGCATCACTACCGCGAGTTGTTTTTGTTTCCTTTCGTGTATTGTTACGATGAAATACGTAGCACAGTTGACCCGTGTAATCGCTGCAGTGAAGACACCAAAGTGATTTTTGGTGGAACGTGCAGCATACATAGTAAACAGGTCAGTTCTATCTGATTTATAAATATAATATCATAAAATTAAAATCGAAATGGCGAGCAGACCTCATAATAACGTTTGTATTTACAAAAATTGTGGGTTAAAAAGTAGGGACAACATATTAAATGTCCGGTTTTATTGCCTACCCGTTATTAATACAGATCGTTTGATAACGTGGTTAGTGAATAGTGGTTGCGATCATTTAGCAGACGAATCGGACGCAGAATTACGAAAATTCCGAATATGTAGTCGACATTTTCCAGTGAACGCCATACTTCCAAGTGGAAGATTAAAAAAAGATGCAGAACCAGTACTATATGAAATTGATTCCGATGATGAGGATACGCGTTCTGTCATTCCGATTGAGCAAAACCTTTGCGAGAAAGTACTAATTCTAAAAAGACAACAAAATCGTACAGAAGCTCTGATGCAGAGGCTAAAAGACGAAAATAAAATACTAAAGGAAAGAAGTAAGGCAAAAAATAAGATAATCTCGCGTTTACAAACAAAAGTGAAAATGTTGGAAACAGGTAATGTGTCCGATGAAACACTGTTAAGTGGTTTGCGACGTCGAGTACAAGGATGCTTACTTACATTTATAACGATGCAATTATTTCATAAGCAGCAATCTCCTTACACGGAAGAAGAGCAGCAATTAGTGAAAAAAATGCATTATAGTTCGCCAAGTTTGTACACGAAAATGCGTAAACAGTTTAATTTTGTATTACCGGGAAGAAGTATTATCAGCAAATGGTTCAGCACGGTTAATTTATGGCCGGGAATTTGCGATCCCTTATTTAGTCAGTTACAATCTAAAGTTAATTGCATGAATAGTGACGAACGTAACTGCGTCCTACTGTTCGATGAAATGCGTATAAAGCGATGTTTTGATTTTCATGAGCCTCGGCAAAAAATTGAAGGTTTTAGGATCGCGAGGATCTAGTAAAAGAATAGCGACTAATGCATTAGTTTTCATGGTCAGAGGCTTGTTACATAATTGGAAACAGCCTATAGCGTATTTTTTGACTACCAACGCGATAAACAGTATTGATTTATCTGCTATATTGAACGAAGTTATAGAAGTAACATTCAAAACAGGATTAAAATTACGTGCTGTTATTTGTGACCAATGTAGTAGTAATCAAAGTGTCATGAAACATATTATTCCTGATGATCGTTCTTATTTCATGCACGGAAATGAAAAAATATATATTTAATCTTTGATATTCCGCATATTTATAAGTCTATAAGGAATCAACTTATGACTTATGATATCGTGTATGCTGATGATAGGATTGCATCTTGGAAAGACGTACGGTCATTATGGGATTTAGAAAACGGTGCAGCAACGAGAGCTGCTTGCAAACTATCTGAAAAACATGTTAGTCCAACATGCTTCGAAAAAATGAAATTCTGTTTAGCTCTGCAGGTATTTAGTCGTAGGGTCTCAGCAGCTCTCTTAACCGCAGGAACAGTAGGAGAAATTAAAAGCTCGACGGTCATGTATACGGCCGAATTTTTTAGAATTCTTAACGATAGTTTTGATTCTTTAAACAGCAGAACTTGCAACGATTCGAATCCAAATAGATGCGCATTATCACAAATTCGATTAAATGCGGAAAATAATTTAAAACAATTATTAGAACAATGTTCCAAATGGCGCGCCATTACGGTCTACGGTCTTAAGGGGGTCTTCTAGTGTGTACGGAAAAAAAATACGATTTTTTTTTTTTCATATTCTTTTAGTTTGGGGTCTTAAGAATGTGTCTCAAAAATTTTAAAGTGATTTTCGTAAAAATAACCGTGCTACGAAGGTTTAGCCGATGCGACTCCATAGAGCGCGTCGACCGCGCCAGGTAACAACTTTACCCAGGCGGATGGTGCCTAGCTGAGCACGTGGACGATTCTTTATTGTCCCCTTATATACTGTCGTCCGAAATTTGCGTTACAAGCGATCAGTATACTCTCGACCTCCGAGCAAAATAGACGCGAGTTTTTTAAGACAACATGGAGCGGAAAGGCAAGCGAGGTGGTCAAAAGCGTATCGGTGGAAAAGGAGCAGGGAAATTGACTGACCAGTTGATAAAAGAATTAACTACATACTACGGCTTGGCAATACGAAGAAATCCACAGTCAGTGGAAAACATGAAGAACGCCATATGGGCCACATATGACCACAAACGATCCACCGACGAGAATCCACACCACGAACGTTGCCCTGAAGGCTCCACGAGCTGGTGCGCGTGGCGTAAAGCGGAAGCTGCGGGAACATTAGACAGCTATACACATAATAATCCTCCGCTGAACGATGTGGTGTTAGACGTCATCAGGCCCATTTATGAAGACTTGACATCGGACGACTTATTGGAGCGATGCCTGGGATGTTACACCCAAAACAATAACGAAAGCCTGAATGCGGTGATCTGGTCGTTCGCACCAAAACATTTGCACAGTGGCAAAAACATTGTAGAAATTGCCACTTTCTTGGCCACTTGTATTTTTAATGGTGGATATCACACAATTCTACAAATTATGTCTGCGATGGGACTAAAAATCGGGTGTAACGTTGTCATGTTCGCAAACGCCAGAGACAACGAGCGCGTCGAACGTTCCAACAAGCGAGCAACATTAGAATCAAAAGAGGCAAGGACTGCCAGAAGAACTGAGAAAGCGGGTAAACTTGACTTCTACGAAGCTCAGGAGGGTATCTTGTATGGCCCTGGTATAGCCGACTAAAGGTAAATTGCTGAAATCAGTCAATATGCACCCTATAACTGCATGACAAACTTTAAACGCGTTTTCCTCGAAATGACATTTTTCAACTCGGGCGTGCATGTATCTCAGAAACTACTGGGCCGATCGACTTGCAATTTTGCACACATGTACAGTACATGTCGGGCTATCGTTCGTGCCTCCACTTTTATTATTGCTTTATAATTACTATTTTTCCGGGTTACGAGAAGTGAGAATTTTACCGTGAAAATCAGAGTACTGTCTTTGAAGCGCCGCCATTTTGTCAATTGTTCTTGAAATTTTTTTTTCGAGTTTGGAACGATAACCACATTCATAAAGAATAGAATAAAACAAAAAACGTTTGTTTCAGATGACCAGGACGGCCGCAATCTGCACGCCCGATTGAACAGAATTTTCGCGACATGACCTGCGCAACATTAAATATCTAACATAATTATCAATAAAATACTTTGAAAAAATGTAATATCTTTGTTCAAACATGTATTAATATAACTGTGAAATTCAAACACAATACATTTAACAGTTTTTCCAAAATTAATTCCCAAAGAACCACCTCAGAAATGGGTGTACACACTAAAAGACCCCCTTAAAAGACCACCATATTATCAAGGATAGAAATTTCTGTCAGAGCTATCTTGCAATTATGGAATGATTTACAATGCGATGGAATTCAATTTCTTATGACATCTAGATTGAACCAAGATCCATTGGAAAATTTATTTTCAATAATCCGCACTTACGGTGGAACTTACAATCAGAATCCGTCTGCAAAAGCTTTTCGTTTATCTTTGCAAAAAAATATTGTATTAAATTTATCGAAACCTGCTCAGTCGGCAAATTGTTTAGATGATGAGGATGAATCTTTACTTCCCAGCTCAACACATGTACCTACAACATCCAATCCTCAATTATTATCAGCAAGTACAAGACGTGAAATTGGGGACAATGAAGAAGCATTTATTAACGTTGAGGCAGTAATGATTGATGCCTCCTACAGTAATGATGAAACATTAGAAGCCTTCGCTGTTGAATATTTTGCAGGTTTTGTGGCCTTGAAATGTGTTAAAAAAACTGGTTGTGAACAATGTTCCATATCGCTAATTAGTGAAACTCATGAATCAATACAAGATAGACAAATATTGACGTTTTTCCGAGCCTATGAAACAAACGACGGCGAAACATTTGGCCATTTATGTACTCCATCTGCAGAGTTTTCGTTTGCATTCAAATTAATGAATGCAATATTTGACGAATATTATCCTGAGATTAGATACAAATATGGAATACAAGATATTTTATTTCCGTTAATGGTGTAAGCTGTGCATCTGAAATTTCCAGGTTGGTTTCAGCACGAAACCTGTAGTTCCCATCGGAAGGGTCTGGCATATTATATGATGAAGGTAAAAATTCATAAAGATGTAGTTTGGTTAGGAAATGAAGTTAGAAGAAACGTTTATCGTCGAAAACCTGTACAAAAATTAATAAATGTACAAAGTATGTAAAATATTTTTCTACATACTAAGCTGCAAATTTTTAATATACGGGTATAGTCAGAGGCGATTTAACGTGAGCTGACAATTTAAAATATACGTATATAGTCAGAAGCGAACTAACGTGAGCTGACAATTTATAATATACGTATACAGTCAGAGGCGATCTAACGTGAACGGACAATTTTTAATGCTACAGCGGGAGATATTCTCGTTTTGGTAAGTACTTTTATAAACACTGGTATAATAAGGCTACTGGCAAAGATCCAGTTAAAAAAAATCTAACGCGCCATTAGTGGAACCTCAAAGGTGGTGTGGAAGACCACTATTAATTATTACTAATTCTAAAAAAAAATAATAATATAAGCAGCACCGTATAAAAAACCTTACATTAACATCGGCAATACTAATATTATGTTTCGATTAAACAATTTATTCAAAAAGTTTATTCAGGCAGGGACTTTGGGAATAGCAGGATAAAATGGTCAAAAGTGGCCTTGAACCAATTTTACTACGCAAAGCACCGATCGATAGGTTACCAAAAAAAAAAATTGTATACCAAGTTTCGACCCTCTATCTCGTTCGCGAGGGTAGTTGCGGGGTAAATTAAAAATATCGGTTTTTCCACATTTTTCCTATTTAGGAGGTTGCAAACATTCTGGAAAAATCTAGAACATTGCAGACATGGATGTTGATGGTTGTGATTTTGTCAGATTTTTTCAATGCAAATCTCAAATGTGAAAAATCAAAAACACAACAAAATGACGAAAACTGCAGATTTTGGGTATAAGTTTTCGAGCGACTAGATTTTCCTTTTCACAGTAGTTAGATGCGGGCACGACTATTAACCTCCATTTTTTTTGTCACTTTTTTAGCCCTGGTGCGCCGTGTTAAAAAAAAAAACCGATACTTTCAAGGTATTTCATGCGAAATCTTGGTGAATACTATAAATTCTCGCTTTCTCTTTATACAGTGAGTGAATTTTGTGATTTTTAATAACTCTGCGTTTGATAGTGTTGAGGAGAAATCCGAGACTCCAGGGCTCGACTCACGAGCAAGACGGCCCTGGTAAGGAACCCGCACACGCGGCGCTAGAGCCGTCGGTGACTAGCATTAACGCACACGTGACGCACCGATCACCTTTCTGGGCATGCGTCCATGCGCAGTGGCCCCGAGAATTAGGATTACCGCGCATCCCGGTCACACGCCTTGCGCGTTGGGCCACGAGCCACGATACGTATATCCAATCAGCTGATCATGGCCGTCATGGTGGCATATCACACCTGTCACCGCGTGATGACGTTATGATCAGCTGATTGGTATAAGTCGCGCAGAAAAACCACCTTAAGGCGCGTTTCCCGCAGTTTTCGGCGTAGTCTGCGCTTTCAGTTAATTGAAATAACTCAATTCCCTTTATTCATAGAACATTCTACCAAACGCAGAGGTATTAAACACCACAAAATTCACTCACTATATAAAGGGACAGCAAGAATTTACAGTATTCACCAAGATTTCGCATGAAATACCTTGAAAGTATCGGTATTTAATTTTTTTTAACACGGCGCAGCAGAGCTATAATAATGAAAAAAAAATGGAGGATAATAGTCGTGCCCGCATCTAACTACTGTGAAAAGGAAAATCTAGTCGCTCGAAAACTTCTACCCGAAATCTGCATGATTCGTCATTTTTTCGTGTTTTTGATTTTTCACTTGGGATTTGCATTGAAAACATCTGACAAAATCACAACCATAAACTTCCATGTCTGCAACGTTCTACATTTTTTTCAGAATTTTTGCATCCCTCTAAATAGGAAAAATGTGGGGAAAACTGATATTTTTAATTTACCCCGTAACTACCCTCCCGATCGAGATAGAGGGTTCAAACTTGGTATACAATGTTTGTTTTTTGGTAAGCTATCGATCGGTGCTTTGCGAAGTAAAATCGGTTCAAGGGCACTTCTGAACATTTTATCCTGCTATACCCTTTAGCATTTATTTGGTCCACCGCGTACTGTTGAAGGCGAACCGTCATCGGCGGTTTTTCCGGCAGGCACTATCCCGTACCAATAGCCAGCCACCGGTTCTGTTACACTTCAAAAATATTCAACAATTAACCTTTTAACGCAAGTTATTGTTGCAACAAAATGGTGAAATAGTTGCTGGAATGTCCATGAAAATTAATTAAATATACATTTATGCGTAATAACTTTAGCTGTAAGGACAAAAAAAGTAGAAATATTAGACAGAAGCAACATTTTAATTCACAAAACCTATATGGGGTAAGTCCGGGAGAATGCAATCACTCTTTGGAAAAAAATCGTTATATCGATGTTTATCTTTTATTATTTTGAGGAAATTAAAGTACTGCCCATGCAGCTCAGAGTCTCAGAGTATACATAAATAGGTGTACGTGTAGTAAGTGATAGTGTTTGCAGATAAAACCGCCGTTCGCCTCCAAGAGTATGCGGCGAACCGGTAAACGCTGAATTTGTGTTTGTGTAAGATGTAAGACAAGAATGAGTGAGTGTCGGAGGTTTCCAGGATCACCGACAAGACGACGGACGACGCTTCTCGAGCGGCACGCGACAGGCTCGCACGTACACACTTTCGGTGGCAGTGGCGGGTCGCACGGTACGCGGCGCAACGCGCTAATGCATACGCAGGTTAAACCGCACATCGCGCGACTCATCCTCAGGATAGCGCATCTGTAATGCAATAGGCCCCGCAGGGGGGTCCCGCCCTTGGTGGTGGGGACCCTTGAGGCTTGGCGTACCCACGGGCCCTACATACGCCGGTACTGGACCCTTAATCGGCTGCTAGGCTGTGGGTCCACTCCACCGGAGGATAATCGGTAGACGGGGTGGGGGGCCCACCGGTGGCAGTGGTAGGGTAGCGTGTGGGAACGTCCCACCCGTGTTGCCCTTAGCTGTCACCGGTCCCCCACATTTGGGACGGCACCCCGGGTACTAACTTCTGATTATATCTAAGGCACCGGGGTTGCAATCGTCGTGGCAGTTGGTGAAGCCATAGTGCTGGCTAGGGTGTGAAAACCCGGTGTGGGAGCTGCACTCAATCAGCTCGCTTTACCATGGTTAGCAGAACTATGGGAGAGGTTTAGGAAGGCCTCGCTTCCACCAGTAAGATGCTGGGGCTAGCAACCCGATAGACTGGTAGCAGTTTTATTGTGCGTTGATCGAGCGTGATCTCGATCCTTGAATGAGGGTTGGCGTCATATAGACCTTTAGAGTCGTGGTGGTCGCCGGCCTCCGGGCCCCCTCGCGTTGAGTCACACTAGATGTAATGCAATAGGGTTTAATTTTTTCTGACGTGAGCAGCGGGACCGGATTCGGCATCCCGCGGCGAAAGCGCTTGTAATGGCAAAGAAATTTTAACGTCCCCGATTTATTTTTGCCGTAGAACGTCGTAATAATTGGTACGAATTTGCCATAACATCAAACATATATAATGACCATATCTATCATAAACCAACACGACACATGACACATCTGTTCCGCTCACAAAATATTAAAAACTATCCGTAGTAAGTACTAAAATATTTTTAAATGAATATCGTTTGTTGCCGTGATGAAAATTAAAAAAAAAAAAATTATTCTGTGAAAAAAAAAAATGAAACGGCTGGGCGCGCGCACCTACGAAAAAATCAACGCGTCGACGAGCGCTCATCAGTACGACGAACGACGAATCAATCCCAAACTCTCCTGGATTCACTTTTCACTGGATCGTGGTCTGCTCAACGCGGTGGTGCCCGATTTGCTTTCCGGCTGAAAGAATGCAATGGTACGTGCGATGCCTTATGCGAAATCTGGCATTGCTGCCACCGGCCTGTGTGCGGAACGAAGACGCGACGCCGCGACTGCATGTCGAACAAAGACGCGACGCGCGATGTTGGTTGAAAAGGAGCGGAGCATAGTTCTGTCCTTCTTATGTGTCGTCACGATACGTGACGTCACGCGACGTTGGTAGAAGCAGTGTTGCTCTGGGCTGCGCTTTCTCGCGCATGCGCAGTGCAATTCACGAAAAATGCAGGGACGAACATGCAGCATGCCCTATTGCGGACCCCGGGCCACAGCACTCGCAGTGGTGGGGGCCGCGGTTACGCACTAAATGTGTGTGTCGTGTCTATGAGTACCTATCGCGCAGACTCCGCTCGCACACATGGCACGCCACTGCGAGATGCCACCTACGACCGTATAGTGCGCGCATGTGCACTTGTGTACAGTATTTTCGCGCGCGACAGGTTGGCGGGATCGGGATCCGGAGGTTAATTTTAAGGTAAGTTAGGTAAGTACTTAAATATTATTATTTTTGTATATAAAGTAAATATATATATATACATATTAGATCGTTAACATGGATAGACAAAATGAGCAAGGAGCCGTAAAGAAAGAAAGGCTATTGCCTAGTTCGTGGTTAGATGAAGATATTTTTAAAGGATGGTTAGCTCCGCATCCTACTGAGAATAAAGCTTTTTGTAATATTTGTAATGTAGCCATCAGAGTTCACAGATCGGATATAATACGGCATTCACAAAGGGCCAAACATATACAAACTGCATCTAATATACGAGAAAGCACGGACCATAATAATAATAACAATGTTCTGCATGTTGTTAATGTCGTACGCGTTAAAATAAAATTAGCAGCCTTTTTTGCAGAACATAATGTAGCTTTTTACACAACAAACCATTTAATTCCCTTGTTGAAAGATATTTGTATCGATTCCAAAACTATGCACGATGTTACACTGGATCGAAACAAGTGTACTAATATTGCCAAAAATGTCATTGCCAAATATGAAAAAGATAGGTTAATTGAACTTTTAAAAACTCGTCAATTTTCAATTTTGATTGATGAAAGCACGGACATCTCAGATATGAAGATTATGTGCATTCTTGTCCGTTTTTTGTCGCCGGACAATAAAGTTAAAACTCAATTATTGGATTTAATATCTTTAGATGCGACAGATTGTACTGCAAATAATATTTACGACTCGTTTAAAAAAGTTTTAGCTAAAGATAATATTCCTATTGAAAATATAATTGGAATGGTAAGTGATAATGCATCTGTCATGATTGGATGCAATAATTCTTTTTTGTCGCGATTAAAAGTAGAAGTTCCAAATATTATCATGTTAAATTGTATTTGCCATTCCTCAGCCATCATAGCAAGTAAAGCCACTCAGAAATTGCCACAGGAGTGTGAAAATTTAATTAGAGCCATTGCCACTTATATTTCGGGCAGTGCACAAAGATGTGCTATTTTGACGGAGTTTCAAGTATTTTTTAACGTAGAGAAAAATAAAATCTTAAAGTTAGCTAATACTAGATGGCTCAACAAAATTGGGACGTTTTGAAAAATTTTTTTATTGTTGCGGTCGTGGAAGATAAATTAAAGTCCGCGGATAATATTTTGACGCAATTAAATGATGCTAATGTTAAAGCATATTTTTTTTTCTTAAAATATTCCTTAAATTTTATTAACACATTTAATGCTCAATTTCAGTCCCGCCAAATTTTAATACATAAATTGTTTGACAGTAGTCACCAAATTATAAAACAAATTGCGTCAAATTTTATGACTCCCGAAGCTTTAAGGGACATTACTTCATTAAATATAGACGATGCACAGAAAATAAAAGATTTGAAATAATATATATGTTGGGCCTGAGTGTGAACGCTATTTGACAACAATGTCATTAGACTCCGCGAAGGTAATTAAATTAACTTGTTTAGAGTTTTATAAAACGGCACTTCGCGAGATGTTAAAACGTTTACCTTATAAAGACCGTTTTTTTTAACAATTAGCATTTTTAAATCCTAAAATCGCACTTTTTGATGACGACAGAACTGCATTTGAAGATTTGAGTTGTATTGCTTTGCAAATTGGTGACTCACAATTAGCTTATGAATGGCGAATTCTGCCAATAGTTTTTGATGAAAATGAAAAAAAAGAATTAGCTGCATTGGAAATTGATGAAATGTGGGGCAAAATTTTTGAATTTAAAGACTTTAACGGCGACAGAGTATTTGAAAATTTAGAATTATTAGTTAAAGCGGTTTTTTCTCTTCCCCACTCGAATGCCGCAGCTGAAAGAATTTTTTCAATAGTTTCCGACGTTAAAAATAAAAAACGAAACCGCTTATCCAATGACACAGTTTCTGCAATTTACATAGCTCGCTCAAGTTTCCAAGCTGCAGGGATTGATTGTAGAAATTTTGAAATTAATTCGGGCCATTTAGAATTATATAATAGTATGAAAAATCATAACGAATAGTTTAATTGCTCTGATGGCGTTTTCATTTAATTTTCTTAACTTTTATAATTTTACCTTCATCTAGCCCGTCTATATATATTAGATAATTATTATTTAAAATGTTCCTTTCTCAACAAATATGTATATATATATTTTACTTATTTATTTATAATCTACTTCGCGGAAACAATAAGAAACGATCTGCAATATTTTTTATTTCGTTTATATTAATCAATTATTTTTGTGTTTTTATATTTTTATTTTTATGTATTTTATATCGTTATTTAATTATTTAATATTTATTTCGAAGAAAAAATCAAACTGTGATATTTTTGTTACGAATACTGGTAAGGTTTTTGGCAGTTTTCCTTACCCTTGCAACAAATGTTGGTATTTGTTGTAATTCTGCCAAATAAAATGTTTTTATTTAATGACAAAATGGTTTCAAAATTCTTGTAATACCCTTTTCCACCTTATTATTCTTTCCCTATTTATTATAATGTTAATATTTTATAATTATGTTTGTGTATGTACATTGCTTACTATAATATATATATGCTCACATTTTTAAAACTAATCTTTTTATGGTTTTTTATGAAATTGTTAATTATTTGTTTGTGATTTATTAATTTATAAAATTAAAATTTGTTTTTAAATGATATCTAAGCGGAGGGGCCAAACGGGACCTCTTTTTCATGAATTTTAGCACGTACCTTAAGCAGAATTTCATGCGCATGTGCGAGAAAGCGCAGCCCAGAGCAACTATGGGTGGAAGGGAGACGCAGCATAGTTCCGTCCTCCTCTCCACGCAGCTCTCACAGACAGGCTACGCACACACGCCTATTACCCCCACCAGCGCCAGCACGGCCGTGCTGGCGAGCCAGATCTGGCGTCACTGATGAGCATGTACATCAGCTTGAAAAGAACACGTGCGTTTGCATTACCAACAACCCAGAACAGCATTGTCACGAATATTTGTACAATATGCATTCCTTCAAACAATAAACGTGCGTATGTAGGAATGTATAAACGCGGGGATGTCAATTACGTGTCTCAAGTATACACATTATAACTGAATTGTTTTGTACTATGTGTGTAGGTGTATGTGTATTAATAATGTATTTTGATATGCATTTTCAGAGACTACAAGAAACGGTAAGGCGCGCCGTTAATAGGGAGCTGCGGAAGGCGAAGAAGCGCCGCGGATTTTTCCCGACTCCGCCGCGTCCGCAGCTCCCGCCTCCATTGCCGCCTATGTACAGGTAGTACGGGCAGCAGCAGTATTTCCAACCGGCACCACCTCCGTACGGGCCAGGGTATGGTTACCCGCCCTCAGGGTATCCCTACCCGCCCGCGGGGGGATACCCACCATATACACCTCGGGGTTTTTAAAATTAATATATAACATTAATATATAACATTATTTATTATACAACATTTCATATATATAACATTTCATATATTAATATATAACATTTCAAAATAAAGTGTGGAAAGTAGGACTGTTTTAAAGAACGTTCCCTCACCCCCCCCCCCCCCCCCCCCCCACTCACTCACTCACTCACTCACTCACTCACTCACGCACACACCTTCTGATCTCCCTGCTCTCACTGTTTCTCTGATGTCCGCGACGACTATTCTCCTTGTCCGTCGCGCCATTGGGTCGAGTCGGGAGGACGACGCGACGGGACATTCGCAACGAAACTCCTTGACAATTCTTTGGCAACGAATCGAGTAGCCACTATGACTGTTAGGGGCCATAGGCCAAATATGATTTTGTAAAGTTTGAAAAGGGTATTTTATATTATTATTTAATTCCGGTAGAGATTTACTCGTACACTCGGTGGTTTAGATAACACGGTTAGCACCAAATTGGCGACAAGTAGAGTATCCTTGTATAGTCTGAATTAAATATTCATAGACAGCTCGTACATCGGGTTCACTCATCGTTAACAGCAGCATCGTTTTGAGAGTGGCCATAGTCCATGCGTGCACCTACACATGCATACTCACTCACAAGACGATGCTTACTTGTTTGATGAACGACGAAAACGCACACAAACAAGCAACAGTGGCACGGTGAGAGCAGTTACGATGTGTGTCAAGAGCTGGTGTTTCAAACATGTTTCGGTTTTTCGTCTGACAACTATATTAAATTTGGAAGACTGAACACTAGAAGTATCAAGGGGGTGAAAATCTCTTCTCTGGCACTTTGTAATAGAGTAATTATATATTAATGGAACACAAAATGTTCTTTAAAATAATATCTTAGATCTTAGAAAATAACGGTATATGTCTATATGAAATGAACTTTCATGACAGTTCTGGGGTAAGCGCGGATGGGTCAATCTCCGTCCTTTTCCCAACAGGTAACTCTTGCTCCGATTTTCGGCCAGATCCATTCTCGCATTTGTTTTTATGTCCACTCTTTCTATACGGGTCAATGCCCCGAGGTGAGCATATGCTCGTCAGCCGTCAGCCCCTTGATACCTCTCAAACAAGTCGCATAGCAATGCGTCAACGCATGGCACTCTTCAATTAGCGTGTGTCATTGGTCAAAATTCGCAGCTGCGCTAATAAATAAAACGTCTTGAAAAGATTTGATCACTATATATAAATAAAAGCCAAACGAGGGAAATTGATTCTCTCGGTGCTTCTAGTGCTGATTTTGTAAAACTCATTGTAGCTGTCTTCGGCGTGGTTGCGTGCGTTTTCGTCGATCGCTAAACAAACGAAAGCATGACCTTGAGAGTGGATATGCATGTGTAGATGCACGCATGGACTATGCCTACTCTCGCAGGGATACCGTTGTTGCTATGCGACGTATTTGTCGATGTAGCTGAGTGCCACTACTGACAAATTGTTTCGGACTACAGAAGATCGACCAAAACCGCGACCATTGTAACGCCAGCCTTACTTATTTTCAATCTCACCTATAGCGATCATGATCTATACGGCAGATTTTTCCGGGCACCTGTTCTCCAATTGTCAATTTCATGTATCTCACACAGCTTCAAATGGTGGAACAAATGAGCAAATTGCATTGAAACTATACGTGAACTTCATTTGAACATACAATAATAAATATCCCAAATTCAGACCAACAAGACATGGTCAGGTTCGTATATCAAAATTTCCGCGTCCAATGTTGTACATATATTTTTACGGTTAACGTTGAATAGTTGGACATTTATTAAAATTTTAGTGAACTTTTTATCTTTCATTTTATGTTTCGTACACCCTTTTCTGCCGTTAATAGTAATTTTGCTTCTATTATTTTGAAACTTAAAATTCCACTTGAAATCGTCTGTAAAGAGAGCTTGACTTGCCCACACACAGGTGACATCTCATGATAATAGTTCAGTACGCTAGTGATTCGACATCAGTTTCTTACTCTGGCCGCAATATATTCTAGAGGGCGCCCGAGAACAGCGAATTTTGCTGGTGACACAAAGACCCATAAGGCTGGCAGTCTTTAGGAATATCTCGTCGGTGCAGTGGAGCATGAAATGCCCACCATGATCGATAAAGCGTGATCGACGAGGATTTTTTATTGGGAACGTTTGACGTGTTTAAGTTCGTTTTTAGGTTTTATGCAAATAAATTCGGGCAAATTTGTTGTCAGATGAAAGTAGGTGTATGCTTTTTCATACTTATTTTAGTATCTATATTTGTTTGGGAAATCCGCTCGTCGACAGCGCATTCTGTCGCCGACGACCACCTGGCGGCAGCACCTCCGGAACTCGATTCGCGAGCGCCGGATCGCGTACCGGTGAGAAGCTGAAATGCGTGGACTGCGCGATACGCGGGCGGCGCTAAGTATTTATCAGTTTTCACCGCATCCCAGCTTTTCATCTATAATATATTCGACCGATCAACACGAGAAACGCTGCCGTGCATAGTAAGCGATACGCTGACCATGGTAGCGAGAAATATTTAAGGTACATCACCACGTCTTATCAGGCACTGCACGTGGCCGTCCTTTTACCACGTGCATCCACGACCGCGCAATTACACTATACACCGGGGGGCATTAATTAAGACAATTGTGTCCGAATCAACACAAAACAGGCATTTATACATTGACGAGCTGCACCGGTTTACTTACAATAAATCGGAACTAGCGAACGCAACACGCGAACACGTGTCTTTTCTAACCTCACCACCAGATGATCTATTCCAGGCCTGCCGAACTTCTGATACTCGTGGCACATCTTCCCCCCTAGCACCGTACCGCCACGCGGTGCCGGCCGAGGAGAAGAGCCCCCCTCTCTATAGCCACTGCTCTGGGATCAGAGAGTGGGTACAGTGTCACGGGCACCTATGGCTACGTCTTCGATGTTCGACTGTTGTCACCTCATTGTAAATATTACAGGAGAGGGGGCAATACTCCTCGGTTGGCACCGCGGGGCGGTACGGTGCTAGAGGGGAAGATGTGCCACGAGTATCACAAGTTCGGCAGGCCTGATCTATTCATTTCCGCGCCCTTCCCCTCTCCGCTCCTAAATTTTCCTTCCCACTCATTTTCCCACACATTTCCCCAACAATATTTTAAATTAATATTGGAAACGACAACGGTTAAAGAACGAGCATGAAAGAATGTGAGGACATGATGGAGTATGAGCACCGTAACAACGAAAAAGTACAAAATAACATGCGACTAAGAGGCTTTTGGACATAGAAATTATCAATAAAGCTAGTTTAAAATCAAATAGAATGTAATTGTAACTTATATGTTGCATGAGTATGAGAATGGTCTCGCAAAAATATTATATTCTCTTGGAATTCTGGGATTAGCATACAGCTTTCTTCATTCGCGTAAGTATGTCACGTATGCAATTTCATATCTCAAGGGACTGTCCTACCTGCAAATATCCGACTCTAAGCAATTGTCAGCCGAATTGATTTTGAGTGTGCTAAATCGTCCGTGTGACATGATCTACGCTATTCTCTGGTAGCTCTGGTCTTCTCTTTATACCAGAAGCGACCCAAGTATAACCCCCGTATTCTCTTATCATAATACTATATAAAATGTATGCGTCTAAAGAGCCCCCCGCGCTCCTCTCCTAGAACGCGACTGGCGGATTGTCCTGCCATTCTCTCCATTCCAAGAGAAAGAACCGATGGCCCCTCTCTGTGGTTCCCCATGCATCCGGGTGACTCTCCTGTACTCCCCTCTCTATCAACTGACCGACAAATAGTCCTGCAGTTTTCTCCCCCAGCCAAGGACCGAGGTATAAGTCACCGCATTCTCCTGTGTTATGTAGGCGTCCGAAAGGAAGGCTTTGCACTCTCCTAACCCTTAAGGACGACAAAGGGTATTACGTTGTTTAATCCCGACAGCGTACTGCGAAAGAAGGAGGTATGCCACTTCCAGTATTAAGTCAAATTATAAATAATAAAATAATTATAAAACATATATGTATACTTTCACCTGACCAGAAGTCCTTTTATAATGCAGATTTATTTAGGTTTGTTCTTCTCTGGATTGATCTGGATCAAATCTTCTAATCAATTTTTGAACCACTTTTACGGAGATGAACTTCTTGAAATCGTGTATACGTAGAATGAGAATTACGAGAAAGAGCATTAGAAGAAAGAAGCTGGTTATAAAATTGGTGTAACTTTTTGGAAATTTTGTCAATTGACGAGGGCCACCGTGGATGTGTCCTCTTTCAAACAACTAAGGAATCATTAAAATCGGTTGACCTGGTTGAAAGTTATAGGTAAACACGCAGAAAATACGCTCGAAATTTATGAAGAAGTTGTTTGATATAAACAAAGTGCCTCCTCAGAAAATAATAAAATAAAGATTCATGTTGAATAGAGCACCTCCTCCTTTTTTTTTTTAATAATGTTTTATGCCCTCTTCTTGGTTGGAAAAGTGACCGATATCCTTTTATGATACTCTACATGTTTCAGGACCCTTGGGTCCCCTCTTCAGGTTTCTATTGTGTATCTAATGATGCTGGTGGACTCCATATTTTGGGCAGATTGGATATTAATTTTTGTGTGAAGCTCAATCGTGTCATGTTTGAATAATGTGTTATGCCATCTTCACGGTTGAGAAAGTGACCGATATCTTTTTATTACACTCCCCTCGTTTCTTAAAACGGCAAAAAATAAAATTTTGGCTAGTCGTGCATAAAGATGACAATCTTTAAATTGTTACTACATTTTGCGATTCCTATAGGGTGTTACGAGCCAAGGTTACGGCGAGTGTTTTGAGGCACGCGTCGAATATGGTTTGCGTGATTAGGATTCGGTACCCGAAAGGGGTGCCGTCAATGGGTAGGATTCCTTGTCAGCGCCCGGCACGGCGCGGAACGTCGTAAGTTTTGCAGTACAAGGAAAGGACCTCAAGAGTGCATGCGCCGCAACGGGAATACGTTGGGTGGCCTACGCTCGGAGGGTGAAATAGTAAAGGAACTCGGAGTGCATGCGCCGCAACGGGAATACGTTGGGTGGCCTACACTCGGAGTGGAATAGAGTTCTTTGCAGAGAAGGACCTCAAGAGTGCATGCCGCGCAACGGGAATACGTTGGGTGGCCTACGCTCGGAGGGTGAAATAGTAAAGGAACTCGGAGTGCATGCGCCGCAACGGGAATACGTTGGGTGGCTTACGCTCGGAGGGTGAAATAGTAAATGAACTCGGAGTGCATGCGCCGCAACGGGAATACGTTGGGTGGCCTACACTCGGAGGATACTGGTAAAGGTTTAGGGGAAATATTGACTCGTAGTTGATTCTCCTCGAGCGGTTGTGGAGAATCTGTGGGTCCTCTGATCTTTCACGAATTTAAGAGTTATTTTGGAAGGTAATGAATTTGGTATGAAGTAGCACAATTACTACAGTTAACTTTCTTATATTGTAACGGTAGTAAAATATATACAATGAAAGTGACGTGAAATTATAGTTTAGAAACGTAATGAACAAAAGTACTTACAAACTACTAGCGTACAAGCTAGGCGAAGAGTATTAAATCAAGTTATGTGCGAAAGGGAACTTGAGCCCGATCTGGCAGTGAGTTTTAGTTTAAAACAAGGACTCTACCTTTATTCGTGAATGAGTGAAGCTCAGAAACGATTGGAGTGCTCAATAGAGTTGACTCTAGAATATTTGATCGAAAGGGAACTTGAGCCCGATTTCACAGCGAGTGCTTAACAAACCAAACGTAAGAACGAGTTCTCAATAGAGTTTAGCTACGACCTTAACGCGTTAGTTTCAAAGTCAAGACTGCCGGAGCTCGCTCCAGTTCGCCTTTTTATATGGGAAAATCTGTAGAAAACGCGTGTGTATGACGAAGAGAAAAGATAGACGAGGATAGACGAAGCTAATGACGGAAAACCCGTAACTCACTGCCCTATCGCAGTGATCTCAGAAATAGCATCCTGCCGCATTGCGGTACGCGTGGTGGGGGAAGGCGAGAGTTGTGTGCGTGCCGTGTTGTCCGTGAACGCTGCGCGCGCACCGTACGTAGACAAGGAAGGAGCTATGCTTCTCGTCTTCTTTCTACCAATGTAGAATAAAATGACGTCAGAAGCTGCGCGCGCACCCAATAGAAAGAGGCACAAAATTATGCTCCGTCTTCTTTCCACCACGATCGCACGCATGTGCTTCGTTCGGGATGCGACAGCGGTACCGAATTTACCTTTCGGCTGAGCGTTGAGCCGGCTGAAATTGTCAAAAATGCACTTGTACCAAATTTATCTCGCAAGGCGTCATTCGATAGGGGATCAAAAGAAAACGCTCTATGCCAAGTTTCAACCCTCGATCTCCATCAGAAGGGTAGTTATAGGGGAAATAAAAAAATCAGTTTTTGACACATTTTTCGTATTTAGCGTTGCGGAAAAATTCTGAAAAAAAATGGAGAATATTCAGAACATGTGAATTTATGGTTGGGAATTTTTGCACATTTTTGTCTCGCAAATCCTAAGCATAAAAAATGAAATACCCCCCAAAAACACGAAAAATTCCAATTACGTGTTGAAGTTTCCGACCCACAGAATTTTTATAAATTCTGTAGTGAAGTATGGGCATAAGTAGTACCACCAATTTTTTTTAGATTTTTTGGTAGTGTGCGTCGTAGTTCAAATAAATAAAAACCGATATTTACGACATATTTCGTGTAATAACTTATTGAATACTTAAAATAATTGCGTTTTCTTGATATTGCCAGTCAGTTATACGATGCTCTATGTTTTTGCATGCGAGAGAGCAATGTACAAATAAAGGGAATTAAGTTATTTCGAGTTTATTGAAAGTCAGTGTGCACCGTATTTTGCACAATATTGAACAATAATCCAACAGCACGAGTAGCTCGTTGATTAAGCTGCACCCGTGTGCGACATCGTTGGACACTTTTGTCGGAGGTTCGCGCCCAGGAAGGCTGACAATTTTTTTCTTTCTAACAACTACACGACGGTAAGCGATATTCACTTACAAATATTTTAAACATACTTCTATAATCTATAATATTTAACTGTATTGTGTATGAAATTGCGTTGTTTATGTGACCTTTACTTATATTTTATCACCCAATGAAGCTTCCAATGCATGTAATGTATTCGAACACAGGAACATTCTACGAATCTGCTAGTATAAGTATTTTATTCTCCAAATATAAATTTTCACGTGGTCTTCCACGCCACCGATGAGGTGCCACGACTAGCGCGTTCGGTTTTTTATTGTGGACCTTTACCGGTAGCCCTATAGTACCACATTTTTAATTTATTAACTTACAGTGGTGATGGGATATGTTTTAAGGAATGGTGTAGGTATATTGACTTTTTATAAAAGAATAAGAAAAAGCGATTTAGATACATTTTTTATTTATAATACTGATAGATATGCGTGGGTGCGCTACCACCTCGGCCTCACTAAATCTTATAAAACATCTTCGACCAACTGCAATTGAGTACCGATAATTCATTATAAATATTTGACGATTATTCCCTCAATCCCAATCAGCACCTTTAACCCAGCTTCTTTATCGTGTCTGGTCCCAGTAAAGCTGCGAGATCGCGGTAGACGAAAAGCAGACATTACGCATGTGTCTTGATCAAGGTCAGGTGCGTGCAATTGTTATTTAGCGGAACGAGAGAATTCGCGAAGTCCGTATCCATATCGCGTATTTCTATCCTACCTCAATTCGCGACGTAACAAGCAAAGAAAAATTGGTCTGGCCTCACTTGTGTCAAATAATGAAAATATGCTTTTCTTTACACATATCCCATCACCACTGTAATTTAATAAATTAAAAATGTGGTACAATAGGGCTACCGGTAAAGGTCCACAATAACAAATCGAACGCGCTAGTCGTGGCACCTCATCGGTGGCGTGGAAGACCACGTGAAAATTTATATTTGGAGAATAAAATACTTATACTAGCAGATTCGTAGAATGTTCCTGTGTTCGAATACATTACATGCATTGGAAGCTTCATTGGGTGATAAAATATGAGTAAAGGTCACATAAATAACGCAATTTCATACACAATACAGTTAAATATTATAGAAGTATGTTTAAAATATTTGTAAGTGAATATCGCTTACCGTCGTGTAGTTGTTAGAAAGAAAAAAATTGTCAGCCTTCCTGGGCGCGAACCTCCGACAAAAGTGTCCAACGATGTCGCACACGGGTGCAGCTTAACCAACGAACTACTCGTGCTGTTGGATTAATGTTCAATATTTTGCAAAATACAGTGCACCCTGACTTTCAATAAACTCGAAATAACTTAATTCCCTTTATTTGTACATTGCTCTCTCGCATGCAAAAACATAGAGCATCGTATAACTGACTGGCAATATCAAGAAAACGCAATTATTTTAAGTATTCAATAAGTTATTACACGAAATATGTCGTAAATATCGGTTTTTACTTATTTGAACTACGACGCACACTACCAAAAAATCTAAAAAAAAATTGGTGGTACTACTTATGCCCATACTTCACTACAGAATTTATAAAAATTCTGTGGGTCGGAAACTTCAACACGTAATTGGAATTTTTCGTGTTTTTGGGGGGTATTTCATTTTTTATGCTTAGGATTTGCGAGACAAAAATGTGCAAAAATTCCCAACCATAAATTCACATGTTCTGAATATTCTCCATTTTTTTTCAGAATTTTTCCGCAACGCTAAATACGAAAAATGTGTCAAAAACTGATTTTTTTATTTCCCCTATAACTACCCTTCTGATGGAGATCGAGGGTTGAAACTTGGCATAGAGCGTTTTCTTTTGATCCCCTATCGAATGACGCCTTGCGAGATAAATTTGGTACAAGTGCATTTTTGACAATTTCAGCCGGCTCAACGCTCAGCCGAAAGGTAAATTCGGTACCGCTGTCGCATCCCGAACGAAGCACATGCGTGCGATCGTGGTGGAAAGAAGACGGAGCATAATTTTGTGCCTCTTTCTATTGGGTGCGCGCGCAGCTTCTGACGTCATTTTATTCTATATTGGTAGAAAGAAGACGAGAAGCATAGCTCCTTCCTTGTCTACGTACGGTGCGCGCGCAGCGCTCACGGACAGGCACGCACACAACTCTCGCCTTCCCCCACCACGCGTGCCGCAATGCGGCAGGATGCTATTTCTGAGATCACTGCCCTATCGTTCTCAAGTGGCGCTTATCTTGTATACATAAACAGAGGGATGGTAGGGACTCCAAGAGGAGGCTACGTCGAATCCGTGGGAACGGAGGCAAACGGAGAGTCCGTATGTAACAAGGGTTTGTTCTATTCATTTCTGATTACCGTTGCACATTTATCAGAACGCAATGTGATGATATCGTCATTGTAACTTTCGGTAGATTTGTTAGAGCTTCGTAACATCAAAAACATGGATCAAGGATTCTAGTTTTGTGAAATGCACACGTATACATGTCACACTGCATTGATATCGTTTGTTCTAAGGTAATGAAGCGTTGTGAGATTACAGTCGATATATCTCATTAAAAACCACAACTAAATCGTACGTTACCATAAACGGATTCCCGTTCAGTAATAATCCTACAACAAGAAACCGAAATAAATATTTTTTCGGCCGCGATGAGTATGGCCAATGTCCAATTCCAATAAGTAGTCTCCTAGGAAATCGAAAGTATTCGTTGTTAAACACGTCGCCATATTGCTCTGTTTCAGGTATCATTGCGTACAGGGGTACTAACGAACCTTATAATATATAAGTATACAATTCGGTAATATCGGAACATGGATGGTAATCCATGTGATATCTCATCTCTTAGAAGTTAATACAGATGAGCCTATGTGCAGAATAGGTTTTGCAACGCTACTATACCTGTTTCGTCAATGTATGATTAAAATTGTTGTGTGGTAAATAGGGATCAAGACTTTCACATTCACCCCGTGATTTCGAGTTTTATTGTTTTTCGACATAATTAGTATAATGTTTTGTGTTGTCGCTTCGTGGACCTGATTGTAGACCAGAATTTTACGCTATTGTCCCCTCGTGGACCTGATTGTAGATCAGGGTTTTTGTACTTAATCCGGGTCGCGATTACGCCTCAACGTATGTTTACGCTGGATCGCGACAACGCCTCGGTTGCTTGGTTATGGTGAATCGCTATTTTCACTTTTATCGCATCGCTTTGCTAACGCTCGCTTGCTCGTTTTCTATGCAACTGCTCGACTTCGCGACCGCGCCTCTCCGTCGTGTCTGGACCGGAGAAGAGAGGCGATCATGTCATTCGCGCGTCTCATTAGAGACCGCCCATCAACAGATCGCGCGTACAAATATTTCGAAAGTCGCGGACGCGAGTCGGGCTTTGCGGGACTGTTTGATCCCTTAGATAACCGCCGCCGCTCTGTTGGAGTGCGGATCGGCCTTGTATGCGTGAACGTACACACGCAGCTGGCCGTTTGATACAGAAAGCTTTGTCTTTTGCTACGTCGTGTACGACTACTTATATTTAGAACACCATCGAAAATACTGATTTATTGTGGATCCACGGATGATTGATTACTATGATTTCATGTAAGTCGGCTTCATCATATTCAAGAATGAGTTCTCGCCTCTCGGTTGGTAAATGTCTATTTTCCAGGAACAAATATCGGAAAAGTGATAAAATTGTCAGCCTAATGGCGTTAAATAAAGCGTACTTAGGTAGGGTCACTTCTGATCAATACATACGCTTCCTTGCGAAACGGCAAACATAGAAACGCGTTGATGTGAATAAAAGATGAGAAAAGAATGCGACACTGCAGGCACCATTCACGTTCGATTAATATGTTAATAGTCTATTTAACCCTACTTCCGACATCAGACCTTTTATCGTGACGGTCTCTGATTAACTTAGTCTTTATTGGAAATTTATAGTTTGTTTGTTAAATATCAGTCTCGTTTCTTTAACCCTTTCGCTACGGCGGTTCAGTCCGCCGTAGCGCCACTCCTGAACGGGACCTCCCGCCGAAAATGTGCACATTGCGCTTTTACTATTTTGCGCGTATTTTACCGGCATGCCGGCAAGTCGGATATATCCGGCGTCCGTCTCCAAAGGGCGATCATATGAATGACGGATATATCCGTCGTTCGGCTCCGCGAGTGGTTTTGTGGATGACGGATATATCCGGCGTTCGGCTCCGCGAGTGGTTTTGTGGATGACGGATATATCCGTCGTTCGGAGCGAAAGGGTTAAAGCAAGAATCGGCCAACTCTCTTTAACTCTAAATTAAGGCGCGGGTTTCGGGAAGCGATAAAAAAAGGAAAAAAACGCGGGAATTTATACCTATGGATAATTAAAACGAAAGAATCTATTAATATGCAACGGTTCTGTACAAACTAAAGCTAGGACGGAGACAAGACTATAAACGTGAGACGCGGGAAGGACATAAACAAAAACGGCGCGATTTGAACTTAGCGGATTAAGAAAGTAACGAGCTAAACATATTGTAATGCTAATTCGATTAATCCTAAACGCTTTTAAGTAAATTATAAGATAAGGACGACACGCCTTATTCTAAAGCAAAAGAGAATATAAGTTTGAAAGTGTAAAGAATATAGAAAAGCGCTTCAAAACGAGGCCTCCGACGGTCCGGTCAAACGACGAAATAGCACGTCTGCGAAAAGGGTAACGAGTCACTATTTACTTGTCACTGTACGGATCGGAGTCGCGTAAGAGAAGAAAGTACCGGACCGTCGTCGGCCTAATTATCGCACTCACAGCGGCAACCTCGTCCCGATCCGCCCGGCCGCCGAACTACTCGGTCCGCCCGATGCCGAACGGGTCGGGCCGAGGCGAGCCGAACGGGTCGGGCCGAGGCGAGCCGAACGGGTCGGGCCGAGGCGAGCCGAAAGTGCGAGCGGTGCCGGGCGGCACGTCACTAGGCGCGCGAATTATGAAATCAGTGTGTGTGTGATGCAGTGCATCAAACTACCGTATATGGCACGTAGGGTTACCATTGTAGCCGAACCGTTTGCCGCTTAAGAAGTGTTCGTCACGCTTAGACTGGGTCGCCGTACGCGAGATAACCGTTAATTCTGCCACATGCAAACTTTCAATCAGAAGCAAATCTGACACACACACACACACACACACATGATTTTGAGCTTTACTGATGCGGAAACAAGGAATATCGTTGGTAAACAAAACTCACCTCGAGCAGTGAAGCATGACCGAAGCATATTGAATTTCATAAACAATTTCAAAAACTGTATTTGATTTATGCTGGAAATTGGTGTCAATTTTCCCTTCGTTAACTCTACATGTTTTAAAACAACAAAGGAGTCTTTTCAGGAGTCTACAAGTAATTATTACAATTTGTTTTCGATTGAGGTTAGTACCTGAGGAGTCTGGTAAAGCGCGCGAGGATTTTTGTGCCGAAAGGGGACAGAACCGCACTACTCACTACACAGCACGTGGCCGGCACATAAGAGAACACGCGTGGTTGAGAAGCCCCTGAGTCTTTATTCGCTAAACACTTAAAATCTACTATTTACACTTGTGAGACTCTACAGTAAAGTCGAGGAGACTGCTTCCCTTCACCTTATACTAGAATTCTTGGAGTTGAACCGAGAAATCTCCATTAAGTCGCTAGAATAATTCGCACGAGATAAAGCCACCTGACACTAAGAGACAGAAAACGGTAATGGCCGTCGCGAGAACAATCACCCGAGAAGAACGCGACGCGGCGCTGCTAATTAGCAGGCGCGTTTACATAGAGTATCGACCGCTTGATTGATTTCCGCGAGATTTTCACGTGCGCCTATTGGCCGCCCGCCCGAGAGTACTATGAATACGCAACACAAAAAAAAAACAGGCGAAATTCGGATGACCGAGGGTCGTCGACGGGGGCAAAGGCGACATCAGCTGGTCTCTCACTCTAGCTTGCTTGTCTAGCCAAAATTACAGTGTACGGCTTTTGTTCCGCATGCAAATATCTCTCACTGATTGTCGCCACTTACTCGCTATAGACACCTTCATCTAAGATAAAAGATACATGGTCACAGTGGTACACTATTGCATCGTTATATTTAATAATACTCCTTCGTCTTGTATCATTAACGGTCGTTTGCCTCTCGTCTATCGCAAAAGGATCCCGCGCATTTTGTAATTGCGCTCCTTATCCATTATCATACAACTACCCACACAACTCCGACTCGACTATAAGTCTACTTTTTGACGACAGAAGGAGTTACGAGTCGACTTGAAAGTGATCCAAAACAAAACAGAATGTTGACTCATAGTTGACTAATAGCCGACAAATGACCCGAAAATAGTCGGCATACAGATGACAGAAAGTTGACTTAGAAAGTCGTTAAAGTCGCGAAGTCGAAAGGTTATGCCAACCTTATGCCGTCCATATGACCAACTGCAAGTCAACCTTATGCCGTCTACATGCCAACTGCAAGTCAACCTTATGCCATCTATATGCCGTCTATATTTCAGCCTACGGTACCGCGATTAAATATTATATTTATTTCAATATTAACATTCGTCAAAAATTTGATTGGATTAATTGTATTACTTATTGGCTGTGTAACATTATCGTTACGTATACAATGTATCCAAGAGTAATACAATTAAACCGAGTTTTTGAAGAATGTTGAATGTATAAAACGTGCAGAAGTAATATAACACTAATGTATAATATATAAAATATTTTTTATTTTGATTTTTGAAGTAGCCGCAACCTGTCACCCGATCTTCGTAACCATTCACGAATGCAACTGTCGATCTCTGCCCAGGTACTTGTTTTTTGTGGGTTTCAAAACCATATCTGAAAAAATAATAAAAAACTTTCAAAAAAAGGTTACACCGACCTGAAATCAGCACAAAAAAGGATAGAATAAAATCATTTTTCTTTTTAAAGGATAAAATAATGTTTCCTTTTCCAGGATAAAATAATTTTTCGTTTTTGATGTCAGTGCCAAGATAGTAGAAGAAGCCTGCTTACAGGCTAATTGAATTTTGAGGCATCCCCCTTCCCTCTCCTTGGAACCCTCATACAACCGACACCCCACTCGCCCATTTAGAAATCAAATTAAGTGGTTTTTTTGGAAGTCGGTTGGAATTGGTACATGTAAGCATTAGAGAAATAAATATCGACACACGTATTTCGATGTCATATAGAATGTTAAAATCATAAGTACAAATAATCACGTTAGACTGATGTGTTGCCTTAAACGCCCGATTTCTTTTTTGTCCTGTCCAACTATACAGTACAGCAATTTCATTCCCCACAATTGCGGACATTACATTTTTAACATTTGCTTTCGTGGTCGCTCCACCCACTCGTGACATTGTTTGAATCTGTAAGAAAGATATGTAAAATTGTATGATATATATATTATATTCTTTTCCAATTTTATGATATTTTCAAATGTTTTGGTTAATATCCCCATTCAAAACAATCCTGATACATTTTGGGTTCATAATTTTGATGTAAGATAGGTTCCACTTACAAATTCTCGCCGAGCGTTGTCTTCCTGCAAAAGGATATTTAATTCATCCATCCCTTGCAAGGTTGTGATTGTTCGAAAATCACGGATCTCCTCCTTGCGTACCTCATCGTCTACATCGTCGCTCATATTCTGAAGGAAATAGGTGATCCAGTTTAATTTCCGCTCGATTCTATGAAGTCTTCGCGCAAGACTCTGTCGACATTTTTCTAAACACAAACAAAATGTTAACAATTTAAAATCATAAATGATATCAATATTTAATTATTCACATCAATTTCTGCAGCTTCATATCATATGAACTAAGAATAAAATAAAAACAAATGAAGTATACCACAACAGTTAGTGTCCTCAGCACTGGAGGTACTTGGCGAAGGGGCGCTACTTAATGTTCCAATATCTGGTATTCTCATATCAGCAAGTAATTGCAGCGTTTATATTTATTACTGTGGCGAACACAAGGTTCGTTATTTCTAAACATTACAATTCATCATGAAATAATTTGTACGTTGTAATAATTTTAAATATACCTTTACAAATATTTTGTTCCCGCTTGTCCTGTGTTTCAGCATCAAATGAAAACGAATATTAAAAATGTAAGGTGACGTTATATGAAAAATTTGTTCGTTACATAATACCCGTCCCATCAGTTTTGAAACAGCAAAATTAGCGTTATACCTGTTTGGCTGAACTGCAGATCGTCATCAGAATAAGTGGTCTGCATGTGTTTGTCTTCATCGTTTAATTGTGCATCGAAAATTTGGTCAAACTGATTGACCATGATATCTGGAGTAGACGTTGATGACCCTAACTCTGCATAATCACACAAAAGGCATAAAAAAATAATTATTATATAAAACGTTATTTGAAGCATATAAATATGGGGTATCTTCACATTGATATATTGCCTAGGAACAGACATTTATTAATTTTCTAGTTTGTAATCAGTATTATTGAAGAGTAGAGAATATTCACTATACTTTGAAGATCTCATTAATCTGTAATGGATATTTCATCACAAATACAAATTAGTGTACGTCACACCTGTTGGTAACGAAAATATTCACTGATAAACTAAATATTCACCCTGCATTCATATGCTTTATTACATAATACGTAGATGAATGACATACCAGAACATGAAGTTGTAGTAAACGAAACAGTAGTACGGGAGAGATAATTACCTCCGTCGTGGTGCGACCCGGCAGTGAAATTATAAAAGTGTGTCACCTACTGGCTAAGTCTCAATAAATAAAAAGAAATAAAGACAAAATAACAACGATTATTTTGTCCTCCTTTTTTTAAAAGAACTAACAGGGTAACTTCCCCGTAACACATATATATATGTCATATAAATACCCTCGCTTGATGTGTCGCCGTAAAACTTCCTTTTCTTCGGCACTCTCTTCTTGTTAGCGTACTCTTCTTGTGGTACCTGCGTCTCCGTAACGATATTCTCGCCAGAGGCCGAGATATCACTCAATGCCGTTTCCACTGCACGTGCGTAGTCTCCTGTTACGTGTTTTGAAATTAATATTATTTCCATTTGTTGCTTTGAAATTAGTAATAATGCTTGAAACCGACCGTATGGGCCAAAGCTCCTGGAAAAAGCGAATGTTTTCCAATCTACGCATGGCGTCCATTGCTTGACGCAGGCTTTTGCGACGAGAAGTTTTTGACTCGGTATTTTGAACGTTTTCGATGCGAAATTGATCCATTTGCTTGGACGTGTAATAACGAACCAATCGTACAATAGTACATGGAACGCCATCACTGATAATAATAAATGAACAGTTCGTTACACTGCTAATTATGTTATAAAGGTACTGGATTAACTCTACGAGTGAGGCCCCTCACGAGATAGAAGTAGTTGTCCTTTATCACGTATCACGTTTTAATGTTTAAACGTTTCTAGGGCAACGCTAATTTGGTGGGGGGATTTATATTCTGTAAGGGAGCACTGGGAGCGCACGCTGGACAGCGCTGTTTTAGCGTAAGGTAGTATCAGCTTTTTCAACACGCTTGCACCATTGGTGCTCGTGAGAATATGCGCAAGTGTGCGTGCGTTCCTAGGAAATAACGCCTTCCCCACTTCGTCGCCTGCAACCAAGCATCCTTTGTGTGACATTCAAATTTTGAGAACATGGGCAATACTCCCAAAAGATGAACAAATGACCATGTTGAACTAGTGCAAGTCACTCATAAAATGCATTTCGCTAATGTACGACTGTCTGCTGTGGAGGTTTACACCGAAATAATTCGTGGGAATAAAATGTCAAATCGGTCTGCCCAGCCGTAAACTTTTTCAACGATGTGGAATGGGTTGTTTTTCCTTCGTTTCAATACATTTCTGAATCCAATTGGCTTGCCTGGCAAGATGGTGACACCATTTATAATTTCAATGAGTGCAGCAGTGGCATGCAACACCACAAATTCTGCTCTTTCCAAGGCACTTGGACGGCTTTATTTATAATGTCAGAAATAGGCCATATCAACTCTTCCGACAAATTTTTAACTATATATATATATATATCCATATTTTCTGAATTGAACAGGTAGAGCGGTAAACCAGTTTTACTTAGAAATTTGCGACCAATGACAATGGCTGATCCTTCTTTGTTGTGACAGATATGGTCTATTACAACAACTGTTTTGTCTGTCATGTAGCAGCAATTGTTCGGTTTTTTGAAAGTCAACACGTAATTGTTGAACTGTATTTTAGCAAAGGCGTTGGAACAATTCATTGGCGGAACTATCGCAATTTGCTTTTGTAATGTGGGTTCTTTGCATTTTTCACGGTCTGATGGTACAGGTGTATTGGAATTTTCAGCAAACCTGTTGTAAAGTTGCTGTTTTGGCTTGTCTGCTTTTCGCAACATTTCTTTTATTGTCTGCAGATAATTTTTGAAGGAAAATGCAGCAAAATTGTCGATTGGTCCGAAGTCCTGTACGTCCTGGGGTAAATGTATTAAATTGTGGACGTTTTTTATAATTGTCTCCTCGCCATATAGATGCTTACATATTTGCACAAATTGAAGCAGTAGCTCTTTGCTATATGCAGGATTGCGGTAACAATCTGTCGGGTCACTTAATATTCTAATTGCACAATTGAGAGCATTAAAATGTTCTAAATTGTCTTCTGGCAAAAAATCAAACAGGGCAACTGGTCCCCAGTACAGAAGAAAATTCCGGAATTCCGTAGCTTTCCACGGACTCAACTCATCCGGAGCGCGCGGTTTGCGGCGAACTCCTTCGGTACCCATGCAGAAATTTTGATTAAAGTTTCTGGCAGCTCAGTAACTTTTCGACCGCTTAATCTTGCAGAATTATGTCCATTCAGCCATAAACCCAGCAGTTTTTTCATGACTCCCGGGCAAACGACGTGCATGTAATCTAGTGGGAATCTTGGTACCATTGATACTTCTATCGTTTCCAAAGGAGATACACCAGTGTGGTGATCATCTTGCTGTCTGCTTTTGAAATTCCCGTCAGTTCTAAGAGAGGCATTACAATCTAAGAACAACATGTGATGTTCGTAATAAGTGCCTTCTTGCATGCACTTGCCACATCCGAAGTAGCCGTTCTGACCCTTGGTACAGGTTATGAATGGCCTTGCGGGACTCTCACAAATAACACTTCTAATGTCTACTGTATACTTCTGTTCACCAAAAGTGAAACCTGTATTTCGCAAAATACTTAACTCGACACAAAACGGTTTGAGAAATTCCTCTAGACAGGGCGGTTTGGATTGCCCATGAAACGCGCTGATCACGAAGGGTGACCCGTTTCCGTACACTATACCCAATATTGGCCACATTTGGCTTTTACTACTTTTACATATAGGTAGTCCATCAACGTTCACGTTTATTAAAATGACTCCATTTACCACGAGGAGATTGCGGCGTGCTAATTGTTCAAGCAATGCTTTCCTGAGCCCGTAATGGAAGAAAGAACCATGATCTCCCGAAACTTTCACAATAGTGATTCGAGGCGTTCGCATAAGGATTCTCGCATCTTTCGGCAATTCACTGTGACCGCATGAACGCAATTTAGTCAACAGGTCGGACAGAGCATCATTGCTTATATTATGTTTCACTTTCCATGAGCGTAACCAACTGGAAATGTCTTCAGCTTTAGGAATATTTCCCCCGTTTTTCTCCACACCTTCAGGCTCATTCGTCGCAGGATTTTCAAAATCTTGAACGTCGTGAGCAATTTCAACACTCGAGTCAGTTTCTGAAGTAGAGGTGGTTGGTAAGGTGCATTGACTCATATACACGTTCTCACTTCTCACCAAAACGTAAAACGAAAATGTCGAAGTGACGCAGTGTAATGTACAATCATATGTACATATATATGTACCTCCAACTGTAAGGCCAATCTGCATCCGGTATGGACACTTAAAGTAGGCAGAAACCAGTCGAGAAATATTCGTCTTAAAGTTGACTGGAAAAGTCAGTCAAGAAACAGTCAACAAAACGTCGACTTCCACAGACAACCTAAAGTTGACGGGGAAAAGTCGGCTTTTAGTCGGCAAATTTCTGTTTCTGCTGTGTGGGTATATCAGCTATGTTTTTTCTTGTCACACGCGTTTTCCGTGCAAGCGCGTCTTTAACGCGGGCAGCACGCGGGTACCTTCCCGCCGGTTTTGGCCATTATTCACTCAGTGATTCTCGAGAACGCATTGCATAGTTTTGTTAATCACGGTTTATCAGTATTGCTCACATTGCACACAAACCACAAGAATTCCCACATAGCACCGAGTCGACTCAAATCAGACTGAAAGTTGACTTATAGTCGACTTCTAGTCGACAAATGTCACAAGAAGAGTCACCTGAAAGTTGACTGACAAGGGAACATAGGCAAACCGGAAATTCAAAAAAATCTGAAATTTGGCACACATGTAGAGTAGTCCATCTGAAACACAACCATATTTTTTATTGGTGCCATAACTTGTTTTCAGGGGGTGAAAGCACCCTTTGAAAAAAAAATCAGATTTCTCTTCTTCGTCAAATATCTCAAGAACGGTAAAAGATATCGGAAAAAAGTTTAATCAAAAACTGAATCGCTTGTTCGTGTCTACGAAACTGCGTTATTTTTTATTTTACTTAATTCATATTTTTTTTTTGCCGCGCCACCCCCTCCCGCCTTTTTTCAAATTTTTGTCTTTTGCTGGCCGCCCTGAAATACCTCTGGACACCGTCTTTTCATACCTGTAAATGATTTTTGCGTTAAAATTTTTTTTTGTGTGTATAGCCGAATATTGAAGTGAAAATGCACGTGATATAAGAGAGATTGTAGGGATAATAAGGCGTAGGCGTATTAAAGCTATTCGGAGATGACAATTTAAAATACATCTTTATTATATTATTCTGTACACGCAATGAATACTGTTAAAATTATGGGCTGTAATTGGTACAATAATGATATTCTTCATAGAAGTGTTTGAAACAAAGGTACTGACTGCACCACGCGCATCGCATAAAAGCTGGCGCTCCACAAATACAACATGTAGGTACGTGCTTTTCACTCTTGAAGTAACAGAAATCTACTGGATTTTGGAACTCGCCGGGATGGGTTTCTAAATACCCACTTTTAAACCAAGCATATTGGAAAAGATCTGTGAATCTGGGTGAACAGAGCTGATTACACTGGACAACAAAATTGAACTTTTTTTTGCCTTTTGAATGAAAATAGGCAATTTCGATTAATCTTGACCCGCTGAAAACGAATCTGAAACCCGTTTTTGAAAATTGGCTCGAGATTTTGAGTAATTGAATTTTGAAAAAAAAACAGCCTTTTTTCCACTTTGAACAACAATCAGGCCGTAAGTATAGAAGTTAGACAATTTTTATTGGTTGCAAAAAATTCTCCAGACTTTTCCGAATAAAACGGTATCAATCACTTTTACAATTTAAACTTGCAAACATGTTTAAACATTAGTTAAAGTGAATAAGACACGTTTTGCGCACCTATTTTTCGAGATGTTTTTCAATTTTTAGAAAAAACTGTGAGTCCGACGAGGATTCCAATACCTCTACGCGATAGAGCAGACATTTGTCTTTGGAAAACCACTTTAACACTATGTAAATTATATTTCTGCTTCGCACAGGAAAACGAAAACCTCGTGCGTGTTACGCAGTGTGAGCAGTGGTTCTCTGACTCAATGCCGTGCAAACGCTAGGCGAAAACAAGCCACAGCGGAGCGCGTGTTACTACGTGACGCGCACGAAGTCTTAATTAGTTTTCCTGTAGGAAACCGAAATTTGTTTTACATATTATCATCATGCTTTTCCGATGGAAAATGTCTGCTCTGTCGTGTAGTGTCATTGGAATTCACGTCGGAGTCACAGTTTTTTCCAAAAATTGAAAAACATCTCGAAAAATAGGTGCGCGAAACATGTCTTATCCACTTTAACTAATGTTTAAACATGTTTGCAAGTTGAATTTGTAAAAGTGTTTGATATCGTTTTATTCGGAAAAGTCTGGAGAATTTTTTGCAATAAATGATAATTGTCTAACTTGTAAACCTACGGCCTGATTGCTGTTCAAAGTCGAAAAAAGGCTGTTTTTTTTTTAAATTCTATTACTCAAAATCTCGAGCCAATTTTCAAAAACGGGTTTCAGATTCGTTTTCAGCGGATCAAGATTAATCGAAATTGGCCATTTTCGTTCAAAAGGCAAATTTAGTGTTGTGCAGTGTAATTAACAAAAATATATTCTGTAGACAATTGGGCAAGGGCCCAGGACAAATTGTGTGAAGCACAAGATACGTCAGACGTGTTAGATTCAGACGCACTCTCGGAACGTGAGTTAAGTGTAGCCCTCAAAAATAGGAGGAGGAAGTGGGCCAAAGTATCTGTTTCTTCAGATGACGACGATTATAGTACAGAACAAATGAACACACACATAAAAAGATCAAAACAGAATACCTTAGAGCAGTGGTGGCCAACCTTTTGCATACCATGCGCCAATTTTTTGGCAGACGGGTCAGATGCGCCATATAACTCCAGCACTTTTTATACCGTCTTACGTTTATAGTTAGGGGTTGGTAAATAGAGATCAGGATAGAATCTGCTTCGCTTAGGGGAGAAAAAGGAATAACTTAATCACGCAGTTAAATTAATTAATTTACGCCAATTTAATGGCGTATGTTTAATAATCTTTCTAATACAAGTATGTTTATAGACATATATAACTTTTTTAATTGATTTAATTAAAGTATGTAAAACAATATTTACTACAGCACATAAATATTACTTACGATTAATGAAACTTTTGAGCCTGTTTGGATTTCGCTAGTTTTTTAATGTTTGGTGTTAAATTTGTTACTGAGAGCAGCAGAGAATTCTTCAAATTTGAATCAGTTATTCGCGACCTTGTTTTGCTTTTAATCAAATTCATTGATGAAAATGCTTGTTCACATCTGTATGTCGTTCCAAAGCGACATATATAAGTTTTTGCAAATTTCCTTAGCTCTGGGAAATGTTCACATGGTAATGAACGCCAGAAATTAATTATGTCAGAAGCATTTTGATCTGGAAAAAGCTCATCAAATTTTATTTTTAAGAACAGAATAACAACAGAATAAGTAGGCGCAAAGATGCAATGCGCCACTTGTAATTATCAAATGCGCCACGTTTGGCGCATGCGCCACGGTTTGGCCACCCCTGCCTTAGAGGAACCACCAGCACTACCAATTCCACCTGTACAGATTCAACCGGTGCCCAATGAAATTGAATCACCAATGGCTCACTATATCACACTATATGGCTCACACATTGCAAGAGAAACAAGCGAAGAGTGCCCTAGTACGAGTCAGAATCATAGAGGTAAGCCCAACAATATCTAAGTATATTCATAATAGTCATGATTATTGCAAACATTTCTCATCTTCATTTAATGTCCCTTAGGTATCCAAAGTTTCGTGCAGGAGGATAATGGAGAGGACAAGCTATTGTACACATCAGAACTTGGTAAATACAGCCAAAATTCAACATTCGAGCCAATCTTTCTACCTTTTGCTTTCCATTTCTTAGCCTTTCGCAGATTTGTAATAAATACAATATCAGCCATATCTTTAAAAATTCATGATCTAAGCATTAAGATTGATGGATTGTTGGAGGCCAAAGAACACCATGGTGATGAGGAAAATTCCGAAGATGAGGAGCTTCACCGTTTCCCGATTGTTGGGACCATCGATGGTTTGGTGTTACTTAAAATTAAACTGGAAACTCCAGCCTTCTTTAAGAAAGCGGTAATTATCTTTTAACCACATGTACCTCTAAACTACCAGTAAACTAGCATTTGTGTTTATCTGGTAGGTACCATGTATGTACAGCATAAATACAGTAACATAATATAATAATGACCATACAATCGATTTTTTCTCAACAGCCTAAGGATCCTAAAACTTCAATATGTACTTGTCACCACCGAAAACATTCGAGATAAGTCACACACGGTTCATTCAGGAAATGCATGCATTCAGACTAATGTTCTTACAATTATGGTTTTTTGTTAACGAGCATGGTTATAAAATAATGCATACATTGTGTTTCTGGTTTGCTGCTTGTTTGGTTTATCGTTGATTCTACAAGTCTCTCATGTATGAGGGAATTCATATATTGTGTGTTTTGTACGAATGCCACATCTTTTTCTCGCTGTGACTATAAATGTTATCGGTTCATATTGATCTGAATAACTCTTTTGCTTTGACAATATTTCCGTATACTAATATTTCTATTTATAGCATAAATTCATTAATTGTTGCCTTGGGCTACCTTTTATGTACATATGTAACTTAATGACATTTTTCAGACTTGTCGACTTGTAAGTGTCACGGGACCGTGCAAGTTGTCTACGTGTGTATCTGCAATCACGGCTCGACTGATTGCAGACGAAGTTCTTATCCATTTTAGCTGGAAGGGACGCTTGCAGAAGCAAAGCTTCAATAAATTAAGGACGGCGAATTTGCTCCAAAGTACGTTTCTTACATATATACCCGGAAACCGACAAATATTGCTGAAATATTATATAAATACATTATTAATAATCTTTTCCCTAATAATCATTTATTATTTTATAGAAGTCTGTATGGTCATCGGGCAAAATAAATGGAAGGAAGCGGATATAGAGGACGGAATTGCTAAGTGGCTGACGCAAGCAAAAACGAGAATCAACCGCGCAAAGCCAAAATAAAAATAAAATATAATTTAAGGAGAGGTTAGGGTTTTATTATTATTTCGTGTTGTATTTTTAATTGATAGTATAATAAAAATAGTATTTATATTCTAAAATTTATTAAATTTCCCTCAATTATTTCCATAAAGTGAAACCATAATCATATGCAGCATGCAATGTTGCGGGAATATTATAGGGACCTTGACGCAATGTTGCAGGTAAGATTCCTGCAATATTCCGCAACGTTGCGAAGAGGCGGACATAGGAATATTCCTGCAATATTCCTGCAATACTCCGACAATGTCACTGCAAGGTTTAGGCAATGCGAAATAATATTCATGCAATATTCCTGCAATATTCTTTGCTGTCTGGGCTACCGGCCGGCGGCGTGGTGTCTGGGGTTGTTCCCCTCGCCGGTGGTGGGGGCACCTCCACCACTGTGTATATATTTCATGTTCTTCCGCGCCTATACGGTCGTACGGTTACAAGTTGGCTGCAATAATGGATTAAGCGACTAAAGAAGATTGCAGTGGAAAACCAGGGTCATGAAGCGCGAAGCACATGTTGGGATTCCGACCTAATGCTAGGCCGCCTGTCTCCTCTGACGATTTTCGCGTTGGGTAACATTTATGCCTATCGAACGTTTTCCACAATAACGACTTGGACTACTTTACTCCGTGGCTTCTCTTATCTGTGTAGCTCGGTCCGTAGTAACTGCGTCTCGTTCCGTCGGCGATGTAAGCTCCAGACGTCTCAAATCCGACGCGGAGATGACTTTCCGGTGCTTTTGGATCTCAGAGAAGCAATGTCTGAGAGGGTGTTGCATAGATATTGCTTTTACCTCGGTATATCGGTATGCGAGTGAGATGGATGGAGAGCGGCATCTGTGAGGAAGGTGTAAAGAGGAAGCTAAAAAAAGAAAGAAAAGAAGATGCAGAGAGTAGAGCAGGGGTGGCCAAACCGTGGCGCATGCGCCAAACGTGGCGCATTTGATAATTACAAGTGGCGCATTGCATCTTTGCGCCTACTTATTCTGTTGTTGTTATTCTGTTCTTAAAAATAAAATTTGATGAGCTTTTTCCAGATCAAAATGCTTCTGACATAATTAATTTCTGGCGTGCATTACCATGTGAACATTTCCCAGAGCTAAGGAAATTTGCAAAAACTTATATATGTCGCTTTGGAACGACATACAGATGTGAACAAGCATTTTCATCAATGAATTTGATTAAAAGCAAAACAAGGTCGCGAATAACTGATTCAAATTTGAAGAATTCTCTGCTGCTCTCAGTAACAAATTTAACACCAAACATTAAAAAACTAGCGAAATCCAAACAGGCTCAAAAGTTTCATTAATCGTAAGTAATATTTATGTGCTGTAGTAAATATTGTTTTACATACTTTAATTGAATCAATTAAAAAAGTTATATATGTCTATAAACATACTTGTATTAGAAAGATTATTAAACATACGCCATTAAATTGGCGTTGTTTGATGATTAAGTGCTAGTATTTAAGGTAGTGGACTGTATTTGAGGAGCCGGATCTTGGGATGTTCTCTGGTGACAGTCGTGTAGAAATTAATTGCACAAGATACTGTGTAATGAATAGTTTATTGAATAATTATCTGATTAAGGGTTAATGAACAATACCTGTTTGTGTGAATAGCTCTAACTTGGTGTTCTGTGAGTCTTAATGATCGGGACTAATGTAGATTACGGTGGAGGTGAATAATCCTACAATGAACTGTCCTATTTGCTGCTCGTCAGCACATGCGGCGGTATGCGACCACGTGGCGTGACGATGATCTGATCTGGATATAACTCAATAATTAAGAGTTGTACTAGAAAACAATAAGCGAGAGAATGAACCTGCCTATATTCCTGCTCAGTTCTGGGTGTGTTGAATGAATGAATCTGCACTATTGCGTTATTGATCCGTTTCTTCTCGTACACTGTGACAAGGGAGCACGAAACTACCGTTAACTGTAACGATACGAACACTAATGGCCGAACATAGCCAGATCCCGCTCGAAGCCGAGCAGACGTGACGTCACGTCACCTGATCGCGTTCTTAGTTGTGATTGGTTACGGCGTTGGACACTAGTGCGTAACGCGCACCGCGGATTGGATCCCGATCGATGCCAATTGATTGGCGACAAGTTCACGGCCGCGCTACTGAGTATGCTAATCTAGTGACGCGCCTGCTTTACGTGAGGTGTTGTATGATCTGTGCTGTAATGGGATGCGGGAAGTGCTGCCGCCCGCCGTCGAGCCGTCTCAATATTGAACATTCCGCCCGCCATCAGCAACTGTGTTGCTGATCCCTTTTGGTCTGGTCATCATGATCTGGTGCTGGTAGGATGGCGAGCTTCCTGATAGGCCTTGTCAGTGTTGTCGTTGCGGTCTTGAGTGACACTACCCGGGTGAGTCCATCTTTCCCGGGGTGTAATGTTGTGACTCTTGCGAGGGGCCACTTAGACGGTGGAAGCCTCTCGTCTGTGATTAGCACTAAAGATCCGATCTTGATCTCGTTTGACGGGTGATGCCATTTGGATGTTGATAGGTGACGCTGAAGGTATTGATTAGACCACTTTGCCCAGAAGTATTGAAGCCGCTGCTGAATGAACTGCCAGCGTGATAGTCTCGTTTGAGCAACGTCACCAAGTAATGGCTCTGGCAACGTTGTGATCGGCTCTCCAATTAGGAAGTGCGCTGGTGTCAGGGCTGACACATCCTCAGGGTCATCCGAAAGTGGTTCTAAAGGTCTTGAATTAAGAACTGCCTCTATTTGCGTGAGGAGTGTGGTGAGCTCTTCATACGTGAGTGCAGTGTCACCTATTGTTCGGTTCAGGTGATGCTTGACTGATTTGACTGCAGCTTCCCACTTTCCTCCCATATGTGGTGCTGCAGGCGGATTGAATTTCCACGTTGTCCCGTCGTTGGTGAGTGAGCAGAACAAGGCATTTGATTCTTCTGTGCCTTGCTTGAATAGTCTAACGAGCTCGGCATCTGCTCCTGCGAAATTAGTGCCGCAATCACTGTGAAGAGTATGGCAGATGCCCCTGCGTCCAGTGAATCGTCTGAACGCAGCGATGAATGCGTCAGCTGTATAGTCGCTAACTGCCTCCAGATGCACGGCAGAAGTGACAAAGCATACGAATATGCACAGCCATCCCTTTTGTTTCTTGGCGCCTCTTCCTTTCCAGGTCTTGATGGTAAGCGGACCAGCGTAGTCCACGCCTGAACTGGAGAATGGTCGGGAAGGTGTGACTCGTGATCTTGGGAGCTGACCCATTAGTTGTTGTGCTCGCACGCCACGTTGGCGAGCACATCTCATGCAGCGGAGAATATGCGATCTGACTGGAGCTCTACCACCAATGATCCAGTATGATCGCCTAATGTAATTCATGGTTGATTGAGTGCCACCATGCAATGTTTTCTGATGTGCATCTGCTATTATGAGTGCGGTGAAATGTGACTGTCGTGGGAGAATTGCTGGGTGAATTGTCTCAAGTTCCAATTGTGAATGTTCCAATCGCCCTCCAACACGAATAATGCCTTGAGTGTCAATAAAGGCTGTTAATCGATTGAAAGGATGAGCAGGTGGTAGTTGCTTGGAGCCAATCAGCTTGATTTCATTAGAAAAGAACGCTGCTTGTGTTGCTTTGATCCAAAACACTCGTGAAGTGGTAATTTCGTGTGGCGTGATCGGATCTGCGAGTGTTGAATGTGGCATTTTCTGGATGATCCGACTTACTCGAAAGCAAATTGCGGTTACTCTGAGCAGCCGAATAAGTGATGAAAATCTATATATCATCTCCCAATGATATTCGTGTTGAATTGTTGCCACAAGGAGTGAGAGCCCCGGTCGCTCTTCTTGACGTGTCTGTGAGTCTTGATGATTTGGCTGAATTGGCCATGAATCCTTATCTTTAATCAACCACTGTGGTCCTGTCCACCACAGTCTATGCTTCTGGAGCTGGGAGATGCTTAGCCCTCTTGAAGCGCAATCGGCTGGATTTTCCTTGCCAGAAATAAACCTCCATACGCTGCTTGGAGTGAGATCTTGGATAGCTGACACTCTGTTTCTGACAAAGTCTTTCCACCGCGATGGATGTGATTTGATCCAGGAAAGTGTTACTGACGAATCTGTCCATAAGTATGTTTGCACATTGGTGAATCCTAGCGTCTGTTGTACATATCTCATGAGTTTGGCTACGAGCAGGGCGGCTGCGAGTTCGAGTCTTGGTATGGACATTCTCTTGATTGGTGCAACTTTTGTTTTTGCACAAACGAGCGTAACTTCTCGTTTTCTTCCTGGATCAGTAACTTTGATGTAGATAGCAGCAGCCATGGCTAGTTGTGAGGCATCTGAGAATCCATGGAGCTCTACTGTTGAATTTTTCATTGTGCGAACCCAACGTGGGATTGATAGCTCCGATACATGAGTCAGCTCTTGCCGGATTTCAGTCCACTTAGCAATGATTTGATCTGATACTGACTCATCCCAACTGAGCTTTTGGACCCAGAGTTCTTGCAGCAATACTTTTGCTCGCACTGTGAATGGTGACAAGAAGCCGAGCGGATCGTAGAGCTGTGCTGTCTCCGACAAGATGCTTCGTTTTGTGAACTTGGAACTTGAGCATGGCGGCTTTGCACTGAACTTGAATGTGTCTGAATGTGGTATCCATGACAGGCCGAGTAGATTGGTGCTGCTATCTTCAAATGGATGCTCTTCAGTGATCGGTGACTGTTGAAGTGCATGATTGATGAACTCTTTGCTGTTACTGTGCCATTTTGCCAGGGGAAACCCACCTGCATTGCAGAGTTGGGTTACCTGTTTTGATATCTCAGCCAGATCTACATACTGGTCTGATCCTCCAAATATGTCGTCCACATATCTGCCCTTGATGAGAGGTTCTACTGCTAGGGGAAATCGATGACCCTCGTCTTCAACTAGTTGAATAAGCGTCCTAATTGCTAGGAATGGTGCTGATCTGGTCCCATACGTCACAGTTGTTAACTGGTACGGGACTGTGTTGAACTGATCATCGACCCACATGATTCGTTGTAGATCCCAGTCGTCTTGATGTATGTTGATTTGCCGGTACATTTTAGTGATGTCTGTTGTGAACAGGTACTTATATTGACGGATCCACAGGAGCACATCTATGATGTCTCGCTGTATCTTGGCACCCACGCGCTGGATGTCGTTGAGTGATACTCCTGTTGTCGTAGGACTGGATCCGTTGAATACAACTCTCAACTTTGTTGTGATGCTATCTTCTCTGAGCACACCATGATGTGGAAGGTAGTACGGTGAATGAGCATGGGCTGGCCCTTCGGATCGGCCGTCTGAGACCCTCAACCCTCCTACTGCCGAAACAGTATGTGCTAAGGTCATCTCGTCAGAACGATCGTCAGTAACCAGCTCAATTGATTGGCTTGCTCGGGTGTATGTTGTCGGCGCACGCTTCATGTGGCCTAACTCTTCATACTCCTTCATGAACGAGTTGTACAGTTGACTGTACGAATCATTTGTTGAGAGCCGCTTTCTTAATCTCTGCAGACATCGTTTTGCAGTGAGCTCTGATTCTCCTAAAGTTGATGGTGATGATTTGAGTGGAATCCTCACTGTGTATCTTCCACATTCGTCTCTTGAGTGTGTCGCCTTGAAATGGTCTTCACAAACTTGCTCTTCTGGGGTGAACCTCTTCTCATCTGATGACTGTATTTCTTCTTGAACCCAGAATTTGGTTAGCAAATCTTGAAGTTCTTGGTTTGATGGCTCGACTGAAGTGTGAAATGATTGATGCTCTGCTGATTCGAGCTCCGAGACAGGACCAAGAACTGCCCAACCAAATATTGTCAATTGAGCAATTGGAGTGGAACTAGAGTGCTTGACAATGTTGGGCTTTATTATACGTCCATATGAATCTGCTCCAATGATTATATCAATAGGTCTGGGTGTAAGGAAGTCCGGATCGGCCAGCTGTAATGATGATAAATGTGGCCACTCTTGATGTCCCACGGTGAATGATGGTAGGGTATTCGTCAGTTTACTGAGCATGTACGCAGTAATGTTGATGCACTGTGACGAATAGTTTGATTTAAGCTGAAGTGTGGTGACACCCTTCGTTTGAGTCGAGTGTGATCCTCCTATTCCAGTGATTGCAATTGATGAATGTTGACGAGCCAAGCCACAGGCATTGGCAAGTTGATTGGCGACGAATGAAAGTTCTGAACCTGGATCTAGTAGTAATCTGACTGGGTGATTACCAAAGGTTGTGATGAGCGTTGCTTGGGCGGTGGCGAGTAGCACTGCTGTGTTCCCGGACGATGGGGTGAATTGACAAAATGGCACTGCGCTTCTTCAATTGGTGGAAGGAGTGGATGATTTAGCTGCTGAACTCGTTGATGCTTGGCTCTGTTGCTGCTGAGTTGTTTTGATCGACGGCAGGTGAATCATTGTGTGGTGTTTTGCCCCACATGTTTTGCACGTTCTGGTTGAGCTGCACGCAGACAGGTTGTGATGTCCGAGGCAATTGAAGCACAGCCGCTGAACTGTCACTACTTTATGGCGATCCGTAGGATGAAGTTCTCGGAATTTGGGGCACGTCACAATATAGTGATTGTCCTTGCAGTGGTCACACGGGTACTGGGCTGCGGGCTGTGCTATCGATGATTGGTGAACTGCTCTTGGAGGATGATTTGGCACTGGCTTCGATGAGGTTCTTGTTGATGCACTGGATGATTTGTTCTGAGGTGTCTTCATCGACTCCAGGGCTTTAGCTCGCGTCTTGATGAACTCGATGAGCTGGGTGAACGTGAGGGGCTCGCTCGATGAATTGCGCTTTATTTCCCACGACTCTCGCAGTGATGAATCGAGCCTGCTCGTTGTCAAATGGAGCAGTACGTAATTCCAGCTCTCGACTGGTACACCAAGCGCTGTGAGTGCATCTAGCGTTTCTGCCGTCGAGCTCACTAGCGCAATTAGATCATGAGCTGTTCTCTCTATTCTGGTCGTGTTTGAGCACAATTTCGCTACGTAGGAGAGGATGAGCCTTTCTTTGTCTTCGTACCTCTCCTTGATTTGCCTCCACGCAGGAATGAACGAGTCGCTGCCCATCGACACGTTGGAGATGAGTTGCGCTGCTTCTCCTCCTACACTTGTTTTGAGGTAGTGGAGCTTCTCCACATTGCTGAGCTCGGCATCATCGATGACCAGTGACTTGAACAGGTCTCTGAATGCTGGCCACGACGCAAAATCTCCATCAAACTGGGGCAGTTTGATCTCTGGCAGCGTTGAGCGGTGTCTTGGTTGTTGATTCGCTCTCTGTATGGCCTTGGCTTGTTTCTCTTCGAGTTGCAGCTCTACCTGTGATCTGGACTTGTGCAGGTATGAGAACGCTGAGTGGTAAGCTCCAAAGCCTTGCGCGAACACCTTTTGTGTGACATATGGGTGATCAAAGAACGTTTTCTTGCATGCCACTCCCAGCTGATTATGTTCTTCTGTGAACTCTGCCCATATGTTGTTGAGGAGCTTGAGCTGGCCATCGATTTCTCCTATTGTGGGTGAATCCATTGATTTGCACATCGTGTGCATGTGGGTGAGCATGGTGAGTCTTGATTGCTGCGTCGAGATTCTATATTCTGTTGTGTTGGTCTGAACTGCCGTAGGTGATGTGGGACGAGATGAACTGGTCTGTACGGCTCCTGTTGGCACACTGAGTTTGTCTGTGCCTGTTTGACCTTCACTACAGTCCTCTTCTGCACTGAGCGATGGATCACTGCCACTGATTTGGTCTACTTTCTTGTTTTGCTCCATGGTGTGTGATTGGCTCTATATGATCCTCTCTTTTTCCTGTTTGTCACGTGAAGGAGGAGTTACTAACTATTGAATACACACTTGATGCAATTGAAGAGCACGACTGACCAAAGATCCGGCTCGAAGGACCAAAAAATGTTTGATGATTAAGTGCTAGTATTTAAGGTAGTGGACTGTATTTGAGGAGCCGGATCTTGGGATGTTCTCTGGTGACAGTCGTGTAGAAATTAATTGCACAAGATACTGTGTAATGAATAGTTTATTGAATAATTATCTGATTAAGGGTTAATGAACAATACCTGTTTGTGTGAATAGCTCTAACTTGGTGTTCTGTGAGTCTTAATGATCGGGACTAATGTAGATTACGGTGGAGGTGAATAATCCTACAATGAACTGTCCTATTTGCTGCTCGTCAGCACATGCAGCGGTATGCGACCACGTGGCGTGACGATGATCTGATCTGGATATAACTCAATAATTAAGAGTTGTACTAGAAAACAATAAGCGAGAGAATGAACCTGCCTATATTCCTGCTCAGTTCTGGGTGTGTTGAATGAATGAATCTGCACTATTGCGTTATTGATCCGTTTCTTCTCGTACACTGTGACAAGGGAGCACGAAACTACCGTTAACTGTAACGATACGAACACTAATGGCCGAACATAGCCAGATCCCGCTCGAAGCCGAGCAGAAGGACGTCACGTCACGTCACCTGATCGCGTTCTTAGTTGTGATTGGTTACGGCGTTGGACACTAGTGCGTAACGCGCACCGCGGATTGGATCCCGATCGATGCCAATTGATTGGCGAGAAGTTCACGGCCGCGCTACTGAGTATGCTAATCTAGTGACGCGCCTGCTTTACGTGAGGTGTTGTATGATCTGTGCTGTAATGGGATGCGGGAAGTGCTGCCGCCCGCCGTCGAGCCGTCTCAATATTGAACAGGCGTAAATTAATTAATTTAACTGCGTGATTAAGTTATTCCTTTTTCTCCCATAAGCGAAGCAGATTCTATCCTGATCTCTATTTACCAACCCCTAACTATAAACGTAAGACGGTATAAAAAGTGCTGGAGTTATATGGCGCATCTGACCCGTCTGCCAAAAAATTGGCGCATGGTATGCAAAAGGTTGGCCACCACTGATATAGATGCAAATATCTTTACTACTATCAATGTGACAGGATTCTGCCTCACCATACCTTTTCCAGGAGGTTCAAATGTGCACGATTTGTGCGGTATGACTTGTCGAGACCGACTCTCTTTGGATTCAAGTCTAATTATAAGCCGGATCCCCAGGATTGCCAATGTCGTCCAATGATATTGGTGCATTTATCTTCACTCCTATCAATGTGACAGGATTCTGCCCCATTAAACCTTGTCCAGGAGGTTCAAATGAACAAGATTTGTGCGGTGGCAATTGACAAAAGCGAATCTCTTTGGACTCAGGTCGATCCATAAGACGAAGCATCCAGAATTACCAATGTCGTCCAATGATATAGAGGCAAATATCCTGACTCCTATCAATTTGACAGCATTCTGCCTCATCGTATCTTGTCCAGGAGGTTCAAATGTACAAGATTTGTGCGGTAGCACTTGTCGAGGCCGAGTTTCTTTGGATTCAAGTCTAATTATAAGCCGGATCCCCAGGATTGCCAATGTCGTCCAATGATATAGATGCAAATATCTTTACTACTATCAATGTGACAGGATTCTGCCTCACCATACCTTGTCCAGGAGGTTCAAATGTACACGATTTGTGCGGTATGACTTGTCGAGACCGACTCTCTTTGGATTAAGGTCCAATCATAAGCCGGATCCCAGGATTGCCATGTCGTCCAATGATATAGATGCAAATATCTTTACTCCTATCAATGTGACAGGATTCTGCCTCACCATACCTTTTCCAGGAGGTCCATATGTACAAGATTTGTGCGGTAGCACTTTTCCAAACCGACTCTCTTTGGCCTCCGGTCGAATCATATGCCGGAGCATCCAGAATTGCCAATATCCACCAATGATATAGATGCAAATATCTTTACTCCTGTCAATTTGACAGGATTCTGCTTATCGTATTATGTCCAGGGGGTCCAAATGTACAAGATTTGTGCAATAGCACTTGTCCAAAGTGAATCTCTTTGGACTCAGGTCGATCCACAAGCCGAAGCATCCAGAATTGCCAATGTCGTCCAATGTTATAGAGGCAAATACCCTGACTCCTATGAATTTGACAGCATTCTGCCCCATCGTATCTTGTCCAGGAGGTTTAAATGTACAATATTTGTGCGGTAGCACTTGTCCAGGTCGACTCTCTTTGGATTCAGGTCTAATTATAAGCCGGATCCCCAGGATTGCCAATGTCTCCCAATGATATAGATGCAAATATCTTTACTCCTATCAATGTGACAGGATTCTGCCTCATCATACCTTTTCCAGGAGGTCCAAATGCACAAGATTTGGGCGGCAGTATTGGTCCAAACCGACTCCGTATTGACTCAGGTCGATCCATATGCCGAACTAACAAAAATTGCCGATGTTATCCGAATGATATAGATCCAAATATCCTAACTCCTATCAATTTGCCAGGATTCTGCCTCATCATACCTTGTCCAGGAGGTGCACGTGTACAGGATTTGTGCGGTAGGAATTGACAAAAGCAAATGTCTTTGGACACAGGTCGATCCATAAGCCGAAGCATCCAGAATTGCCAATGTCGTCCAATGATATAGATGCAAATATCTTAACTCCTATGAATTTGCCAGGATTCTGCCTCATCGTATCTTGTCCAGGGGGTCCAAATGTACAAGATTTGTGCGGTAGCACTTGTCCAAAGCGACTCCCTTTGGTTGCAGGTCGAATCATAAGGCAAAAAACCCAAAATTGCCGATATTGTCCAATTATATAGAGGCAAATATCCTCACTCCTATCAATGTTACAGCCTTCTGCCTCTTCTTATCTTGTCCAGGAGGTTCCAGTGTACAAGATTTGGGCGGTAGCACTTGTCCAGACCGACTCTCTTTGGATTCAGGTCGAACCATAAGCCGGATCCCCGGGATTGCCAATGTCGTCCAATGATATAGATGCAAATATCTTTACTCCTATCAATTTGCCACGATTCTGCCTCATTATACCTTGTCCAGGAGGTCCAGATGGACAAGATGTGGGCGACAGCATTTGTCCAAAGCGACTCTCTTTGGACTTAGGTCGACCCATATGCCGAAGTATCCAGAATTGCCAATGTCGTTCAATGATATAGATGCAAATATCTTCACTCCTATCAATTTGACAGGATTCAGCCTCATCGGATCTTGTCCAGGGGGACCAAATGTACAAGATTTGTGTGGTAGCACTTGACAAAAGCGAATCTCTTTGGACAAAGGTCGATCCATAAGCCGAAGCATGCAGAATTGCCAATGAAGTCCAATGATATAGATGCAAACACCTTTACTCCAAACAATTTGACAGGATTCTGTCATCATATGTTGTTCCAGAGGTGCAAATCTACAAAGTTTGTGCGGTAGCACTTGTCCATAGCGACTCTCTTTGGACTCAGGTCGAATCATAAGCCGAGCATCCAGAATTACCAATGTCGTCCAATGATATAGATGCAAATATCTTTACTCCTATCAATGTGACAGGATTCTGCCTCACCACACCTTTTCCAGGAGGTCCTAATGTACAAGTTTTTTAGCGGCAGCATTTGTCCAAACCGACTCTCTTTGGACTCAGGTCGAATTATAAGCCGAGCATCCAAAATAGGCCTATGTCGTCCAATGATATAGATGCAAATATCTTCACTCCTATCAATTTGACAGGATTCTGCCTCATCATATCTTGTCCAGGAGGTCCAAATGTACTAGGATGTGCGGTAGTACTTGTCCAAGCCGCCTCTCTTTGGATTCAGGTCGATCCATATACCGAAGTATCCAGAATTGCCAATGTTGTCAAATGATATAGATGCAAATATTTTCACTCCTATCAATTTGACAGGATTCTGCCTCATGGTATCTTGTCCAGGAGATTCAACTGTACACGATTTGTGCGGTAGCACTTGTCCAAAGCGACTCCCTTTGGATTCAGGTCGAATCATATGGCAAAGAATCCAAAATTACCGATATTGTCCTGTTACGTCCTCGTTTTCGGCACCCTGCGTTCACCGGGTATACCAGGGATCGAGGACAGACGGAAAAGGGGTATCGCACCGTAAGAGGGGGCTTATCCGTCAGCGGAGCGGCGTGCCGACGTGTCGCGTGATATAAGAAGAATGGGTCCGAATGGTTACGGCTCTATTGTTTATAGCTTCGGCGCGGGTTCAACCGGCCTACTGGTTACCTTAATGTTTATAAGTACGCGGGGGGAAGGAATGGGAAACACGTCAACGTTTGAGAGTCTCTAGTCGGGCTTTATTGTGGAGTCGCCGTTACAGCTAGTTTAATATCTCAATATCCGAGTCCTCGTAGAGTTCCGTCACCGTAACCGTGGACGGGACTCCCTCAACTAGGTCTCGAAGATATGTGGCGGATGGGTACAGGTAGTGCCTGCCGAGTTCGTCGTCGAATATGTAGGGGTCTTTTCCGGTGCGGATTCTGGTGGCAAGCTATGCAATGTTTGACGGTTTATGGCGGCCTGTAGACCACGAACTGCGGAGGATTCGGCTGGTTCCGTTCACTTACCCCTAGGTTTTCCCATAGTGCGTGAGATCACCAAGGTGGATGCCGGGGAGGGCGTCCGCGCTAGGGATCACTCGGCAATTACCGGGAGTCGACCACGGTGGATGCCTGGGAGGGCGTCCACGGCTGTGGGTGACGATCACCGGGAGTTATACCACGGTGGATGCCTGTGAGGGCGTCCACGGCTGTAGGTAGTTCTCAGGGGGCCCTGGGTAGGACCGGAAATGTAGCCGAACCTGCCGAGTACTGAGTCGACCCGTAGCTAATGAGTATCGCGGTGATTTGATGACGTCGCGATGGTCGTTTGGTTAAAGGGTCTCGTAGGAAGGTCGGACGTTTCCAAGGAGGTAGTTGTGGGGGCAGATGATTAATAGTTGCGACGGTTACCTTGATCGAAGTGGAGTTGTATTTCTGTCGATACACTTGCTTGAGGTTCACAACCGTGTTGCTAAACTAACGCTTAACTGTAGTGAGCCTAATAGTTTAGATGAATGTCTTTGACGAAAGTAAATTGACGTGAACTAATGCCCGACTCGAGCGTGACGTTGACTGTAGAACGGAGGATTGTAATTGAATTGATCGCTCGCTTTTGTGGCTCTATTTAAGCGGTGGATTTTGCTGAGGGTCGCCAGGTCCTTCGCGGAACTGGCACCCTAGCTTCCGTTTTAGGAGTTTGCGTTCTCGGAATTATGTATTCCCGCGGATCGCTAGTCGATCGTTGGGGTTAGCCTATGCTGACTCGGTGTCAGCATTCTTACATTTCTACTTACATTACTATTGTGGCGGTCGTTATGTAATTCCTTCGCGTGGCGCGGATTACGTCCCGGATGGGAGTCAGCGTTACGTGAAGGAATTTCGGTGGTACGGTGCCGCGGCTCGCGTTTCAGTTTCTGTACGACTTACATCTAGTTAATTAGATACGCGGTGCGATGAGCTCGCTGCGAGAATATAATCGTAAAAAAAGCGGGTGGAGGACGCAGGACGTAACAGTCCAATGATATAGAGGCAAATATCCTCACTCCTATCAATTCTACAGCATTTTGCCTCATCGTATCTTGTCCAGGAGTTTCAAATCTACAATAGTAGTGCGGTAGCACTTGCCCAGGCCGACTCTCTTTGGGTTCAGGTCTAATTATAAGCCGGATCCCCAGGATTGACAATGTCGTCCAATGATATAGATGCAAATATCTTTACTCCTGTCAATTGTACAGGATTCTACCTCATCGTTACTCTTCCAGGTGGTCCATATGTACAAGATTTGAGCGGTAGCACTTGTCCAAAGCGACCCTCTTTGGCCTCCGGTCGAATCATATGTCGCAGCATTCAGAATTGCCAATGTCGTCCAATGATATAGATGCAAATATTTTCACTCCTATCAATTTGACAGGATTCTGCCTCATGGTATCTTCTCCAGGAGATTCAACTGTACACGATTTGTGCGGTAGCACTTGTCCAAAGCGACTCTCTTTGGATTCAGGTCGAATCATATGGCAAAGAATCCAAAATTACCGATATTGTCCAATGATATAGAGGCAAATATCCTCACTCCTATCAATTCTACAGCATTTTGCCTCATCGTATCTTGTCCAGGAGTTTCAAATGTACAAGAGTAGTGCGGTAGCACTTGCCCAGGCCGACTCTCTTTGGATTCAGGTCTAATTATAAGCCGGATCTCCAGGATTGACAATGTCGTCCAATGATATAGATGCAAATATCTTTACTCCTGTCAATTGTACAGGATTCTACCTCATCGTTACTCTTCCAGGTGGTCCATATGTACAAGATTTGAGCGGTAGCACTTGTCCAAAGCGACCCTCTTTGGCCTCCGGTCGAATCATATGTCGCAGCATCCAGAATTGCCAATGTCGTCCAATGATATAGATGCAAATATTTTCAATCATTCATTAGGATAACGGTACCGAGCTTCGGCGAAGGAGGAGAAGCGACTCCCGCCGAAGAAGAAATCACCCAAGTGGAACTTCCCCTTTGCCCGATTTGGGTATATAAGGTGCGAGAGGGCTCCACTCGGGGCGAGATTTACTTCGAGCCTAGTCTCCGTTGAAGAGATCCCAGGAGTGATCCTTCCGGACATCGAATAACGTAGATCGAGCCTGTAACTTGCTAATTGAACGACGTTTGCTCCGCAACGCGTAGGGAAGAATTTGCGCTGACAATCCTGTACCGATCAAAGACTACGGCCGTCCATTCGAGGGTTCGTGAACTAGTATAATTCAGTCATGTTCGTCAAAACGCGGTTCTGCTGTACTAAAATTCGAACGCTTGCTCGCCACAAAACATCCTCCTAATCATCATAAAACTCATCTAATCAATCTTCGCCGCAAGCCATCCCCGCTCTTGGCACCGGTCACGGCTGCGATTGCGAATGATTGCCATTTCTCATAAACGACACAACAAGGAATTCTTACCGTAACCATCTCCGCTCTTGGTACCGGCAACGGTTACGATAGTAAGTAGTTCCGCTGACACATTCCACGGTTATTGTAAGCCTCCCCCGCTCTAGGCACCGGCCACGGCTACGTGTAATTCGTGATCAACAGAAACTGACCTACTCTCCACCAAACTACCTCGACGATTAAAGAACTCTTACCGTAACCATCTCCGCTCTTGGTACCGGCCACGGTTACGATTGTAAGTAGTTCAAAAGACTGACTTCCTCCACGGTTACCGTAAGCCTCCCCCGCTCCAGGCACCGGCCACGGCTACGAGTAATTCGTGAACTACTGACGACTGCCACCGTACGCCTTCCGCGCTCTTGGCACCGATCACGGATACAAGTGGTTAGTCCCGACGAACAAATACCGACAAATCTCCGACACTCACTGACAAAACCAACCTCCCACATATATATTGAAGGCAGCCGGCGATACCCGCGAATTATCTCGTCGGCACTGTATTTCATGCACTCCGTGTGTAATTTTACTTGAATAAAATACAATACGATCAATATACAAATATTACTCCCAACACTACGTTCCCGGCTCCGATCACTTGCGACCGCGAACGCTCCATAGCCGCGATCGCGAATACGGAACGAACCCGCCCGCACGAAAGAGGAACTATTCCCTCCGAAGCGGAAGAACGGATCGCGAACGCGTAACCACTCGCGACCGTGACACACGACACCACCACTGACGAAAGACGTACGGTTACAGTACAAATTTGAGTCGTCGGTCCGTTTACGCTTTGCGTACGTTATATATTACTAATGTTAGCTCAGGATTTTTTCAGCGATCTTGGGTGAGTACCCTATTTTTTTGGCCGTACTCGTGTCACTGAGGGCTGTCATCGTGCATAACGTCGTGAAAATTTCCCTTTTCGCGAAACCGCCAATCGGGACGTGACATCGATACAATCCCGATCACTCGACGTTCGTTCGACGCGGCTGTTAGGGTGCGGTGCCAAGGTGAAAAAAAATTTTCGGCGGCCGCAAAATTGAAGGGATACTTTAACTGAAAGGAAAATTTTCGTGCGGCCGCTACTTCTAAATTCATCGGAGCGGGCGCGGAGCGGCCGTCGACGAAAAACAAATTTTTTCGACGCCCGCTATTTCGAAATTTATCGGAGCGAGCACGAAGCAGCCGCCGACGTGAAAAAAAAATTTATCGGCGGCCGCTCCGCGCCCGCCAAATTGACGTGCTTTCTTTTCAATACAATCTCCTCGTCCACCGGCATGTGAAAGAATCCCTGTGATAAATTTAAGGTCGAGTAAATCTTAGCGATGCGTCCACATTTTACGACCCAAAGGTCGATAAATGGTGGAGGCATCTTTCGTCAACTTCCCCTGCAACAACTAAAAAGATATAACATAAAACAGTAAATAATTTCAGGTAAAACTTTATTTATACTTATAACTTTACTTGTATTTACGCTATTTGTATACATGTGCAGGGCCGGTCTGCCGATGTATGCCGGTTTTTTTTTTGTTTAGGGGAAATCCTCATGGACACCCGGCAAGGTGTCGATTGTCGAGTAGTGTGAGACTCGTACTCACTAAAATCCAAACCTTCACTTTTGATCCGATGTTCCCTCGGTGGTATATGTAACAAAAAAAGAAAAATGTATATTAGTTGCAATAGAAAAACGTGGTATACTTCGAACGACCGATTTGGAAAATGATGACGAACCTTGTCTGTATATATGACAGGGTAGTGTGTGTAAAATATTGGAAAATGCTCTCTCAAAGGGAGTAGCAATGCAGGTGCGGTTATACCTGGGGACAGGCTGGGAGTGTAGGACGTGCGACCGTTACTTGATTTCGGGAATAAGAAGCGGAAGACGCAAAAGCGTCGTTTTTCTCCACAAAAGGAGCAGGCAGGAATGAGGAAGTGATCGCATAAAGCGCGCGCGGGGATACGCCGCCACGATCGTTGGACAGGAGGGTGAGCGCAACGCACACGAAGTACGAACGCAGGCAAGGAATCCTAGATTCGCAACACGCAAAGAAACACCGTAGCACACTTCACAAGGCACGTGTAACTGCGTGAACTTCTCGGAAGGAAGAGGACAAGAACACCGGAAAGGGCGACGCGTACGCGGGCATCCCCACTCTCGTCATTCGCGGAAATCCAATCAAATTAGCCCGAAATGGAGCGAAATAGCGGGAAGAGGGTGTTCGACACGGGCATGCCGCGGCGACCAATAACGTCGAGCCACGGCTTTCGCGGTAATGCCGAGTGCGCAATTCAAGGAGGCGTCTGCATGAAAAGAAGAGGGTGAGGGATATGTGGACGAGCCCGTGGCAGGAGCCCCAATCCCAAACAGTGTCCACGGTGGTCCCCTGCATTTGTGGGTCAGGTTTGGACAACGACGGCTGGCGGCTTGCAGCGCTTATTTCTCCACATCATTGACCTGCGATAAACGCGGAAGTGGTAGTAATGCATGAAATGGTGAATAATTCAGAGCACCTATTTATAATACCTTTGCTTCACTTACTTTAGCTGCATGTTTTGAAGTTTTCAATTGCATCATAATAAATATCCACTGCGTGGGAGTTAATTTAGACAATTGACTGTGAAAACCCTGTGATGCCACCAACTTCCTCCCTTCAGCAACCTTTTGTTTCACGGTACGCAATGTCTTTTGCGCATGGACCTGTCTCCTGCGAAGCAACTGAGCAGTTTTATATAGTTTCGCTTTCCTTGGTGTTAGTGTCGTCCTCTGCATTCTCGTGTCAAGCAAAGACATCCGTGGTATCTTTGCTGGAGGTGTTGTGGCCCTTTTGCTCTCCTGATTCTGTAAGATAAATATAATTATGTCACGTGTCTCACTGCACAATGATAAACATAAGCTTGCTTTGCAAAAGTAGACAACTAACCTCAATATCCTCTCTAACTGTGGCAACAGCAACAATTTCTTCTGTGGTACACGGTATTCCTACCGATGGTATGGTACCCGTTTTCAGTGTCCGCCTCTGGGTGTACGTTAAATAGTCCTCTTCTTTAAAATGCAGATGACAAACAAGCTTCTTCCGCAACTGGTCATCAGTGAGGCCTTCTATTTTCTTGGAGTAGACTGCAGTCTTCCATCGTTGAAGTTGTTCAGTATTTCTTGGGAATTTGTGCATTGGCACTACAGCTCTCAGGGATCGGCATCCCCAGACGCAACATTCATAATCCATGTTTACAATTACTGTTAATACTAATGCTTAAATAAGACTAAAATTTACGCTCGCTAAAGTTACACTAACACTAAAATATTCAATAATAATATTTACATCGGTCGTTAAAACGTCCTTTTACGGTTGTTAAACCACGTTTCTGAGACTCCGAGAATTTGTTCACAAATTTTGTTCACAAATCACAAAATCACAAATTGACAGTTAACCTGCATGTGGCTGCACGCAAGATACTTCAATAATGGCCGACGCCGAATCCCCGTATTGACAGCACCAATTTTGGCGCCAATTATGGCTGTGTGCAGCAGCCAATCAGCGTCCGGCACTGCCACGCCACTTGGCGCAGGCTCAGCGGATGGTACTGATACGCGAGTGTCGACGTTTCGGTATAGGAGTGCCAGCCCCTTGGCCTAAGCGCAGTACGCGAATACGGCCCTAACAGAGCAAACTCACGAAATCGACGGTGCCCGGGGACCTGCAGTGACAGCATATGGGCACCGACTCCGTCATGCGTGTGCGCCTGTTCGCGTTGCGCGCAGCTTACGCCCAATCAGGATCTTAGCATCGCTTTGGAAACGTTTATGAAATCGTTCGATTTTTCGTAAGACGGAGCGTCACGTTCGATAATGACGCCACCGTCACCAGCCGTTATCTATACTGATTCCATGCACAGATTCGTTTTCACACCACCGCGTCTTTCGTTTCTTGAAGTAAATTAACGAATCTCGCAGTGTTCGCTTTGCTGGTTGTGTCATTTATTCACGCAAACTCAAATAACCGTCGTTTCATATATTATCTCTGCTCTGTCTTAAATAAAAATATATTGTACTTGACGAAACGAACGCGCGCAGTTACGTTCCGTTCGAACGACTGTCGTGTAACGCATAAAGTAAGAAAAAAAAAAGTCACTCTCTCTCTCCTGTCTCAGAGTTTGGATTTACAAAAATACTGCACGAGACCCTTTTAGTTTGTACCGTACGGACGTTGCGCGTCTTAAGCTCGCTCGTACCTCACGTTCCTTCCTTTTCCGTACGATCCCGTTGAAATAACTTTCGACCATGCTTCGTCTTCTTTGTCGCGTAGGCTGTAGAGCGACGCAGAAACGTACGTCATCTTTGGTCGTACGGTTCCTGCAAAACACGATACAATGGCTTTTATCGCAAAATTAAAATTCCTTCATCCGTACTGGCTGATTTCACTGTCGTCGGAACGAAGGTACAATGAACGTACTTAAGATACAATGTTTATTTACCCGTGAGAAAACGTATTAGCTCGTTTCGAAGTGATCGTCGGTAGTGATCGGGTAAATGTACCCTTCCCACACGAGAAATTCCAATGCGCTGTCGGGGAGAGATACCACATGTAGGGGTAAGTGTATCTTGACTCGCGATCTCTCAATGCCGCCATCCGTATAATCTCGGGACCGTACGATCTCGTAAAGCGCAACTTCTTCCCCGGTCCTGTCACGAGTCGGATCGTTCAAGACAGACTCCAACACAGCTTGAGCTACCTCGTGGGACATAGGCCGAAGCTCGACAAGTTGAGAGCCTGCGCAGGCCAGACTCTCTGCTACGAGCGACGCGTTTGTTAGAAATATTATCCTATTCTTGTATAATTTCCAAAATGTCTACACAACTCGACGGTTCTGGGGGAAGTGCCGTGTCTCTTGACAACGGTCCTCTTTCCAGAGAGTTCGATCTCTTTCGAACTCTCCCCACTAAAATGGCCAGATCCTTTATTCAAATATTTATTGATTTGCGCGTGCAACGAGGCATCGATAACGTCAGGTCATCGAGCCCGCGCTCGCGCCTTCCTAAAAGATTGCGCATCACCTCGGCCGCCTCGGCGGCACGCACCAATACGTCGGCCCCCCTGCACCCCTCTAATTCCATCCGTCCACACTTCCTTCCGCGGTGACGCTAACACGTTAATGACTTCTAACAAGTGAATGCCGAATTCCTTGGGTTCCGTCAGAGGCCTCATGTACAAAATAAGCAGATAACGTGTGCCGTTGTGTTCTCCTAGCCTTCCATAGACCTGGACGTATGTGTGGGTTTCTATCGGTTCTTCCGACACCGTGCCCTCTTCATGGAGCCACTCGACTGCCTGTATCGTGCCTGCATCGTGAAAAGTGGATCGGTTACGAAGGGTCTAAAAATCCATATGTATTTTAAATCTATTCAAACGCATAAGTACCGGTTTCGTCTTCGATATCGTAGGACAGCTTCGTGGTCGTCCGCTCACGCTTTGTGACCATTCCCACGATCGTGACCATGCGGATCGGACGTCCCCACAATGACAATTCCGTCTTCCTTGCTTCGATCAAATGTTGAATCATGACAGGCACGACATCGTAACTTCCCTTTTGATCTTGTTCGTCGGTATTGTTCCGGGTGTCGCTGGAACACCCTTCCCCCTCACTCGCAGGTGGATCGAAGCTTTCCCACATGCTTTCAATCGTCACCGCTGATAGCCTCCTGATACTCGGAAATGCGTCAAATATGGATTTGCGCGAGATCGGAATGGGTCGAAACGTGCGTCGACACGGTGCCGGGGCGAGCGATACGAATGGCGACTTTGCGAGTTTGCGCGCCTATACGCATCGGTCGCGAAGTAAGAATATCGTAGAGTCACGACCAGGCATCGGAAAGTGACGTAGGAGTTGTCGGTGTAGCGTTCGTGGTTCGGCCGAGTCGAAGAGAGCATGAATCGGGAGGCGCCAGTGGTCACTCGTAGTCGGGCAAATTGCCACCAGGGGCACCGACGATCGCCTCGTTTCCCGCTCTTCGCGAACGTGAAACTCGGTTACCGAACGCGACGTCCCGTCTTACGAAACATCGAACCGTTTCGGTACAGTTTTACTCTTCGCTTCTTCTTTCTTTCGTAATTTTGACCTCCGAGAAATGCTTCGTAGCGTGGCCTCGTATCTCTTTCGGCGGACGCGCAACGTCTGTTCGGCGGACGTACCCTTTCGTTCAATCCCTGTAAATCCAAAATGAAATACCGTTGACTTGAGCTGTAAGCTCCTACGACGTGACACGTGGTTCCTTATACTAGAAAAACGAAACGAGGCTGATAAGAATTATTTGCAACGGTTACACCCGTCGCTGGAGATACCGCGTCAACCGACGGGACACTTGCCTGTCCCACGATCGTTCATTTCAAACTAATCTCTCCGTTCAACTCTGTACGCGTCAACTTTGAAACCAAGCTTTAGATACCTTACCGATCCAAGATACACATACACGATACACGAATCCATACGAATCCGTCCATCCTTTTCGCTGCCAGACGTAATCTCCTTAACTCTGTCAACATAGTATCGGCCTTCCTTTCGTCCATCATTCCCGTAAACTTGAGGTGTACAAATTCATCGACAACTTTTTCTATATCCGAAAGTATGCTGATTCGATTTTGTTCCAAACGCTCCGTCAGATTACTAATTTTTCGATGAATGTTATGAGCCGTACGATTCATCGTTAGTCCTAAAAGTTGCACGGACCCCACCGAAAATTTGACGGACCGTCGCGCGACAGCGCCAATTCCGAAATGAATTTGCATCTTTCTCATGTTATCGTAGTTACGCGAAACATAAGACTCCCGCGCTTCTCTCAAACGATTCGAGATCGCTTCGTTCCGCGCGAAGCACGCGCATTACCGGAAGAATCAATAGGAGAACCAAGTTCTGTTTTCTCGACGGATCGTCGGATGAGCGCGCGTCACAGCGGACTCTCCGTTCGCCAGCGAACGGACACTCGCCGATACGATTTGTCCGGCGGACGGCGTTGGTTTCCAAATCATTGGACTCGCAACGTGCCCAATACACGCATTAAAATGAATTATTTATATGATATCGAAGTACCAGCGTCATACGAAACAGTATATCTAATACCGTACTTTTTATTATATTCCAAGGATTATATTAAAGTAAATTCGTAATGACACTGTAATAAATTTATTAAGCCTATTACGATTCACCCAAGTATACGTCGAATAACAGTGACACGTGTCACGTACATTTTCAATCGCAAACAACGGTATTTGTTTGTGCCGTCGAATCGATGAAACGTATCGTATCCGTACAAACTGACAGAACCTTCGAAAGCTGCCTAACGCGATCTCGCCTGCACGTACGACGAAGTAGTATTCACCTCTGAATTCCTCTTCCTCGCGATATCCTGGCCACACGTCGGAACGGCGCACGTGTATTTCCCCCGGATATTCGTTACGTCGGTATCGATCGTCCTTGCGATTTCCCGAAGATTTTATCGTGCTAAGTGCATATAAAATTGTTTCAATAACGCGAAGAACCGATGAAAATTATATTCACAGTCAATAGCTAAAAATATACATCTACGCGTACCTCGGATCAACGTACACGACTTTTGCCGTCCACGTTACTTCCAGTCACCGATATGGGCGCAGAGCAATTTAGTGCTCGGGTCGTTCTTGATAATACGATGTATAGGCGATGAACCTGTAAAACGAAGACATTCGTTACATCGAAACTTCGTACCAAATTCAATGGCCCGACCCAGGCCGTAGCGGCGACAAAATTTTACATTTCTTTCCAACACCGAGTCGAACAGCGGAACCAGGAGAAGAATGCGTGCAACGTAGGATTGCCCTCTTCCGGGTTGAGAATGGAACGAATCCATATATATTTCATCCCTTACGTGTTTGGAAACGGTACGTTTCAAAGTTTAGCCAATGTTTCCTATGCGATTCTTTCAATTTTTTCACGTTGCACAGGGTCTGAAAGCAAATCCGTGCGTCGAAGAAACCGTGGCCACAAAATATGCCAAGTTACATAATTTTCAACGTTTCTCACGTTGTAAAATTTGAACTCTCCGAGATTTGACACGTTTCTGTATTTTAATTTTGTAATATTAACTGATCCGAGGATTAGATTACCTACCTAGGCCTCCGGACAGACGACGGACGTACCTTCGAACCTCGCATCGCCGTAGCTACGAACAAAGCGTATAAATTTATTGGAGCGATTACCCCTCTCCTACCATCCTGATGTTTACCTTTCCAGGGAAGCTAGTACCGTACCAGGAGTCGACGAGGGAACCAACGGTGGACCCACTTACCCCTATGTATCTTTTTGAAGTAATATAAATAGCCTACGCTACCTGCGGAGGTGCGATTCAGAGATAGCGATTATGCCACTATAACAAGATTTGAAATCACAACGACGCTGGGGTTGACTGCGAGGCGGTAACCTTACTGCAAAACTATAACCCTACCTGCGCTATTCCCCGAGGGATCCTGTGAACGCACTGCGTTCCGTGGGAAAGTATAAACTCGTATACCCTGGTAAGGGATGGCGTCGTGCGAATGTCAACAACGTCGTTGCAGTTGTAATCCGTGCGCTGTCCGAAGAAACTGCGTCAGCTGTACAAGGTTCCAACCTTAACATTGGCAACCGGACTGCGTCGGTCCGGCCAGGAAATAGGCTGTGCAAGGAAAATCGACTTACCGGCTTTACTCTCGCTCATTCAACGACGATCGCTAAATTCCTTTCCGCGTGACGACGCGGCGTTTATTATTGTCTTGCAGTGTAGCCAGATCTGGCTCTTTGACACCATCGGTGTCCGCGGGAGTGGGGATACGGAAAAGTATGCGTGTCTTGTCCGTGAGAGCTGCGCACGCCGTTTCTCGCCGAATCGAGCTCGGCTTGGAGAGAAGAACGGAGCTATGCCGCGTCTCCCTTCCACTAACGTCGCGTGACGTCAGGTATCGTGACGACACGTAAGAAGGACAGAACTATGCTCCGTCCCCTTTCAACCAACATCGCGCGTTGCGTCTTTGTTGGACATGCAGTCGCGGCGTCGCGTCTTCGTTCCGCACACAGGCCGGTGACAGTGGTGCCAGATTTCGCATAAGGCATCGTATGTACCATTGCGTTCTTTCAGCCGGAAGGCAAATCGGGCACCACCGCGTTGAGCAGAGCGCGATCCAGCGAAAAGTGAATCGAGGAGAGTTTGGGATTGATTGTCCTACTCATCGTCGCTCGTCGACGGGTTGGTTTTTTCGTAGGTTCGCGCCCAGTCATGGTCAATTTTTTTTCACAGAATAATGTTTTCTTTTAATTATTGATCACACGGGAACAAACGACATTCATTTACAAATGTTTTAGTACTTACTACGGATAGTTTTTAATATTTTGTCAGCGGAATAGATGTGTCGTATTGGTTTATAATAGATATGGGCAAAATATATATTTCATAAATTTTGGTTTCAGTAACAGTAATCTTTCTGTGGTAGTAATAAATAAGAAAGTATATAATAAATGTCAATTATTGCGTATTATGTATTAACCGTGAAACAAATAATAGGAGCTTCTTGCACTAGAACGTTTCGAGCGATCGTACTAACACGCAATTTTAACACACGATAGCGTACGTCAGGAAGAATTTGCTTGACACGACGCGACGACGGTGCGAATGTTTCGATGAGTTGTTCTCTATGATTTGTTCTGCATGATTTCTTTTCTAAATAGAAGGTGATCAAATTGTGTATATATTCTAACAGTTCTCAGGAAGTCCCATCACATTGATTTGAAACGTTTTTCTTACTTCGCACGTTTAGTTTAAGAACGCTCTCCCCATTTCGTCAAAGAAAAAGTTGTTCGGTTGAAGGCAATTCACCGTTTATACTGTAATCCATATGTACGTCCTGTGTACGTTTTGGGACATTAAAGTGACATACAACATACACATGATGGTAATAAAACTTTGGATGCACATTTTAGTTATCAGAATGATACGTGCACTACTTCTACTAATGGTACGTATTTGGTGTTACTTTTTATTTCTTCTGCTACATATATGGACGCGCATTTCCTATCCCGGCAATGCGCCACAAGTAAAACATGCATTCAAGAACAGAAGATGTATCTTCTGTCCTTCAATGCATGTTTCACTTTGTAACCGTTATTTTCTCCGGCCGGTGGGTGCCGAAGAAAATCTATCACTGCGCGTCTCGGTATAGACGGCGTGTGATTTCTGCAAAAATCAGCTGCGAGATTTTATCGGGTTGACGGAATTGTCTTGTGCTAAGAACGCCTCCCTGAGGGTCGCCCCGTATCTCGCAACGATCAGAGAAGCAGCGGTTACACAAGACTGCTCCTCTGTAGAGACACCGATGGTGTCGGCGGATTCGACCGCTGGGCGAGAAGAGACGTAGACGGTATAAATGTGCAAATAATCAATATATTGTACGTAGAAATTATGTACAGAAAAGTGGTCGCGGTTACGGTGGCGGTAACTATATATAATACGCTGCCAGGATAGGAATAAATGTACGCCTGTTATCTATACGAACGCAAATTGCAAATCAATGTATTTCTAGACCCAGGAACGCGCCGGCGAAGACAACAGTCGTCAGGCGGGAGACACCGAAGTGCATGGGCCGGGCATCAGATTGGTCTGCCGCAAGCTATCCTTAGTCTTATTCTACTTTAGTGTTCGGACTCAGGCGTTTATATGAAACTAATGAAGCTACGGCAAAATATGTGACATGCGTTTTACAGGAACTCTGCCGTTATGAAATCGACTTACGGCGGGAGGCCCGTAGGCTGGCCGGGCGATGGGTCTATCGCACAGCAGATATCCTGTATTATTTTATTTATGCAAAATAGCCTGCAAGGGAGGCTAGGAGCATCCGTTGGGGGGCAATTGCCAGCCGCAGGGTACGTCCGCCTGCTTACAGGGATTGTCAGAGTGTTTCTCTGATACCTATTCTATCTTTCTTTTATTTTCCTTTTTTATCTTCGTCCTTTATAATGCGTGGAACTATCCTGGCAGTGAACGCGACGCTCTTACTACACTGCAGGTACACTCAGTATTACGGATCTGTGCGCGAATGGGAACGAATGCGGGAATGCACGTATTTGGCGGTGCTTCTATTTTACATTCGTCTTATCACGTGCTTCTAGTGGCAAGGCAGTTTGCTGTGGCAGTGACTGTGCAGACTTCCGCGACGTGTGCGAGAATTTATAGAAGGAGAGCGCACAATTGTAGATTCCTTCTTTGCGTATTACTTGTTCACTAACTCGTCTTATCACTTTTGTCCGATTTGTATGGTGTCCGGCGGTACGGCGTAATGCGTTAAATGATGGTAAGGGCGACAATCTGTTTTGCTCGCCGGGTGGGCCCGCAGGCCGGCACCTCCACGACACTTATGGTCTATATGTGCACGCACCCATTCAAATGATCGAGATGTCGCTCGATCAACGCGCAATAAATTCCTACCAGTCTATAGGGGTGCTGGCCCCAGCATCTTACTGGTGGAGGCGAGGCCTTTCTAAACCTCTCCCATAGTTCTGCCAACCATGGTAAGGCGAGCTGATTGAGTGCAGCTCCCACACCGGGGTGTCACCCCCTAGCCAGCTATGGCTTCACCACTGCCACGACGATTGCAACCCCGGTGCCTTAGATAGTATACATAGTTAGTACCCAGGGTGCCGTCCCAAATGTGGGGGACCGGTGGCAGCTAAGGGCAACGCGGGTGGGACGTTCCCACGCGCAACCCTACCACTACCACCGGTGGGCCCCCCACCCCGTCTACCGATTATCCTCCGGTCGAGTGGACCCACAGCCCAGCAGCCGATTAAGGGTCCAGTACAAGCGTATGTCAGGTCCGTGGGTACGCCAAGCCCCAAAGGTCCCCACCACCAAGGGCGGGACCCCCCTGCGGGCGGGTAAGGGCGACAGCAAGATTGCGTGCTCCACTAATTTGGCTCAGGATAAGAACGCTTGGTCGTGCCGCCGTGCCGCAGAAATACTTAGGTTCGCATAAAAGCTACTTTGAGAAAAGAAGGCATCTAGCGTTCACCGTCGGTAACTAAGATTGGCCCTTGGGTGTGTATGTTTACGTTTAACGCGCGCTAGGCACACGCACACACCCCTGCCTCAGACGCGATGCGTAGTGCGTATGCCGAGGCGCGAGATTTAATGGGCGCATGTAACGCGTGAAAATTGAACGGTTACAACTTGTTGGTACGAATGCGCGATCCATACATATATAAGATCTATGGACTATTTACATCTGTGTACAAACTTGGTGATGCAATGAGTAGATAAACATTGAACATAAATTAAACTAACTGAAACAAAATTGTTGTTTATTTCTCTCCAATGGCTTGGTTATCCTCATATATCCAAATTGCCCTTATAATAACATTCATGTTTTGTTACAAACTTTTTATCCAAATCCGATCCGTCATACCAGTATACAACACCACCAGTTTCCGTCACAGACTTTCTATCATATACCTTGCTTTCCCAATCAGAATCAATATATCCTTCTAAGTTCGCTTTTTCTCTTTTACAGCATAATCCAAATTCTGTTGTTCCTTTCATATATCTGACTATCCTTTTTAAACCCTTCCATGCTTTCTTGTCATAATTACTCTGGTATCTGCTAAAATAATTTAAACGAAACCTATGGTCTGGCCATGTGCCAAGCATCAGGTACATAACGTATCCTATTAATTCCCTATATGATAGGTAATTGTCACATACTTTGTCTCCTTTCACTTGTTACGTCCCAGCGTAACTTTTTGATTCTTCCTTTTCTTTTAGCATAATTTCTTAATTAAACTCTCTTTTCTTTCCTTTATTCCGGCCGCCGGATACGAATTATTCGTATAATGACTTAGGTCCATCGCATACGTGGTGCTGTCGAGCAGTAATATGTAGTGGAACTCCCTCACCATGGAATCATATTCGTCCCATCATATATATATATATAAGTAGTTTAAGGTAGATGTAAGTAGATATAAGCGTGCGAGCGGTATGAGTGTGTGTGTGCATAGGCTAAGAAAGCGATGAGGTTCCGCGTGATAAATTTTTAGTTTCTCTCTCTCTCAAAAGTAAATTATTATTTTCGTGGCAATAAGGCATTGCCCAAATATCAACTTAATTCTGTTCAAGCATACGAAATCAGGAGCGTGCGCTACTGAAATTTTAGATGACTGAGTCAATGCAATCATATCTTATTTGAAATAAAACTTAATAATTGGAAAAGGATAAATGAGCAAACGAAAGTATCTCGCTGAGCATCAAGCGAGCATAGTAACACAATATTTGTACACTGGATCGACCGCTGATCGACCGATTCCATGGTTAGGGTATGAAAAACTGGCCTAGAGCGAGCCCAGGAGCCGTCTCGCGACGGATTTCTCTGGGCAGTTGGCTGTAAAGTCGTGAGGTACGTGCTCGCTGTCCGAGGGTATCTTAGATACCATTAAATTCTGAGCCTAATTGTGCATATTCTTCTCGTAGTGTGTTACCAAGGACTCAATTATCCTCGTTAAAGCCTTAGATTATAAATTCTAATTATTAAGTGAGACACAGACTCAGTTTTCTTTTGATTTAGTGAAAAGTGCGAAGGTGTGCACGTTTCGTTTGCACGTGGCCGACTAATCGTGTCGAACGCGTTAATTCTAAGTTTCCTTTTCTTGATTTTCAACTACAATATTCTTTTCTTAGTATATATATATATATATATCTTGAACAGAACACGGAAAGGTTACTCCTCGTTCCTGTGGCGATCAAAATCGGAATTAGCTAACGGAATTGAGCAAATAGAAGCATTAACTTCCAGATTTGTCGAACCTTGTAACGGGTTACATCCCGGCTCCATTATCACGGAGCATAGGCAAATCTAGGAGGAACAAAGTACTAAAGTCATATTTCGATTCGAAGGTACTATTATCGTTAAAACACCGAATTCCACCGACCTACGCCAAAGAGATAGAGCGAGCGAGAAAGAGAGAGAGACAGAGAAAGAAAAAGAGAGAGAGACGAGTAGCGCGTGCGCAGAGCGAAATCGTCCGAACACCGCCGAAGACCAGCAACACGGTAGGAACCTCCAGTTGCGATACACGACAATTATAACCTCACATTGTATGATCACGCCCGAGCTCAAGCTATGGAGAGATCTCACGGGCACGGTATCTTGACCGTGCACGTTCCTTCCTGTTAAACTCTTTCGATGGTAAAGGATATTAATTACCGAGAGCGCATCCGTGAACTTTGTAAAGAACTTTGAACGCAGGGTGCCGAAAACGAGGACGTAACAGAGTACGATTTTCTGGTGTCAGAAGTGGGATTTCAAAAGACGGAAATCTCCGATCGCACCCTATATTCCTCCCCCTCGCGTAAATCAAGTAAGGACAAGATGGCACAGGATCCTAACACATCATCGCAACGGCTCCTGTCACAAAACGAAATGCACGCCCTGCAAGAAAGGCTAAAGGCAAAGGAGAAGGAACTCGAGTAACGAGCCGCTACGCTACAAGCGTACGCCAAAGAATTAAACGCAGGTGCCGCAACGGAGCAAACGCGGCGACCTTCCGTTACCACACAATCCGACGAACTTCCGGATCCCCAACCAGAGTGGCGCGACGGAGGCGCCCCATGGACGTTCCAACCCACCGACCGAGGGACACGACTGCAAGCACACCTAGATCAAGTGAGGAGACAATCTCGCCGCGCTCCCGCGGAACCGACAACGGGGAGCCAACGAGGACGGCCATCACCTTCCCCGGCGACCAGCCTAAAAGACGCATTGGAATTGATCCCAGCATATGACGGGTATGAAATCTCAGTCTTCCAGTTCGCAAAGGCGTGCGAGCAGGCACGAGAACTCATATCACCCCGGCAAGAGCTGGCTTCCACGCTGTTAGTTGGCAACAAATTAAGGGGACACGCCCGCCGACTAACAGGAGGCATCACCTTCACAACCCTCAAGGCACTAACAGATAGGCTGAAAAGCGTGTTCGGCCCAGAAAGGTCAGTAAATGGGTACAAAGGAGAACTGAGTAACATCTGCCAGAAGCCCAACGAACACCTAGTGGACTATATCGGGAGAGTCATGGACCTGGTAACAGCGATCACAGACGGAGAGGAACAGCTGCATGGGTGGCTGGACACGGAAACAAGGGAAAGGATCGAATGGGACGCCATGGATAGTTTCGTATCAGGACTACCCAACGACGTCCAAACTAGGTTGCATCTCATAGGATACGAAAGCCTAGACGACGCCTTCATCAGGAGCAACCAAGTGGTGGACGCCTTGGAGGCAGAGGCAAGCCGTCGTAGGAGACAAAATTCCCGTGAGTACCCGCAACGGGAAAACCCTCTACTCTACGATAGGGACCCATCCCCCGCGCCACCACGACATCACCACGAACCAAGGACCTACGATCCAAGAACCTACGACCCAAGAAGTTCGCCCCCGCGACGATACGAAGATCCGAGGGATAGCTACGCTCCACCCCATGTACCCACAGACGATCCCGCGTGCAGTTATTGTAGAAACCCAGGACAAGACATTCAAGAATGTCGTCGTCTGGCATCTAAAAGGGAACGAGAAAGACGATCAAGCAACCAGTAGGCCGGTAAAACCACCGTCCGAAGCCAAGCAACCAGTAGGCCGGTTAAAGGACCGCCCGAAGCAAATCAAGCAGTAGGCCGGTTAAAGGACCGCCCGAAGCAAATCAACCAGTAGGCCGGTTAAAGGACCGCCCGAGACAATCCAACCAGTAGGCCGGTTAAAGGACCGCCCGAAGCAAATCAACCAGTAGGCCGGTTAAAGGACCGCCCGAGCCAAGCAACCAGTAGGCCGGTTAAAGGACCCCCCGAAGCAAATCAAGCAGTAGGCCGGTTAAAGGACCGCCCGAGACAATCCAACCAGTAGGCCGGTTAAAGGACCGCCCGAAGCCAAGCAACCAGTAGGCCGGTTAAAGGACCGCCCGAGCCAAGCAACCAGTAGGCCGGTTAAAGCACCGTCCGAAGCAATCAACCAGTAGGCCGGTTAAAGGACCGCCCGAAGCAACAAACTATAGAGGGGTAGCTATTCCGACGACAAACATAATAAATACGTTTCAGCCGACCTCTTCCACCTGCCGGACGAGCCACTAGGCCCTGATGGGACTCTACTGCGGGGCCACCATTCGCATTCTACCGCCACCTTTCTACTGGACACCACTCGCTAGTCTTGACGCCCAAGTCAAAACTCTTAGCGAAGGCAGGAACCCAGAGGGAATGCAACACGGTATTGCCGATACATCATGGACAGAAGCAGTTCTCCAATCTCAACACCGGAGACGACGACCTCCGGAGCATCGAGGTACACCGCAAGGACCCTCCAGCAGCCGCGCCACGCCAATTCGACGCCGCAAGCAACGAAAATGTGCGCAAGGTCGTTGCAAGAATTGAGCGAATTCACATATAAATATGCGAATTCTTTTCCAGGGGGGGAGGTGTTACGTCCTACGTCCTCCACCCGCTTTTTTAACGACTATATTCTCGCAACGAGCTCATCGCACCGCGTATCTATTTAATTAGATGTAAGTCGTACATAAACGAAACAAGAGCCGGCGCACCGCGCCACCGAAATTCCTTCACGTAACGCTGACGCCCATCCGGGACGTAATCCGCGCCACGCGAAGGAATGACATAACGACGACAATAGCGATGTAAGTAGAGACATAAGAATGCTGACGCCGAATCAGCTCACAGGCTAACCCCAACGATTGACTAGCGATCCGCGGCAACACATCGTTCCGAGAACGCCAACTTCCAAACGGAAGCTAGGGCGCCAGTTCCACGAAGGACCTGGCGACCATCAGCAAAATCCACTACTTAAATGGGCCACAGTCAGTCAGTCAGTCAGTCACAATACTCCGCTCCATAGTTAACGTCACTAAGTCGCGTCAGTTTACTTTCGGCAACTCGTTAATCTAAGTTATCAAGTTCTTCAACCAACCAAGTTCGGCTACGACCCATGTTAATTCGGCAACTGTAAAGCAGCTAAGTGTACTTCGAGATAAAACATCCAGTCCACTTCCACCATCTGAACATTATTTAATTCACACGACCGTGCCCTTCCTGCACGTCAACACCAAACACCACCACCTCTACCTCTAACCCAGGGATCCCAGCGATCGGCGAGCTACCATCGAGCGTGGAAGCCCCCGGGCTCGCTTGCGGCAGCTCCCGCACCGCACCAGACGCGAGCGCTCTGATAGGAGCAACTAGCAGCGAGGTAACCTGGTAGCTTCTGGCTTCCTGCACCCCGCGCTTACTGCCCCGGTCGACCGCCCTCTCGGTTATGGGAAAACCTTCGGGATCGGCTATCCACAACCACACACACTCCCACACATCCAGAGCCGTAGCCATTCGGACACTTCCTTCTTACATTCCTCGATACGTCAGTGAGCCACTCCACTGACGGATCAAACAACCCTCTTTTCGGTGCGATCACTCCTTCCGTCTGTCCTCGATCCCTGGTATACCCGGTGAACGCAGGGTGCCGAAAACGAGGACGTAACACTTCGCAACAAATAATCTTCAGTTAGATTACCGTTATCAATTGTAACTGGATAACTAAAGTATTCAAGCGTTACGCCCGGTCGCACGGCAGGCCGCTCGCGGATTCTCATCGACCGTCTTGACAAGTATAAAGTCGTGAAAAAGCCTCGCCCGGACGTAACACACTTATAAGTTTAACTTTGGTTCTATTGGGATTGCATTCAATTTACTTTCGTCTATATTAAACCTACTTAATAACTTCCATGCACACTATTGTTGACCCATTCTTCTTATCATATTCAATCTCTAACCCTAGGAAATTTCGAAGTTGTCCTTTGTCGATCATTTTAAATTCTGACATTAATTTTGACTCGCAAGTATTATATCGTTTTAAAATTTCTTATACAAACAACACATACTTGGAAGCACACCTGGGATAGTTCTCCATTGCTGTCCTCTTTGCATGTCAATGTCTGTCTCTCTGCACTCTTCCCTGTGATGACTGGTCGCATTCTTCCTATTCCTTTGACATTATTCATTCTGACACCCCTCCTGAGTCCAAAAGGTATACTCCATCCGCCCGTTTGTTCTTGCCTCCGGTTGTTTCTCATATTCCAGCAATTGCGTGCCGTGTGACCTATTTTTCAACACTGATAGCACTTGAACTCTTTGCTCAGCCTTTTATGAATGCAGTTGGGATCAACGTTCGTCCTGAGTGAAAATCTTTGGGCCTCGTTTCTCAGCTTCATCCGTCAGTCTTCTTTTTACGTAATCTATACTTACTTCTTGTATACCTTTCAACACAGCCACTACTGTCTCATAATATCTTGGTAAGGCCAATAGTAAACTGGAGATGATTTCAGCGTCCTTCATCTCCTCTCCGTCCTGCTTAAGATGACACACTTCCTTCAATTTCTTTATAAATGCCTCAAAGCTCTCATCCTTTAACATCCTCATGGACATGAGTTTTTTCTCAAAATTATTTTTCCTGGTAGGCCCTTTTTCTCAGGAATCTCACATAACACAGACCACATGTTGCGGTGGCCATATCGTCCGTATTTCAGTCCTCAAGATTCCATTGTTCCCGCTTCTTACAACGGAGGTTTTATAAACTTTGTTCTTGAATTTTTCTTTTCTAAAAAGCCGATTGTTTCACCTCTATGTGACTCTGGGTAAGCTGTCGGATAGCTATGTTACCGCTCAGAGCGCTTTTTCGCGCAATGCGCAGCGCATTCACAGAGAAATCCTGGGACGACGCATGTAGACTATGTGAAGACTACGGCAATTTGGCGCGAAATATTTAGTATATATCAGTGTTTCCCAACCGGTGGTTCGCGAACCCCTTCGGGTTCGCGGGGTGTACAAAAGGAGTTCGCGAAAATAATATTGTAATGGCGGGATTTTGAATCGGCAAAGAAAAATAAACGCAAAAAAGAAACATACCCAATGCTATATCCAAAAAACGAAAAGTACTAGTTCTACTTTTTACCTGCCAATATAGGGGGTTCGCCAAATTGTTTTGGATTTTAGAAGGGGTTCGCGAGGAGAAAAAGGTTGGGAAATACTGGTATATATAATACTATCCGAGCAGAGGGCCCGACAGAACCCTTTTTTCTCTAAATGTAGCACGTACCTTAAGGGAGATTTAATGCGCATGCGCGAGGAAGCGTTCCAAACGGTAACACGGCCTGGCACTGACTGGCAGATAAATTTTGTAACGTTGGCTTAAAGCCCATTCTACAATTAAGTAAGCGTATTAGGATTAAGCCCATGCTACAATCAAGTAAGCGTAGGTTGTAGTCGCACGAGTGACAGCCAACCAATCAGAGTGCTCTTAACCCGGAAGTGATAGTTACAAACGGCAGCCTATGACGATTTATTTCTTAAAACCTACTCTGCTTCTCTATAGCGCACACACATTGGTATGCCACAGCGTCATCTCTCTCCATACACACACACAACGGTCTCTGTTGAATGGATCTCACTGTTAATAAAAATTTATTTTGCAATAAACTGAATATCTTTGGATGATTTTATAGAGGTTGATGAAAGAATGATCAGACTGAGTACGTCGGTAAATAAAATGAGTTACCGAACAAGAAATACAATGATTATTATCTCACTTATAATAAAAGTCTTTAGTATCAGTTTTATTGTTCCCTAGACATTTTGAATAGTTTATTAACCAGACATCGTAACTGTCATGATACAAATTTAAAAATGTATGGCATAAGAGGTATCTTAAATAAAGAAGACTGGTTGATAACCGTTAAGAATGATTAAATTTAGTTTGATTACCAGTAATCATTGTCAATGACGGCAATTTTATTTCGGTTACGAATAACCATTATTGATGACCCGAATTTTATTTTGGTTATCGATAACCATTATTGACGGCAAAACAATTTATTTTTACTACAATATCTTTTAGTCTATTCTTTATTTCAAATATTTTTATACCGTTTGTTTGTTTCATAAAATATAAGTTCTATGATTAATTTTTTTTATGTTGTCAATACTAATTATTAAATTGTTACGAGCCACGGCCTGACGTGGTGAGGATTTTTGTCAGTGCCGTTAGGAATGAGATATATGTGAGAGAGGAGTGAGCAGCTATTTACAGGCCTCGTCCGATTTTTCACGGCTGCACCCTGCACGTCGCTACCCTTTGTGATGCCTTTCTAACAGCTCTCCGTACTCCCTCGCGGAAATACGTGTCGCTGGTCGAAAGGAGGAGAGAGGGGGTTTAGGAAAATCACTTCAAGCCTCGGCCGATTTTTCACGGCTGCACCTATCAGTAGATTCGGTTTTTTGAGTCACTAACCCAGGCCTCGTCCGGTTTTTCACGGCTGCACCCCAGGCAAGTAAACTCGAAAGGATAGCTGACAAGGGCCTCGTCCGATTTTTCACGGCTGCACCCCTTGCGCAACTTTGAGGATATTGGATTTTGTAACTCTTTTTAGGCTCGTTGGTTCCCTTGAGCGGCAAAGGGAAACCTCGTTCGTAGGATTCGAGTTCTAGGCGATTAAATAACGCGATAGCAAAGGAATATGGAAAACAATTAAATGAACTATATTGAGAAAAATATATACAATCAAAGCAGTAAAATATAATAAACACAACGATAATTCAACTACTATTTCTAATAACGTGATTACAATACGACGCGAATAAGTATACAGAAAACGTTCAATGACTAGTAATAAAATATTTGGTTTAAGGAAATTGAGCTAAATTGAGAACTAAACCTACACACAGGAGTGTGGCAGAACGACTAGGACTAATAACGCTCGGAATATTCACAAGTTATTCCTTGCAATGAGGACAAACAGCGAAAAAGACACTTTTAGCGATTCTGAAATCACTTTTTCTAAGTATTTAATACGCTCGGGAATTTCGTACGCAGACCCTTGCACGGTCCTTTTCTAAAGCTGTCTGAAACTCGCGAGCCCTGGCGGAGCCCCTTTTTATATGGTTAGATCTTAGGCCAGGGGTCCTGGAATGCGAGGAAGTAGTGCATCGAGGTGGGGCGCATTTTCGGGGGGCATCACGTTCCCAAACGTTCCCAAACGTCGCCATGCACCCGCTGTGCATGTGCTGGGCACTCGGTGTGCACGTGATTGCGCGTGGCTGCTGCGCTTCATTCGAGGCTACGTCACTAGCCCGGGCGCGTCACTAATTCAGGCGCGTCACTAGTTCGGGCGATGCATGATGACGTGTAGGCAAGCGCGTACGACGCCATGGGCCGCAGCGCTGGTCGGCGGCGCTCAGCGGCGCTCGGCGGCGCGGTACGTTACAAAATGTTATTAGTAATATTAACAATTGACAACAGTCGATCGTAACCACCAAAAATTGTTACCGTCAATATTGATTAGCGGTAACTAAAATAAAATACGCATTGTCGACAATGGTTACTGGTAATCAGAATTAAAGTTTAATTATTTATAATAGCTATTGTTCAATACTGGCTACTTAATAGATAAGTGACTCTTATTTTAATAAAAATTAATTTTTACTTAAAACAATTGTACGATGATATGTACTTAGAACGCCGGTGAGGCGGGGAACCGCCACGAAAATGCAGGAAGCGCGATTAGGGAAATTAATTCCGATTTCTGGCGACACTTCTTTATTGTGAGTTCCTCGTCAAACTTAAACTATTCGAAACGCAACTATTTGAATAAACTATGCTACGGGGACGGACGCGCGGAGGACAAAACTCTTAAGATTTAAACTTCACAATATGTACAACAATTCTAAACGAGACGGCACTGCACTTAATTTAAGGACGGAAACGAATGTAGGAAGGAGACTCCTTCTCTACACGAGACAGGAGCGGAAGACAAGGACAGAAGGAGCAACCGTACACGCGGCGCAATACCCTTCGACGGGAATGTTTTAGGAAGACCCTACTGGTCGGAAGAAGAACGGAAGCAAAGAACTACTTCGTAGACGCACGATGGGATTCGCCGTCAGTAGTTCGGGCAGGAAGGCCTGCGGAATGGAGAGGAAACGCGCTCGTTTTAACTCACTAAACTCTTATAAAACGCAACCGTCTGATCTACTCGCTCTCTTTTCGCACTTTGCTCGCACTTCGTACTCACAACAATAAGGACGAGCAGCGGGTCATCCGTCTCTATATAGACCTGTCCTCTCGCACACGTACGTGGGTCGCTAATTGGTGTGGGAACCAATTAGCGACTCAATTCGTTCCGAAGGTGCGAGAGGACAAATCACACATATGCCCGAAGATTCGGACGTTAGCGGGCCTCGTATGGCATATAAAAAGTCTGTCCGCGGCAGCCGTCGGACGCTAAGGAGCTCGCCGGCGGCCGCGGGGCAGAGGGCGAGGGTACTGAGACCGAGGCGTCAGCGGTAGGGCAAAGCATGAAACAACAACTGATTACCGACTGACGCCTCACTCTCCAACAACAATTTTTTTTTTAAATAATTACATTTATTGTTATGTTGAATCTTATTACCTGATGTTATCTTTGACGGGTATTCAATGCGATATTGATGAAACTGCCTATCTTTATGCTTCCGACAACACGTATAATGTAAAATATAACATAATATTTTATTCAGCAATTGATACATCGTTTCGATACCTTAACGGTTTACATATGATCACATTAGGTAGTATGTACAATATATAAAGACGAAATACTATTACATACACTGTTTGGATATTTATATTATACATATATTCTTATGTTTTGCTTTTTACTAGATCAAGAGCACTTGGATTCAACGATTCATACAGGACATTCGGAATTAGAATATTGTCCTTCCGAACATAGTTCAATAGACACAGAAACAGACGCTGATAGAGATGTGTCATATGATGAAACCGATACTTTCAAACGCTTAAGTAACGCGAGACGAAGTTCAAACGATAATTCGGGTTTCGAAGTATCTGTGCATGCTAATGAGAGTGGTGTACTCTGTCCTGATGACGTTGATCTTAACCCTTTCGCTACGGCAGTCCGTTCCGCAAGAGTAGCGCCACTGAACGGGGCACCGCGCCGCGCGGTGCATATTGCGCATCGGTAGTCTTCGATGACCCTTTCGCTACGGACACCGACTATAGTCGGCACCCGTACACACAGCACGTCTCGCGGACACCGATTATAATCGGCATCCGTACACACAGCATTTCGCGCGACTGCCGACTATAGTCGGTGTCCATAGCGAAAGGGTTAATGTCGATCCTTCTCAGGGGCCTACACGTTGCAACAAAAAGAATTGGTGCTTTTATTGCCGGAAGATGCAATCAAAGATTGCTCGGCATCTGGCTATGGTTCACCGCAAAGAACCTGATGTAATGAAATTTCTCGATCTTGAACCAAAGAATTTAGAGCGAAAACGTATAATTGAGACAATAAGAAGGAATGGAAACTTTCATTATAATACCAACAGCAATTTTAATGACGGCAAGCTTGTCGTGTGCAGACGTCCACGTGCAAATAGCAAAAAAACCGCAAAACATTACACAGCTTGCGGAAAATGCAAAGGATTTTTTGTGAAAAGCAGCATCAGGCACCATTTTCACCGTTGCACAGGCCGCAAAAGTAACCACAACAGATCTGTCATGGTTATGGGCATTCGGCGTATCAACCCTATTGCAGAAGAAATACTGCGAAAAGTAGTTTTTCCACCGCTAAGAGAAGATGAAATCACACGTTTGATTCGATATGACGAATTAGTTATAATGTTTGGAAACTGATTATGCCGCAAATATCGCAAACCATATCAATATAAGTTAATTCGTTCACATCTTAGATATCTCGGTCGTTTCTTAAAAGGCATGAGAGATATAAATCCCGGAATTACCGACACGATGTCAGTGTATCATCCTTCAGTTTACGAAGATCGCATCAGATCAGTCAACAAGATGTCTGCCTTTGATAAAAGCACAAATACCTATAAAGTGACAACCCCTCAACTAATGGGAACTTTACGTAAAAAAGTTGGACATTTGCTAATTACACGATGCTATTAAAAAGAGGGATTTCGAAAAAAAAAAGATACTGAAGAACTTAGCCCTCCTCATCGATGATTTTCCGACGAGCGTTAATAAGGCTGCTTTGGAAGCGCAAGAGGAGAACAGCATTAAAAAACAGAACTGCCTTCGATGGACGACATTATTCAGCTTCGCAATTACCTACGTGATAAATGCAAAACCATGTGTAGGGTTTTAAACAAAACGTTTATTTACGATAGTTGGTTAGAGCTATCGAAAGTGACTCTCATGTCTGTTCAATTATTTAATCGCCGTAGAGCTGGCGAAATAGAGCACCTTCTGATCAAAGACTTCGAAAATTACGAAAAAATTTCGGAAAGCACGGACAAAGATTTAATACAATCTCTGGCAGGTGAATCACGACAAATCGCTAAAAGATACGTACGATTTACCATACGCGGAAAGCTAATGCGTACTGTGCCAGTGTTACTGTTGTTACGTCCCAGCGTAACTTTTTCATTTTTCCTTTCTTTTTAGCATAATTTCTTAATTAAACTCTTTCATTTACGAAATACGAAATATTCGTATCATGACTTAGATCCATCGTATCCGGCGTGCTGTTAGAGTAGTAGCTGTAAAATCATGATTATTCTATTTTTCCTCTCGGCCGCGTATACGAAATATTCGTATCATGGCTTATGCCCATCGTATACGTCAGGCCTGCCCAACGGTGGCCCCCGAGCCACACACAGTTAGCGCACACAGCCACGCATGTTCCCTTGGCCCCGCTGGCCCCCACGGTCTTGCCGGCGGAGAACTGCCCCCTCCATGCCTACCGCTAAGAGATGGGAGAGTGGGCACCGTGCGTCGGCCGTCTCGGCGGCTCGGCCGCCTCTGGCATTTGTTTGACATTGGTCTGCTGTCGCTTCACTCTATTGCCGATTTTCACGGAAGCAACATTGAGAGCGATCCGAGTGTACGAAAGAATGGCGAAACGAAAGATATCAAATCGTCGGTTCCAAGATGAATGGGAATCGGATTCGCCTACACATAGTGTTCCGTGACAGGGGCACTGTCTTGAAACTACTAAATGCAATTTCAATTTCAAAGATTTCGGCCATTTTTATTGCACATTTTTTGACGAGCTCTCCATCGGAGAAACATTTTTTTTCGCTCGTGCTAATTCCAGTGCGACAGCATAGGAAGCAGCAAGGGATTTTCTCTCAATCGCGAAAGGGTCCCTAACTTCCGTTTCGTATTGAGATTTCAATTTTTTCAACATTTCTTCTCGCTGCTCTATCGAATACGCATCAAAAGTCGCTGCATGAGAAGTATTGTAATGTCTACGAATATTGCTTTTTTTCATAGCTGCAAGTTTAGTCCCGCAAATTAGACATTGGGGCCGTCCGCCACAATCGGTTACCCAAAAATCCGATTCCCATTCATCTTGGAACCGACGATTTGATATCTTTCGTTTCGCCATTCTTTCGTATGCTCGGATCGCTCTCAATGTTGCTTCCGTGAAAATCGGCAATAGAGTGAAGCGACAGCAGACCAATGTCAAACAAATGCCAGAGGCGGCCGAGCCGCTGAGACGGCCGACGCACGGTGCCCACTCTCCCATCTCTTAGCGGTAGGCATGGAGGGGGCAGTTCTCCGCCGGCGAGACCGTGGGGGCCAGCGGGGCCAAGGGAACATGCGTGGCTGTGTGCGCTAACTGTGTGTGGCTCGGGGGCCACCGTTGGGCGGGCCTGGTATACGTGGTACTGTCGAGCAGTAATCCCCGCAGGGGGGTCCCGCCCTTGGTGGTGGGGACCTTTGGGGCTTGGCGTACCCACGGACCTGACATACGCTTGTACTGGACCCTTAATCGGCTGCTGGGCTGTGGGTCCACTCGACCGGAGGATAATCGGTAGACGGGGTGGGGGGCCCACCGGTGGTAGTGGTAGGGTTGCGCGTGGGAACGTCCCACCCGCGTTGCCCTTAGCTGCCACCGGTCCCCCACATTTGGGACGGCACCCCGGGTACTAACTTCTGATTATATCTAAGGCACCGGGGTTGCAATCGTCGTGGCAGTTGGTGAAGCCATAGTGCTGGCTAGGGTGTGAAAACCCGGTGTGGGAGCTGCACTCAATCAGCTCGCTTTACCATGGTTAGCAGAACTATGGGAGAGGTTTAGGAAGGCCTCGCTTCGACCAGTAAGATGCTGGGGCTAGCAACCCGATAGACTGGTAGCAGTTTTATTGTGCGTTGATCGAGCGTATCTCGATCCTTGACTGAGGGTTGGCGTCATATAGACCTTTAAGTGTCGTGGTGGTCGCCGGCCTCCGGGCCCCCTCGCGATGAGTAACACTAGATGTCGAGCAGTAATATGTAGTGGAATTCCCTCACCGTGGAGTCATACTCGTCCCATCTTATATATATATGTAGGTTTTAAGAGTAGAATTAAGTATAGATATAAGCGTGCGAGCGGGTATGAATGCGTGTGCATAGTATGAGTGTGTGTGTGTGCAGTATGAATCTGTGTGTGCATAGGGTAAGAAATTGCGATGAGGTTCCGCGTGTTAAATTTTTAGTTTCTCTGTCTCTCCGAATTAAATTATTATTTTCACGGCAATAAGTCATTGCTCGAATATCAACCTAATTTTGTTAAAGGATACGAAGTCAGGAGCGTGCGCTGTTAAAATCTTAGATAACTGAGTCAATGCAATTATACCGCATTTGAAATAAAACTTGATAATTAGAAAAGGATGAACGAGCGAAGAAAGTATCTCACTGAACATCGAGAGAGCACCGTAGCGCAATATTGGTACACCGGATCGACCGCTGGTCGACCGTTTCCGCGAATAGGGCATGAAAAACCGTCCTAGAGCGAGCCCAGGAGCCGTCTCGCGACGGATTTCTCTGGGCAGTTGGCTGTAAAGTTGCGAGGTGCGTAGTCGATTGTCCGAGGATATCTTAGATATCACTTTATTTCGAGCCTAATAGTGCATATTCTTTTTGCAGTGTATTACATAAGGACTCAATTATCCTCGCAAAGGCATAGTTTATAAATTCTAATTGTTATTTGAGATACAGACTCAGTTTTTCTTTCGTTAAGTGAAAAGTGCGAAAGTGTGCGCGTACGTTCTGCACGTGGCCGACAAATTGTGTCGGACGCGTTAAATTAAGTTTCCTTTTGATTTCAATTACATTATTCTTTTCTTTGTACAGTAAATCTTGAACGAACGCGAAAGGTTGTTCCTCGCTCGCGTGGTCATTAAAGTCGGAATTATCTAACGAAATTTAACGAATAGAAGCATTAACTTTCCTGATTTGTCGACCCTTGTAACGGGCTATATCCCGGCTCAATCACATCTCAGCATAGGCAAATCAAGGAGGATCAAAGTACTAAAATTCTATTACGATTCGAAGGTACTATCATCGTTTAACACCAAAAACCTGAGAAATTCCGACCGACCTACCGCCGAGAGAGAGAGAGCGAGATAGAGCGAGAGTGAGAGAGAGAGACGGATAGAGAGAAGGAGAAAGAGCGCGTGCGCAGAGCGAATGTACACGTACATAGCCGAAGACCAGCGACACGGTAGGAACCTCCAGTCGCGCCATACGACAAAATTATTAACATCTCATTGTATGACCATGCCCGAGCTTAGGCCACGGCGGGATCCCACGGGCACGGTCGCTTGACCGTGCAAGTCTTTCCTGTTAAAGTTCTCGATTGTGAAGCGCAACTGTTAATTACCGAGAGCGCATCCGTAAACCTTGTAAAGAGCGCTCGTATAAAGGCGCATAATTGTCGCGCACTAGAAACTGAACATCTCTCAATACTGCAAATAATATCTACTGCAGTAATTCTTTTAGTTGTTTATCAGATTCATAATACACTTCATTACTATTCTTTCTTTATATTAATATTTTTCAGTTCAATATATCTATTTTATTTTCCCCCTATATTATTCTCTTTGATTTCATTTGTGTTGTGACGTCACACCTCATCAAACTTAGTACTACACCAACCGAAAACATAACCTCGCGAACGATTGGGGACCTGTACGGGCCTTTCGGAGGCACACGAATCCAATTAGTCCTGCAAATAACTAAACGCGATATCAACTTCTAATTTAACTTCTCCGTTTAGCTTATACATATAACCTAATAATCCCACTCTTCCAGGAAGGGATTAAAGTACCATGCAATATTGAGTTCAGTATCTTCAGTTAGATTACCGTTATTTATTATAATTAAATAGCAAAAATTATTCAAGCGTTACGCCCGGTCGCACGGCAGACTGCTCGCGGATTTCTCATCGACCGTTCTGACGGATAAAAGTCGTGAAAAAGTCTCGCCCGGACGTAACACTTCAGAGCTGCTCCATTGCGTTAAATTAATTTTAAAATTTCGCGCTAATGCGCGAGTTCCTGCGGAGAACCCTTATTTATTTGGAATTCCGGGGTATGATAAAAGCAATTTCAAATATTTGAACTCCTGCGAGTTAATGAGGAGGTTTTCCACCGAATGTGGTGCACAACGACCATGGACTTTACGTGGAACGACTCTGAGGAAACACGTTGCTACGATAAGTGTTGCCTTAGATTTGTCTGAAAACGATGTGTCCGATCTCGCTAAACATATGGGTCACGCCTTAACTATCTACAAAGAAATATATAGACAGCCCATTGCTAGTAGAGATATAGTGCGAATGTCGCAAGTGTTAGAAAAAGCACAAGATGTCAGTAGTGAGGAAAGCGATGTTGACGAATCAATTCATGGTAATAAAAATAATGATCATTCACTGAATGACACAACTCTATCCAAGGAAATTGATGCGATATCATCATATAACACCACCGATGATAGTATCCTATCAGCATCAGCCAATATGAAAAGTGCACAAGGAGGTGCGAAGAAACGTAATTGTTTGGGAAATCCACTCGTCGACAGCGCATCCTGTCGCCGACGACCACCTGGCGGCAGCACTTCCCGAGCTCTGTGGGGGTTTGTCGCTCTGTTGAGCCAACTCCACAGTATTCCCGTCCCTACAACTATTTCTTGTGTTCAGGAAACAGGACGTATGTATTAGACTGAATTTTTACTTTTTGATAATCTCTTTTATTCACAAGGCGACCGCACTCGACGAGGCACACTTGGTTTCTCTATCTTCTATATTCTTTGTTTCTTTTAAACCTAGGCTACGCTTTAAAACTAGAGAGGATAACTCCCTATCATTCCTTGCATTGCAAGGTGGCGCTAGTGCTGCGTTACAGGACGGACGCCACAGTCACTCCCCCCCTAGTAGCCTAAACTCAAAACCACTAACCTAATTCTATCTCTAACTTAAAACTAAATAACATTATAAAAATAAACAAAAATAGTATAATATTTACATTTTCTTTGGTTAGTTGCTAATTTTGGCTAAACGTAACGCTTTTTCTAGGTCTGTCGCCCGAAAGTGCGACCATTGGAACAACCTCCTCCGTTAAGGACTCCACGAAGGCTGGTTTTAATCGCTCTGTATTAATGTTTACATCTTTTCCTTTAACGTTTACCTTAAACAAATGCTCCGTAATCCGCTCTACTATAGGATACGGGCCCTCATAAGGTGGTTCCAATGATTTTCTAACGGCGTCCACTCGCACGAAAACGTGCGTGCATGTATACAACGACTTATGCGCGAACGGCCTCGTTTTGCTGTGGTTTGAGGTAGGTACGGCTCTCACTCTCTTCATCTGTTGTCTGAATTTTTCTGAGAAAACCTCTGATCCTAACGCAACGTCTTGATTGATGAAAAATTCGCCTGGCAACCTGAGCGACTGCCCATACAGCATTTCCGCTGCGGTAGCCTGGATGTCTTCCTTAAAACTCGTACGTAAACCCAACAGCACGGTTGGGAGGACCTCGACCCAATTGGCTGTCTTCTGGCAAGTTATTGCAGTCTTCAGAGATCTATGCCACCTCTCGATGATACCATTCGCAGCAGGGTGGTAAGCCGTCGTTCGCGTTCTGTCGCAGCCAACTAATTTTGTCAACGCTTCGAACAAACGCGACTCAAATTGAGTTCCTTGATCCGTGGTGATGGTAGCTGGAGATCCAAATCTGGAAATCCACGTCGAATACAGTGCTGTGGCAACTGCGTCCGCTGTAATATCCGTGATGGGGGTAGCTTCCGGCCATCTCGAAAACCTGTCTATCATAGTTAGACAATAAGAAAATCCATTCGCTTTCGGTAGTGGCCCAACCAAATCAATGTGTACGTGTTCGAACCTCCCTTTTGGGACCTGAATTTTCTCCGGTTCGGCTTTATTGTGCCTGTTGACCTTACTAATTTGGCACCTGATACACGTCTTGCACCATTCCCTAATTTGCGTGCTCATATTTGGCCAGATAAAACTTTTTGCGATGATCTTCTTCGTGCAACGTCCACTGGGATGCGATAGTCTGTGCGTGTTATCAAAAATACCCTTCCTCAGACTCGCAGGCACGTATGGTCGGATGCTGTCTCCTGTAACGTCGCAATACAGAAATTTATTACTATTGCCTAACTGGATTCTGTGAATCTTCCAATTTGGGTTGTCCGCTTCGATCAGCCTCTTCAATTCTTCATCGGATGACTGAGCTAAGACAAGTTCTTCCGTGGAGACCAATACTGGCATTTCGATGGCTTCAATGCGCGACAATGGGTCTGCAATTCTGTTTTCGTCTCCGGAAACGTGTTCCATTGTTGTTGTGAATTGCGCGATGAAATCCAGATGCCTAAGTTGTCTGGGTGATGCTTTATCCGACCGTTGTTGAAAAGCATATATCAACGGTTTATGATCCGTCTTGACTGTTAACTCTCTGCCTTCAATCATGTATTGGAAAAATTTTAAGCTTTTATAAATCGCCAAAAGCTCCCTGTCATACACGCTGTAGCGTGTCTGCGCTTTTTCCAATTTCCTGGAGAAAAAACCCAGGAGTTTCCAACCATCGTCCTCTTGCTGTTCTAACACCGCTCCAATAGCGATGTCCGATGCGTCGGTGGTGAGGGTGAGCTTGGCATGTTCCTTCGGGTAATGCAGCAACGAAGCCTTTGCGATCCTGCTTTTCGCTTCTTCGAATGCCTTCTCGGCCTCTGCTGTCCAGTCGATTGGCCTCTTATCCTTCTTCTTTGCACCAATTAAGTACGCATGCAAAGGAGCCAAAAATTCTGCTGCGTTGGGTATAAACCTCCTGTAAAAGTTTATTATGCCCAAAAATCTGCGCAGGTCACTCACGGATTTGGGCTTTGGAAATTCCTGAAGTGCCCTGACTCGGTCCGTCAATGGCGACACTCCCTGGCGACTGATCTCGTACCCCAAATACTCCACTGTTTCCTTCGCGAAAACGCATTTGGTGGTGTTTATCGTCAAACCAAATTTTCTGAGCCTCTCAAAGACAATTCGCAAGTGTTTCTGATGGTCATCGTTGTTTCTGGATGCCACCAAAATGTCATCGACGTAGCAGAAAACGAATTCCAAATCTCGCAGTACTGTGTCCATTAGGCGTTGAAACGACGGTGCTGCATTGCACAACCCGAATGGCATCACAACAAATTCATATAGGCCGAAAGGAGTTATTACCGCAGTCTTCTCGATGTCCTGTGGCGCAATTGGAATTTGGTGATATGCTCTTGTCAGATCGATTACAGAGAATACCGTGGTCCCTTCCAATCGAAGAGTCACGTCTTGAATATGCGGAATCGGGTACCTATCCGGCTGCGTGACGCTGTTAAGCCGCCGGTAATCACCGCACGGCCTCCACTCACCTGATTTTTTCTTCACCAGATGCAATGGACTGGCCCATTGGCTCTTCGATGGCCCAATAATGCCTTCCCGCAACATTTGTTCAAATTCCGCTTTGGCCGCTTTCAGTTTTTCAGGATGCAACCGCCTGGCACGCTCTGCCAAAGGGGATCCCTGAGTAGTAATATGATGTTCAACCTCGTGCTTAACCGACGTTTTGTATGCCGGCTTCGTTAAATCAGCATACTCTTTCAACAATGCCTGACCGTTGTTTGCCTTGTTGATGGTTGTTACGGTAGGAATGCTGTTCGCATTAGAGATTATCCCTGTAACAAAACTCAGAGTTGTCCCATCCACTAACCTTTTTCTCCGTACATCTACTAGTAAGTTATAGTGGCTCAGGAAATCGGCTCCTATAATTGCACCGCCAACTTTGGCTATTGTGAACCGCCAAGGGAAACTCCTGCGTAGACCCAGGTTTGGCGTGATTAAGCGTTGCCCGTAAGTGTCTATCTCAGAACCATTTGCTGCATACAACTTGAAAACGGCATCACTAACCCTCTTGTCTTTAAAGGTCTTGGACACTACAGATATGTCTGCTCCGGTGTCCACCAAAAACTTCACTCCAGTAGCATTATCCCGAATAATGAGGCGATTTTGCTGGGCTACGCCGTCTTGGACCGCCTCAATCATGGACGGCGTGGCTAGTTTTCCGGCCGCTTGGCTAACGGACCGGTCCAGGTGCAAGGCTGCTTGCATCTCCATGTCTTCTCACTGAATTTCCAATGGAAAAAGCATAACCCTGCCCGTTTCGTGGCACCCCTCGACTGGGATCTGTCCCTATTTCTTCCCGGGGTCCTGCTTCGCTCACGTCCCCGAAATGAGGAATGGATCAACGTCTCCAACTGGGAAATCCTTTTTGTTAGCGCAGCAATCTCAAAAGACTCACTTGATCGAGTGCCTTGTCTGGCTGGCGTCTCCTGTGGCGCCAAGGCTGCGACTTCACTGTGACCTGCACGTTCAATACTTTTGTCTGCCAGGATGGCTAACTTGCTCAGTTCGACTCCATCGACAACTGCCAACACCTCCTGGATCCGTGTCGGCAATCTCTGAAGCCACAAGGTCTGCAGCACGTTTTCGCTAACGTTCACGCCTGCGAGGTGCTTCATCTCTCGCAGCAATTTCGTTGGGCGTTTATCGTTCAATTCTATCCCTGTTAATAAGTGTCGAAGCTTTGATTCTTCGGACGTGGCTAGTCTGTTGATTAAGGCCTCTTTTACTACGATGTAAGAGTCCTCAGTGGGTGGTGCGGCTAATATGTCCGCCACGATTTTCATAATCGTGGTGTCTAAATGTCTCAAAACTGCGGCGCATTTTACCGCGTCTGCCCTTACATTATAGGCCGCTAATTCCCGCTCAAGCATTAGAAACCACAATTTCGGCTCGTCTTTCCAAAAAGTAGGCAGTTTAACCGAGCAGAACTCGCTTGCTTGCACTTCTACCTTTCTCTCGTCCTTTGTGCCTGCCTCAACGCGTTCCGTCATGGCGTCCCTTATTGCGTCGCCACGTGCATCCATGTTAATCTCAACACGGGTTTCGGCACCAATGTGGGGGTTTGTCGCTCTGTTGAGCCAACTCCACAGTATTCCCGTCCCTACAACTATTTCTTGTGTTCAGGAAACAGGACGTTTGTATTAGACTGAATTTTTACTTTTTGATAATCTCTTTTATTCACAAGGCGACCGCACTCAACGAGGCACACTTGGTTTGTCTATCTTCTATATTCTTTGTTTCTTTTAAACCTAGGCTACGCTTTAAAACTAGAGAGGAAAACTCGCTATCATTCCTTGCATTGCAAGGTGGCGCTAGTGCTGCGTTACAGGACGGACGCCACAGCTCGATTCGCGAGCGCCGGTTCGCGTACCGGTGAGAAGCGGAAATGCGTGGAATGCGCGAAACGCGGGCGGCGCTATGCGCCGTCCCGTCAAAAGTGATCACTTCTACCACGTCTCTTGTAGCGCGAGTCAGAGCTTTCGTCCGATCAAAGTAATTATCAGTTTCCACCGCATCCCAGCTTCTCATCTCTAATATATTTTCGACCGATCTACACGAGATACGCTGCCGTGCATAGCAAGCGATACGCCGACCACCGTAGCGTAATTATTTAAGGTACATCAACAAGTCTTATCAGGCACTGCACGTGGCCGTACCTTTACCACGTGCATCCACGACTGCGCAACTACACTATACATCGGGGGGCATTAATTAAGGCAATTGTGTCCGAATCAACACAAAACAGACATTTATACACTGACGAGCTGCACCGGTTTACATACAATAAATCGGCACTGGCGCACGCAACACGCGAACACGTGTCTTTTATAACCTCACCACCAGATGATCTATTCATTTCCACACCCTTCCCTTCTCCGCTCCTAAATTTTTCCTTCCCACTCATTTTCCCACACATTTCCCCAACAGTAATAGTATGTACATTTATATATATTGTTGATTTTTCTGTTGGCATTGGAGTATTCAATAATATCAAAAACTTACGTACGGGTTTGACTTAAGTTTGGCTGTACAATTTTAACTTCAATTGTGTCATTAAAAAATTAATTTAAGCTTAGTTATTGAACAACGAATGATCAAATTTAGATCATTGTAGAGACACCTTTAAATGAAGTAAGTTGTTTCATGAGAAAACCGTGGATAATTAATATAATTTATGCCCTCTTCTTGGTTGGTGAATTAATCAGATTTTATTTTCTCCCTACATGTTTCGGGATACTACGATCCCCTCTTCAGAAGTCTATAATATAGAAATTATCGTTAGGAAGTACGCGTGTTTGCTGAATATGTATCGAATTATTTTACAAGTGTGTGCTATGAGTACTTACAGAATCGATTATCAGTTCTATTGCTTCTTGTGGTATTCGTGTCGTAAATGTTCATATTAACAGGTTAAGGGGGAATTTGTTGTAGTCTGGTCATGCTCACGCTGTATGAATGCTAAGTAACGGAAGTCGGGTGCCATGACTCTAGTCACATTTTGTTTATGTTGCTTTCCCGATCTGTAATGGTTGTGCTTACTGATTCTATGTATCAAATTTCTATATCGTTATTTCCTTTTTCCATACCTGGTTTCTGATTTCACTTTCTTCGTGTCATGATCACTAGTGGACTGCTCGATTATCTTTGATTCTATTTTTCCACGTGTTCACGTCCTTAGAGGTGTTGTATGGACCGTTACCGCAGGCGTAATGCGAAAGTGCGACAGGTTGCCGGGAATTCGTATGCGCAGTGTAAGAATTGGGAAGGGAAGGGCAGGTTTAATGAGTTGAAATGAGCTAGTTGTCTGTTGTGGTAATGTGACGCTTTATGGCGGTGTGTTCAAAACTATGTTCCGGGTTATCTGCGGATATTGTATATATGGTTATTTGTCTACTAACCGGGTATGTGTGTTTTCGTCAAACTTCAACATTCGAATTACAATGTTTATCGCATTTTTGAGTTTCACGGAGTCCCCACATTCCTTGTATTCGACGAATCTCACTTTATGACCGTTATCCTATATCTTAAAAACTATTTAAACATTGATTTGTGTGTGTTGTGTGCGACTCTATCTCTGAATTGTACAATGCACTATCTTGAAAAGCAGTGTGCTCTACCACCTTTCAACGTCCATAGAAATACCTCCATCAACATTGGGGCATGGTAGAGGTAAAGCAACCCTCGTCGCACTCCATCCGGTGCCTAGTATCCCGAAACATGTTTTCGAAAAAATAAAATCTGATTTGTTCACCAACCAAGAAGAGTGCATCAATTACATCAATAAAGTAACTTGTGTGAGAAATTTGTTCACATCTCTGGCATTTGACGAAATAATAGCCTGTTAACACTTAAACAAAAGACACATATTTTAATACTACACGTATTAAAACACAATAGGGCACTAATAAGATTACAATAATGTAAAATTAGTAATAATGTTTTCATAGCTCCACCATACGGCCGTATAAAACGCGTTCGTTGTACGAACGAGGAAAAGGACGTAATCAGAAATCACTTTGGAGAACACCTGCACACCGCAAAGTTGCCCTCTATACGGGAAATACAAAACGTGATAACATAAAATCATTGCCTGATAAATCGATCTGCAGCGGTTGTGAAAACTTGGATCCACAATCAACAGCGGAATAATGGACCACACCAAAAACAGTGATATTAAATATAAGAAAATAATAAAATTATATATGTACAAAAGATATTATGATTATATACTTACAACTGCAAAAGTTTTTTTTTAGAATAGCCACTGTGGAGTATGCTAAAACGTACGAATGTGCAACGATCTATTTTTTAACCGACTTCAAAAAAGAAGCAGATATTCCATTCGACATGTTACGTCCTGCGTCCTCCACCCGCCACAATGTTTTTGCTTTTCTAAATTATTCAAGAATAACCAATCGATCGTTCTCGCCGCAGTCTCCCGTTCGCTCGATAGTTCTAAGATTTACTCTAATCTAACTTTAGGAATGTAGCACGGTTCTCACGGACCCTTATTTAAGATAAGACACGTACGATTGAGTCTTGGGAAAGGCACCTGTCGCGCCGTTCCCAGGATATAACGCTGATGCAGTGTCAGCATGCGAATGCCGCTCAGCGGAGCACGGCGTCTATATAGGGCAGTACGAGACCCTTTTCGGACACTCTTGGTTACGGCAAATACCTGTACGCGCACTCTTGGTCACCACCTACTCTTGATCGCGACTTACTGTTCGGGACTTGTGACTTACTCGTTGAACGTTTTACTTCAATTCACTTCTTTGGGTGTAGTGCTCCGAACTGCACCGTTGTTCGCGTATAGAGAATTCAAGTGCGGGTGCGAAGCGTAACACCCGACTTAGTATTTAACTTCGGTATCTTTCAAGTGAATCAAGTGTAACGAATATAATCAAGTCAAGTCTGGTCGAGTCAATAGAATCAAGTTAAGTCCAAGTGAATAACCAACGCGGTAGAATCAGTGCCATTGTTCCTGTATCTCGTCAGGCAACACCAGGTTTGTGTAACCAAGCAGTCTTTGTAATTCGGACCATTCTAGGCAACCATCGTGATGAAGCCTTCGAAATTCAACTAATTATAAGTAACTTCCGTGATCGAGACACTGCGTCTAGTCTCAATCTCCGATTCTCCGGTCGCGATAACGAAGTGGAGCCGTTCCACTCCAAATTGTAGGGTTCGATCAACCAATAAACAGCATGTACACAGTCTCGTGAATCACCTACTGCACACCTATCCTCGCAACGCGACACACACACACACCCGCGTAAAACCTGGTTATCGGAGTGTTCTCTGAGTGTAATTAGACAGGGGATTTCACCCCTTTTCTTCCCGCGATACCGAAACCGCCGGGCGCATAAATCGAGTGGTCCTTGCTGCCGCCTTCGAGCCTGTGCCTGAGTCGCCGTACGGGCAATATCCCGTGGGCACCGTCGAACCTCCGAGTTCCGGTGACCCCTCTGCGAATCTTTCGCGCGACATCAGCTCACAGGTTTCGTTAGCCCGCGGCGGGCCCCCTCGCTACGATCGTGGCTCCTCAACCACTTTCGGCGCACCACGGTTCGGGGCCGAGGTCAGTGGTCATATCCACGGATCGCAACTATTCTCCCGCTCAAACCCATAACCAGAGAGCACCCCGAGTCACCAGCGACGCTCACATTGTCTGTGCCGTAGCCATTCGGACTCGGGTAGATTCTTAGGTTGGTGTAATTCCGAGTCACCAGCGACGCTCACATTGTCTGTGCCGTAACCATTCGGACGCGAGTAGATTCTTAGGTTGGTGTAATTCCGGGTCACCAGCGACGCTCACTTTTTCTGTGCCGTAACCATTCGGACGCGAGTAGATTCTTAGGTTGGTGTAATTCCGAGTCACCAGCGACGCTAACGCTTTTGTGCCGTAACCAGTCGGACGCGAGAATACACGTAGGTTAAACGTCGAATCTAGGACACCCAGTGTATTTAGGCGCGTGCGACGTCTCAGCGAGCCGCTCCGCTGACACGTCAAATCTCTTATCGGGCCGTACACTTCGTCTGTCTTCCGATCCCCGGTATACCCGGTGTACGCAGGGTGCCGAAAAACGGAGGACGTAACAATATATATCTTTTTTTTTAAGGTATGTTCACGCATAACTCCCGCACGGGTAAACTGATTTTGATGATTCTTGGTTCATATGAAGGGATTGATCGTCATTGGGCCCCATTTAAGTTGCAAAAAAATTCCAACCACAAAAAACCCATTTCTGAACCCTTTCGATATGAGTGGTCGCACCATCGGAGCGCGACACATCGAAATGACGGTCTCTCGCTTGCGCGCTATATCATTCTCTGCTACTATCTTTTATCTCGACAATACAATGCAGGCTACCGACTCTGTTCACGCATCTCGCATATGGCACGCATGGTGCGCGCGTATGTGTGTGTAACACACGGTTGGTAACGGCGGTCGCTAGGTCGCTAGGCGCGTGCCATGCAACTGTACCCCGAGCAAGACGCGAGAAGAGCGCTTGGTAAGAATGTTCCCGTTAAATCCGGTGACTAACTTTATCCGGTTTGGTAATTCCCGTTCGATTCGGAGAACATTTTTTAGCAGGTGCGGTTTAGCGAGGTGTGCGAGCCCGTTAAAGTCGGTGCGTTGTTAACAAGCGTTTTAGCCCGTTCGAATCGGTGCAACATTGTTCACAAGGTCTAGTGTCCCGTTCGAATCGGTGACGAAATCTCAGGTGCGTTAAATAAAGTGTTGGTGTGTTGAAGGAGAACAGTGTTCGATCCACCCCTCCTTTCCCGCGATCCGCGAGAACTGTTCGAGCTGCTCACAGCGAGGAGTCCGGACACTCTTCGAACATAAGCAGCTGTAAGACGTCACAGTGTCACAGCCAACCAATCAGAGTGCTGTTATTCACGTACTTCATTGTAGAATGCGCTTAAAATGAATACTGAAACGTACAAAGATGCTACAACGAACATAGTTTATATTGTTCTTGTTTTACTCTATATATATTATCCTTCACCCTAAAAAATCGGACATCCCTATATAACATCAATCTGAAATCTCGAATTGTTTGGTTTCTAGACTCACACAACTTTCATATATACTGGCACATTTCTACGTCATTTGCAGATTTTCTCATATCCCTCGGTCCCTCATCTATATACAAACCTAGTCAGTCATTCCACTTGTGACCATCTAACCCTGACAATGACGTACTTACATACAAGCCATACATTAATAATCATACTCGTGTATATAGGAAATTTTATTGAAGAAGACTTGTCAACGTTTGGATTCACTTTGTGCCCCTCAAAAGGGCTGATATGAATGGATATCAAGGATATCCTTGAAATTTAACATCAATGAGTCGCTTCACTCCCGTTCCACACAGATTGATTCTCTTAAAACAAACACTTGGCTTCTGCTGTTCCCTACCGCATCCACTCTAAGTGTACTCAGGCCTGCATACAGCTTTCTTTTGTGTTCTGTAGACTCAGAGTTCAATTTGGACAGTGGGTATGTTGTGGATGTAGATGTAATTACTTCTATAAACTTGTTGATAATCCAGCCCACGCTAAAGTTGCAGGTGCCACAAAAATCACAGATCACAACTTCCTAGGCTCCAGTTGCATAGAAGTTTAAAGTACCTAATAGCTAATGCAGGGTTCATACAGCATAATTTCTGAAAGAAAAATATTTGCATTTATTAACCACAAGTCTCTTTGCTTGTAACAATAGCATACCAATTTTATAAAATAACCTTAAACAAACTAATTCTATCAATACTTACCTTTCAGTCGCGTTCCTTATTTTCTTTTCAATGAGGTAGAGACAGGTCAAGGATGATTTTAGGAGAAATTTTGCCGTGCCCCGAAAGACAAACGATTTCCTCCACCTTGGATCAGGTTATGCTGCCACGCCATCAGATATGTTTTCACATTTTACAGGGCCATTTTACAATTTATTCTCAATGTGAATGGCACTCACCTGCTCTATTAATACCACATTTACCGTCCGTGTCCTTCCCGTCGTTGACACGAAGTCTTCGATGTAAATACACACTGTCCATCCACTATTTTTTGGCCATTTCAGTACGCATTTCTGTTGTTAAAGTCATAAACTATTGCAGGGACTATTCTGCGGCTATTCTGCCTGTCCTACATTGCACTCTGCACCGTAAATGTCAATTTGCGGTATCGAATGACACATTTTAGTTTCAATAACAATTCTTCCCATGGCCGGATGTTTCAAAGTCATCGCATCGGACCGAGAAGGATGGTTGTCGTGGGAACCACGGCGGCTGGCGCGATGTCCGCCGCAGGTTACTTCGGAGCTCAAGGTTGGATGCCCGGCGCAAAAGTCCCGTGAACTCATTTACCCACGGCGCCGTAGCGAACCCTCGCAATCGCGTGGTATGCTCCGCTGGCTGTTCTGTGGCTGCGGGTACGGCAGGGAACCCTTTTGTTACCGACGTCGGTATGTAGGCGGAGGACGACGCACCACCGACGAGATATTCTTAAAGACTGCCAGCGCCTGTGTTAAAAAGCGGCCCGCAAATGGGGCCTGGATGGGGTCTCAGGGGGCGCTGAGGTCTCTTGGCGGCGTCGGTTGGCGTCGGTAATTGGGGCTAGTACCGTAGGTAATAGACAAACATAGAACGTTGACATTACCCATTGTGTAACTGCTTAAAACGTAATGAGATTTTATTTTATAATTTTATTTCACCCTCACCTTTGTAATCGATACTTCACAGATGCATACATAATTAAAGAGTAATTAGCACGTGATTTAAAAATAACATCAATTTCTTGCGCTACTTTGCAATATCTGTTTAATATATCAAAACAGTTTGTTGTGCCACGGATCAGCTTTTCATGCGGCCTCTGGCTGCCCTCATGTGCATTCGAGTTCAAATTGGTACGCGGCTGCATGTTTTGCAACAAAACGAAAAACTTGTTTAAATAGACCAATGAAAGCGTAAGAATCGATTAGTGTATTGCGGAAAATATCGAGTGCCCGGGGAAACGGTGCAATATTTATGGGTGTGCGGTCACGTTTGACTTCATTTATCTTGGCTTGTCTCGGAAACGGTCAATAGAACACAATCGTGCATGGTATCGCTTTGAAGCTCTCGACAAGATCTGTTCGAATATACGAAGAACATTTTGCATTGTTTTAAGCTGAACATTTTAAACATTCTTTACCAAATTCGTCGTGTTGCACTCACACTTGCCGAGATAGACTGACAATGAGTTAAACGCGGCAGAACACCCGCATGAAATAAACGCTTAGAAACCATACTCGAGTAGCTCAACTTCACTCTCCAATCTGCAAGTCTTAGTCCTACACTCCTACCCAACTGACAACTCAATCGAACTTGAGCCTACCCGATTTTTTTATGTAATTGCTCATTAATCGTTTTTATAAGAATATAAAATATCGTTTACATCCGCAGCGCAGGACGCTATTAAAACGGTCGGAGAACTTCTGTTGTCAGTGCGTGACTTCCACAACTGTTTTATTTATCGTTTCAGAAGAAATATACCTGTTGTATGATGCAGTAAAATTAGACACTAGAATTTATAGCAGATTAGTCATTTTGACTAACAATTGAAAAGGATTCGGAAAAATAGGTGTGCGCAATGATGTTACTCAGAAAAGTTGCCAGATTCTTTTGCTATAACTAATAATAGTCTAACTTTGAAATTGACGATCTGAATGTGTGGGTATCGGGTAAAGCTTGTAATCGGAAATCAAATTCGCTTTTTTATTTTTACGCACATGTGTCCTACAATCATATACATTTGTACAATGTACATACATCCGTGGCTGAGTGCCTCGTGAGTCGTGCGTCGTCACCTCTCTCCCCCCTTCACTCATCGCGACGCTTATGTTTTTCACCGGACGCGCGCCGAGGCTCGGTGCCGGGCCGGCGATACACGGCAAGGGACTGGTGTGGCGTGTGTGTCACTTCCCACAGAATGTTATTCAACGTACAAAAAATATTTATTTTTTCCTTTCTAAAAACTGAGGATTACGGAGATAAACGGATTTTAGATTTGTTTTCAGCGCCTCAAAGTCTAAAAATTAACCAACAGATGCTCTTATGTAATAAAATACATGTTCGGCCTCAGCATTACGTCATCAGGGGCGCGTAGGCAAGGCGGCGCAAACCGATTCAATGGTTTCACATTGCCCTCATCGATTGATCGGTTCGCCGCCGTACGAAAAAAAATGTAGTGTGTTGGAGATTTATTCTAATGTTGGAAAATCGGTGTAGCTTGCTCGGGCCGATCCGCGACTGTCTGTCTGAGCGGGTGAACGAGAAATCATTGGTGGTTGGAGATTCATTCTAGTCTTGGAGAATCGGTGTAGCTTGCTCTTTTTCAAAAGCAAATCAGACTGAGGAAAAACATCTCTAACTTTGTGATATTTAAAAAGTATAAAAACGATTATAATTCATTAAAATATTGCCACTCTTCCGGTGCCGACATTTGCTCACAGCCCGATCCGACAGTCTCGGATCGGCCCGAGCAAGCAACACCGATTCTCCAATACTAGAATGAATCTCCAACACACCAATGATTTCTCGTTCACCCAGTGTGGCCAGAAGTGGCTCTTTTACACCATCGGATACGCGCAAGTGTGCGTGCCCTGTCTGTGAGAGCTGCGCGCACCGTTTCTCGCCGAATCGCGCTCGGCCTGAAGAGAAGGACGGAACTATGCTGCGTCTCCCTTCCACCAACGTCGTATGTGACGTCAGGTATCGTGACGACACATAAGGACAGAACTATGCTCCGTCCCCTTTCAACCAATATCGCGCGTTGCGTCTTTGTCCGACATGCAGTCGTGTCAAGCAAATTCTTCCTGACGTACTGTTAGGTTGTAGCCACCACTAGATTTAAGCATTTCTCTGTTAGGTCTAAGCCACCACTATTTTTATAGCTATCCGTTAGGGCAAGCCCTTCATCTTGCGTAAATAACTTTAGTTTCAAGACAACGAAGCTTTGTGCCAATGGTGATGTCACCATATGCACCGCGTGCCTACGTGACCGACGCTAAGGGTTTTTCCCCCACTAGACAGCACCTAGAAAACGCCCAAATCTGGGCCCGACACTCTAAGAAATACCATCGAGCAAGCAACATCGTAACGCTGCTCGATACTCCGCTCAATCACTTAGTTCATTTTGCAAACTGTACGCTATTCCTAATAAACCTTAAGTTGTGCTTGTGAGAAGAGGAGTGAATACCGAGACTATCACCCCACACCTTCCCAACGCGGCATAACAGTACGCTGTCGTGTGTTAAAATCGCGTGTTACGTACGATCCCTCAGAACGTTCTAGTGCCAGAAGCTCCTATTGCTTGTTTCACGGTTAATGCATAATACGCAATATTTGACATTTATTATATACTTTCTTATTTATTACTACCACAGAAAGATTAATGTTACTGAAACGAAAATTTATGAAATATATATTTTGCCCATATCTATTATAAATCAATGCGACACATCTATTCCGCTGACAAAATATTAAAAACTATCCGTAGTAAGTACTAAAATATTTGTAAATGAATGTCGTTTGTCGCCGTGTGATAAAGTATTAAGAAGAAAATTATTCTGTGAAAAAAAATTGAAACCATGACTTGGCGCGAACGTACGAAAAAAACCAACGCGTCGACGAGCGACGATGAGTACGACGAATCAATCCCAAACTCTCCTCGATTCACTTTTCTCTGCATCGCGCTCTGCTCAGCGCGGTGGTGCCCGATTTGCCTTCCGGCCAGTGATAGAAGATTTGGCAGAAAACACCGAATGTGCTGGCGAGAGTGGGGATAAAAGCAAGGTGTGTGCGTGGCATGTCTGTGTGCGATGTGCGCGCCGCGGTACGGCGATTGTCTGTACCGTACGGAGACAAGGAAGGTGCTATGCTCCCCGTCTCCTTTCCACCAAGGCTTGCGTACCGTGACGTCACAACCATCCGAAAGAAAGACAGATCTATGCTCCGTCCCCTTTCCACCAACGAAGCGTCGTTATGACGTCGACGCTGCGCGCGCACCCGATGGAAAGAAAGGCAGAACTGTGCTCCGTCCTCTTTCCACCACGATCGCACGCACGTGCTTCGTTCGGCATACGACACCGGCAACGAAATTCTCCTTCGGCTGGGCAGAGTGAACTGGTCAAAAATACACTTTAGCCGAATTTGTATCGCAAGACGTCATTCGATAGGTGATCAAAAGAAAATGTGCTTTGACAAGTTTGAACCCTCTATCTCCATAACACGGGTAGTTATAGGGTAAATTAAAAAATCGGTTTTTAGCACATTTTCCGTGTTTAACGGTACGCAAAAATTCTGCAAAAAAATGCAGAATATTCTGCACATGTATATGTACGGTTGAGAATTTTCGCAGCTTTTTTTTCTTGCAAATCCGTAGCATAAAAAATCAAAAACGTCCAAAAAACATAAAAAATTCCACTTACGTGCTGAAATTTTCGACCGATTGGATTTTTATAAATTCTGTAGTTAAGTATTGCCATGACTATTATCTCAATTTTTCTCCAGATTTTTTGGTAAGTTGCGTCATGGTTGAAATAAATAAAAACCGATGTTTTCGGCATATTTTGTACGATAACCGAATGAATACTTTCAATATTTGCTTTCCCCTGATATAGTGAGTGAATTTTACGATTCTTTGTATGTCTGCACAGAAGCGAGTGATATACATACCAAGGGAATGTAGTCGTTTCGATTTTATTGAGGATGTGCGCACCTTACCTTCATAAATATAAAATACCTTCTAATGAGTACCGCTAGCGCAGCGGTTACGAGCTTTTGTGTCGCAGGGTCGCGGCCCGCATTGGTCAAATTTTTGTTTGCTGCGCTTGTTGTTTTTTCTTGCTTAAATTAGAGGACGATGAGCCACATTCCTTTGTAAATAATGTTGAACACACTACCATCAGCAATAAAACTCATACATAATAAAAAAAACTGCATTCAAATGGATTCCATAGCCCAGCTACTGACCCAGGATCGCACTTCGCCTAATTCAATCGTCTGGGGAGTGCAACATTTCTTAACCCATATTTCCGCAAGCATTTGAAAGGATCCCACCCACGGGACGCATTTGATTTTTTAATTTATATGTATGCGCATTACATTTCTGTGTTAGTACACAACTGATCGAATGTCTTTTCTGATACAAATTTTTACGTGGTCTTCCACGCCACCCATGAGGTGCCACGACTAGCGCGTAGGTTTTTTAATGTGGACCTTCGCCAGTAGCCCTATTCTACCACATTTTTAAATAAATGGTTAATGAGAGTGTCGAATGGAATATATACAGAACAATGCATTATTTAACACAAGATAACATTCAACATACAACACATTTTTGACACATCTCTTGCAAGGAGATGTGTCCTGTTCTGGCACAGTGAAGGCCAGACAGAGTTTATACACATCTCTTGCAAGGAGATGTGTCCTGTTCTGGCACAGTGAAGGCCAGACAGAGTTTATACACATCTCTTGCAAGGAGATGTGTCCTGTTCTGGCACAGTGAAGACCAGACAGAGTTTATACACATCTCTTGCAAGGAGATGTGTCCTGTTCTGGCACAGTGAAGGCCAGACAGAGTTTATACACATCTCTTGCAAGGAGATGTGCTATTTAAAAACAATAATACAAGAAAGAACATAACTGGTTACACAATGTGTTTAGAATTGCCCATAAAATGAACAGTTTAGTTTATGTTTGTTATTATGGGATGCATTAGTCTTGCAAATCTTGAGATGAGCACGGACTAGCAATGTCTGCTGTATGCTGTGTGACTTTGTCATTCGAACATACAGAATATAAAGTTTCACTTAACATGAGAGACAAATGCTTGTCAGTGATATCGAGATTTGTAGCACTTTCCCTGTTCGCTTTTAATGTTGATTTGACAACACAAATTGCATTTATCATGACGGAGGAGAGTTTATTTCGTTTTTTTGTTTTCAAATCTGTCAACAAGGAAAAGATTCTTTCCGAATCAGCGTTAGAATTCGGTAGGGATCTCACAGCATTGACGAGACACTTCAAATTGGGATATTCTCGAATACGGAAAATTTGTTCCCACATTTCATCAAAATCCAATAGCACTAAGTAATCTTTTTCTGTGTCCGTAAAATCTTGATGCAAAGCAAACCATTCTGCTCTTAAAGCATTTTGATCAAAGGCTCTTAAAGTTTCTGCGACAAAAGAAACATCATTAAATGATGTTTCTCTGTCCATATCACGGAAAATCGTATGCGGTTCAAAAACTTTTAACTTTGATAAAAATGGGTCATTTACAGGTAACCTCTTACAAATTTCGTCAGCGGCGCTCACGTAAAATTGCAAACAGTTCTTACGAACATTTGCAACTACATCTGTGTGCCCTTCTGACAGCAATTTGTTTAGGTACTCTTCACATTCAAGTCCAACATTAATTTCATGTAAAGACTTTTGATACTCAACATGCGAATAATCTAAATTTATAATGAAATCTGATAAAAGCTCTGATTTCAGAAAATGTTGACAAATTATATGAAGCAGTTCAAATGATTTTGGCTGCAACAACTGAATTCTGGTGTCCAGAGCTTGGAAAAAGGCAGAAAACAAATTGAAATAATATAAAATATTTTTCAGAAATAATAAGTATGCTTTTAAATCAAGACTTTGCATTACTAATAGCAACTGTTCCGACCCCCCAGGGGGCCTACCGATTTATTTCGGTAGGTACGGGTATGGCGAACCCGGGGCCCCGAGCTAAAGGAGTGAACCTTTCCGAAAAATCCGTAATCCCAAGGTGTGAACTATCGTGCTGAGGGGATGGATGGTCCCACGTGACGGGGCAATGAACGATGTCTTCCGGATAACGGGCGCCCTCCGGTCGTATTTAGCCTTACTGCAGCAAGCAGGCTCTGCTGCGGTGTACTGTATTTTTTCCTAGCATACTCGTGGGAATCATATGGATTGTTTCGCTTTTTCGGAGGTGCCCGCCTCCTTAATCACGGGCTCAGGTTCGGGGACTGCACCTGATAAACCTAGCACCCAATTTCCAAGTCAGTTCGTCGGAACAAGTGGTAGGAAGTTGTTAAAAAGGTCATGCTCAAACACACCATCCAAAGCATTATCGTTCCCAAAATATATTATTATTAAAATTGAAGGTGGCAGTTTTTCTAAAATTAGCCCATTTGTTATTGACAATTTTTTGTCGAAATCCGTTGGTGCAGTGAAGTCCGTGCGCAAATTGTCCGACCACTTACTGGTGGAAAGCATTAATTCTGTTCAGACGACGCAGCTACTGCATTTAACTAAATTTCAGGACTTGGACATTTCGGCTGAGCCCCATCCATCGTTGAATTATAGCAAAGGTGTTGTAACATGTTTCGACTTACTTAACTGTAGTGTGGAGGAAATTAAGGAAGGTGTATCTAACCAGGGTGTGATTGATGTGAGAAGATTATCATTTTTCCGAAATGGTGAAAGAACTAACTCTGCATCACTGGTATTAACATTTAACTCCACAATATTGCCGGAGAGGATACGAGCAGGATTCCATTCCCTGCCAGTTAGACCCTACATACCACCACCAATGAGATGCTTTCGTTGTCAGCGTTTTGGTCATACGGCCTCTCGTTGCAGTAAGGAACAGGTATGTGTTTGTGGGAAAGCAATCCATGAGGGAAGCCCTTGCATTCCTCCTATCGTGTGTGTGAACTGTGGTGGTGATCATAATGCAAGATCGAGAAACTGCCCAAAGCTCAGGATTGAAACGGAAATACAGTTCCTCAAAGTCCCTGAACGAATCTCTTACCAAGAAGCCAGAGATCGAATTAGTCCCCGCCAGCCAAACAGAAATGTTTCATACTCTGAAGTCACAAGAAGGCCACCAGCATCTCAACAACAACTTAATGTAAAAGATCTCGCTAAGGAACTTGTCCCTGAAATATTGTTGTTGCTGCAAAAGATCCGAAAAGAAGAGACTCCAGCAACCACAGAACATGGTGAGAAAGATAGGCAAAATGTTAGCTTTTCGAATAAAAGGAACTCTGCTGTTCCAAACGTTAGTCAGAGTCTGAAATTATCTATTAGCAAGGAATCTGACACTCCGAAACCTACCCTCCCTTCAGAAACTGGAAAAGCTCCTGGTCAGTGCAGTACAAAAATGATAATGAACCCTTTAAACGAAAAAATGGAAAATTACCCCCCAGCATTTGAAATTTCGACACCTAAGAAAAAGAAAACCGCTAAAGCAGAAAAAGCAACAGACACACCTGTTTGGAAAAGCTCAGAGACTAGCATAGATGCAAAATTGGATTCTACTACTTCTAGTAACAACAGCACATTTGACCGACATGATTCTTGCAGTAGCGAGGAAATGTTTGATGCTCCAGGGGATACAAGTCGTAAAAAGGGTGTATCGAGGAAATCCAAGAAAAATATAAAGAACAAGATTTGATAGTAGAGGGAAAGTCTGAGACGTTAACATAAATTACTAACCGATAATAAAGTTATATATTTTTATGAACATCTTAAGAAAATCACATACTATGTAATCATGTAGGATTTTCACATTCGTATTTAATGCAACACTAAATAACGGAATAATGGATACACAAAATATAATACAATGGAATTGTAATAGTTTCTATAATCATATAGACAGTCTGAAAAAGCTCATTAGTGATTTCGATCCTATGTGTATTGCGCTGCAAGAAACACATTTCAAACCAGAAAAAACTGTCACTCTTGTAACCGTACAAAAGAGCCTCCTTGACGAATCTACTTAAACGTTCGCACGTGCACGGGACATCTCACTCATTTACCGGACGCAACTCATCTTTTTCTCCTTGTCTAACGAAGGTATATCTCAGTAACTTCTTTCACTTATAGTTTCAGTCATAGCATGTACTTTCTTTCTACTCCAAGGCCGTATTTCTTTATTTTTCTCCTAACTACCGTCTAGACATCGCGATTCTCTCTTTCTACTTACCTTTCTCGCTTCACCCACTTGACTGTCTTATTTTCGCGCTGTCTCTTTCTAACTTACCTGCCGTCTCACTCACGCTAGCCCGTACACGCACGAACGCACACCACTCGGCATATACGAACAGACATACACAGCTCATACAGGACTCGGACAAAAGCATTGTAGACGCGACGAACACATATACAAACACTTGTAAACGCGACACAAACACATGTAACAGCGACTATCACACATTCATCCATCAATCATTTTCATATATAGAATAAGTTATAACGGTAACGAGCTCCGGCGAAAGAGGAGAAGCGACTCCCACCGGAGAAGGAAGATCACTCGAGTGGAACTTCCCCTTTGACCGATATGGGTATAAAAGGAGCGAAGAAGCTCCACTCGAGGCGAGATTTACTTCGAGCCAACACTCGTTGAAGAGATCCCAGGAGTGATCCTTCCGAGTATCGAAACACGTAGATCACGCATTAACTGACGATATCTGAACGACGTACGATCCGCGACGCTAGGGAAGACTTTTACGAAGACAAAACCTCTACCGATCAACGACTACGGCCGCCCACCGAGGGTTCGTGATTAGTAAAGCACAGTCACGTTCGTCACATATACGCGGTACTGCCTCTCTACGAAATCGATACGCTTGACTCGCCAAATTTATAACATCCTCCTACTTCATTATCATACATTCATTTATATCAATCTTCGCCGTAAGCCATCCCCGCTCTTGGCACCGGTCACGGCTGCGTAGCGAATGATTGTCATACTTCATTAAAGACTGTTTTCTACACGGTTACCGTAAGCCTCCCCCGCTCTCGGCACCGGCCACGGCTGCGTGTAATTCGTGGACGACGACAGAAACTCTACCATCCAAAACCTACCTCAGCATTCTAAGAACTCTTACCGTAACTCTCTCCGCTCTCGGTACCGGCCTTCGTTACGCAGTAAGTAGTTCGAAAGACTGTTTCCTACACGGTTACCGTAAGCCTCCACCGCTCTCGGCACCGGCCACGGCTGCGTGTAATTCGTGGACAACAATTGACTTATCCTCTACCAAAAACGCCTCGACTCTCTAAGAACTCTCACCATAACCTTCTCCGCTCTCGGTACCGGCCACCGTTACGCAGTGAGTAGTTCGAAGATTGTTTCCTACACGGTTACCGTAAGCCTCCCCCGCTCTAGGCACCGGCCACGGCTGCGAGTAATTCGTGAACCTCTGACGACTGCCACGGTATACCATCCCCGCTGTTGGTACCGGTCACGGATACGAGTGGTCAGTCTGACGAACAATCCTTAACAAAACATCCTACCATCACCGACCTCCAGTACGTAGTTGAAAGGTGACTGGCGATACACGCGAATAAGATCATCGGCGCGATATTACATATACTCGGACTGTAGGTGACAAAAGACAAAATAAAACTTTCATTGACACATATATATATCTTTTTTCCCGACTTGACATTCCCGGCTCTGATCACTGCGACCGCGAACGCTTCGTAAGCCGCGACCGCGAAAACTCAGAACGAACCCGCCCGCACGAAGGAGGACTTATTCCCTCCAACGCGGAAGGCCGGATCGCGAACCCGAAACCACTCGCGACCGTAGCATACGACATAACCACTCACTCCACACCCCGTACGGTTTCACCCTTAAAGGATACGACATAGTTAGAAAGGACATGCAAAGTGATACTGTAGCTAAAGGAGGGGTTGCAATCTTGACAAAGCATGGTATCCCAACTACTCGTGCCTGTGTAACCAGTGATATCCAAGTGGTCGCCATTACCCTCCTCACACCAATACGTTTAACGATCTGCAGTATATATCTCCCTGATACTACCTGGACAGTGGATGATTTAATGGAAATAGAGTCTCAATTACCCAGACCATTCATAATGTTCGGAGATTTTAATGCCCACAACCCACTATGGGGGTCAAGACGGTTGGATTGTAGTGGAAGACATGTGGAGGAATTTTTGGACCTAACCAACACAGTTATTTTGAACACAGGGTCAGCAACACGGTACGGTGCTGGAACGGGCCAATTCTCCTCGATTGATCTAACAATATGTTCTCCCAATATTTCCACTCAAGCAACGTGGGAACCACTAGAAGACTTGAACTTTAGTGATCACTTCCCAATCATTACCTCAATAAGTAATATCCCGATACCTCACGTATATTTCCCACCGAGGTGGAAAGTCGACTGTGCTAATTGGAACACGTATGCAAGTAGCTTTGAAGATTATCAGGTCCCGAATGATGTAGAGGAAACTGTGGAGGATTTAACTAAGAGAATAATTGATGCGTCTCTTCAATCAATTCCCGTGAGCGGTGGAGAGCGATGCCTCAAGCCCAGAGTGCCTTGGTGGAACAAGGAAGTTGCCAAAGCAATTTGTGAAAAGAAGAAATCTTTACAAGCAGTAAAGAGAAACCCAACTCAAGAAAATATAATATTGTTCAAAAAGAAACGCGCTGAGGCCCGCAAGTTAATTGTGAGGTCCAAACATCAATCTTGGGAAACATACGTCTCATCGATAACAACTACAACTCCAATAGCAGATGTGTGGAAGAAGGTTAGAAGTATATCAGGAATAAAAACGTTAGACCATCCAATACTTATCCGAGATGGAGATCGAGAAGTCCAAAATATCCAAGACATCACAAATATTTTTGCACAACATTTCGGAGAAATATGCAGCATTAATGATGATGAAACGAACAGTTCCTTACCAAACATGAGCTCAATAGATTTCAGTAGTGCTGACCACCAGGTATACAATGTCCCATTCACATTAGAGGAAATGAATAACGCATTAATTATTAAGAAAAAGAACGCTGCCCCTGGTCCTGATAACATAGCTCACGAAATGATCCTACACCTTCCAGAACACATGAAAGAGAAATTAATATATATATATAATAAGCTATGGACGGAAAACAAATATCCCTTATTATGGAAACAAGCAACAATAATCCCTGTCATAAGGCCAAATAAAGACCGCTTCAACCCATCAAGTTATAGACCAATTTCTCTGACATGCTGCCTCAGTAAAATCTTTGAAAGAATGGTGAGTTACCGGCTATCTTGGATACTCGAAACGAACAACCTACTCATAAATCACCAAAGCGGGTTCCGCAAATCTCGATCTACGATGGATAATCTCGTTAAATTAGAACACTATGTGCAAAACTCTTTCATATCGGGTAAACATTTGGTTGCTGTTTTCTTTGACATCCAAAAAGCTTATGATACTACAAGCAGGGACAACATTCTCCGCACACTACATTCCTGGGGACTAAAAGGCAACCTACCCCTGTTTATATTTAACTTTCTTCAAGATAGGCACTTTAAGGTAAGAATCGGAAAAATAACATCAGACGAATGCTTACAACGGGGTGGTATACCACAGGGTTCTACGTTGAGTGTCATGCTCTTTTTAATAGCAATAAATGGTTTAACGAAGGGAGTTGATGACCTCACAGAGAGATGCCTGTACGTGGATGACCTTGTTATATATGCTTACGGTGAGTCCATAGAGAATTTAAACCGACGTCTGCAAAGCTCTATAAACAAAATTATGCATAATGCTTGTGAAGCCGGCTTCACGTTCCACCCACAAAAAGCAAAGTGTTTACATTTTTGTCGAAAACGCTTAGAACATGGAGATCCTTATTTACTTCTTGGGAACACTAAGATTGAAGTCTCGAAAACAATGAAGTTTCTGGGGGTGATACTGGATCACAAGCTCACGTGGAAGGAACACATAACGAATCTCATTGACCAAATTAAAAACAGTCTGAACCTAATAAGAGCATTATCAAACACAAAATGGGGAGCACACCGAACGGTTCTAATAAGATTGTATAAAGCTTTAATACAATCAAAAATTGATTACAGTAGCATAATCTATTCATCGGCGAGAGAAACCCTGCTAAAAAAAATTGATACGATTGTTCATTCGAGCATTCGATACATTACTGGAGCCATACGAACCAGCCCAGTGCAGAGCTTATATTGAGAGCGGCATAAAGCCATTAAAATTGAGAAGGGAAGAACAAGTCTTGACATATGCGCTAAAAATATTTTCATTACCAGGGCATATGAACTATGAAATTATATATAATAATGCATGGTATGACAAATATAATAATAAGCCGAGGGCAACAAGACCACTTACAATACGGGCATTGGCCTTATTAAGGGAGCAAAATATAAAAAAGGAATTGGTAATAAAGTAGCAAAAGTATAAAATTCCTCCATGGATGATTGGTCCACCAGATTTACAAACAGAATTAACAGTGTTTAATAAAAAATCTACGACACCGGCGTTGTTTAAAACATGCTTCTTGGATATTATAAAACCAAAGAAAGATGAAGTTGAAATACTCTACACAGATGGTTCGAAAACTCAAGACGGGGTTGGAAGTGCTGTTGTCTACAATGACCGGGAGTATAGCTGGACATTACCAACAAGCACTAACGTTTATACTGCTGAACTGTATGCAATTACACAGGCATTAGACATTTGTGACAGAACAAACAAAATTTCGTTCTTAATTTGTACCGATTCTTTAAGTGCTATTACCGGAATCCAGAATATTTACTCTGTGGACACACATATTCAGAGGATCACAAACACAAGACATCTTTTGAAGGAGAAAGGCAAAAGCATCACATTTATGTGGACACCTGGACACACAGGCATTACAGGAAATGAGAGGGCCGACAAAATGGCAAATTGGGCAACCAGGGAAGAAGAACACTTTGAAGAACCAATAATGTCGATAAATGATATTAAGCAGTTAGTTAGAGGTAATATAAATAAGAAATGGCAACGCCTATGGCAAGAAACAGATACTAAATTGAAAGAAATAAAGGAATCTGTGGAAGAGTGGAAAGAGAGTAAATGTATAAATAGACGTGAAAGAGTGGTAATTACAAGATTAAGAATAGGTCACACCTTAATGACGCACGATTACTTACTAAAAAGAATGGACAAACCAATGTGTAGGGAATGTAATCAAATATTAACTATCAAGCACATTATTGAAGAATGCATCATGTATACAGGACAAATGAGTAAACTGGGAATCCCACGAAATATTAATAAGGCAATGGGAAATTAACAGGAGGCAATTGATAAAATGATCAGATTCTGTCGAGAAACAAATTTATTTAACTGTATATAAGAGCAATTTGCGAAATTAAAGACAGACGAAGTATATAAGGTCATTTTTCTTCACCTACCGGGACATACATTCAAAATTTCTTTTACTGAACCGATAGTACAAATGAATCACTATCTTACCCCCGAAATCTTGTAGGTTAATATATATATATACATTTAACATCGGCGCAACCACTATCCGGCCAGCATTCAATAAATTTAATATAAATTGGTTCCTCCGATGAGGCTAATGACCCTGCAGTCGATGCCTCTCTTTTTTTTTTGTAAAAAAAAAACAACTGTTCCGACTTGTTTGTCTTCTCAGTTGCATTTAATTGTATCAAAAAGTGCTCGATATTATCCCAAGATTCCAATAGTCTCGTAATACATTTCTGTCGTGAAAGCCATCGTGTGTCGGCTAACTTCAAAATTTTATGATTTGTTTCTTCACAACATTCAGCATAAAGAGCAGATCGCTTCGGACTGCAGTTAATAAAACTTGTTATTTGCTTTACAAATTCCTCGCATTCGTCTGGAATCATCTTGCATGTATTATTTGCAGCTAGCGCTACGGAATGGCATGGACATGTCAATGTTAAAACATTTCCACACTTTTCCTGTAGCTTTTTCTGAAATGACAAATGCTTTCCTGTCATGACGCGCGCATTGTCGCATGACAGAGCAATAATATTAACGAATGGAATTTGGAGTTTATACATTTCGTCTCTAAATGCTTCGAATAACTTTTCAGCGCCACAATTTTTTGCATCAAGATCGATTAATTTGACTAATTGCGAGGTAATATGTAAACTTTGCGGATGAACGTACCGAACATGAAACGTCATCCATTTTGTATTACAAATATCTGACGTTTCATCGATAAAAATACTGAATTTTGTATTTTGAAGAATGGCTGCAACACGTTCCGTTTCAACCGGACAGACATTAGTAATAATATTTTTACATTTTGTGTCTGACATAGTCATTTGCTGCAAAATGTCAGAATGTTTTCCCTCGGTTTGAAAAAATGTTAATATTTTGGTGGCTGTTACAAACGAAATATTGTGTTCAGCGATAAAAGCAGCGTATCGAATCTCCGCTGCCTTCTTTCGCATTTCAAAAGATAAATTATCGTCGTTCGTCATATTTACATCTTCGTCTGTTCCTGTTTTTTGAATACATTTTTCTTTTGCAATGTGCATTGCGGATTGTGAGTGCATATTTATAACAGACAGTCTTGCTGTCATTTGCTTTTCACAAAATCTACAAAAAGCTAATGCCCTGTCCTCTGATACTTCACATAGCCATGGTTTATATTGTATCTCGTCTAACCATTGCTTGCGAAACGTTCGTATCTCTGGACGATCTTGTACGAAATTCGTTCTGTTTATTAAAACAGATGTATTTTCTGTCATATTCTTCATATGACACTCAGAATCCGCATGTCTTGAAATGCGTGAAACGCAAGACAGATTTTTTTTGCATATTATGCAATGAAATAGGTTATTATTCAATGGTACTTTGCGTATCCAAGAATTATATCTACTGTCGTGAAGCCAAGCTTCACGAAACTTTTGCCTATATTTGTGTCTTTGCGAATTGCTCATTTCTGTGTATACTAAAAGAGGAACTGACGAAAATGTATTGTAATAATACAACTAACTACAACTAACCTAAATATGAATATTACTAAAGAATACAACTAAACGCTACAAAATAAATCAAATATGCGGCAAGATAACTACTAAAATATAAAAACAAAAATGGAACGAAAAATAAAAATTAATACTAATTTAATAATGCTAAAAGCTTAAAGCATGCGATAAATACTCTCACGTGCCCACGGACGCTCCTGCACTTTATTGGCAACGTGGGAAAAAGCAGTGTCGCCGCGCGCGGAAACAATATGTTGCGAATTCCAAGGAATAGCAGCTCTCGATGCCACTCGCCATTAATTTTAATCCCTACTCTAGTGTCGTCCGCGTTACGATCTTTCGACGTTGTTGCGGAACCGCCACTTTGTCCCCACACGTGGAAGAGAACGGGATACAATATACAATGAATTCTTCACGTAAGTACTGTAAATTATTTTCAATCTTCCTTCATTTTAAGATAATGCATGATCGTATTTGTAAAGACAATGTAATGATCGTTTGAGTGCTATGGACATGGACGCATTATGCGTATAAAGGTATCCACGTGGACCATGGACGCATAACTTCGTAGAGAAACAATGTGTTCGACACGCGTCGTCCACACAGAGTGCTTCGACCGGGAGTGTACAGGACTGAAGGGGATCAAATTTATGTGTCGCTTTCTTTTTCCCGCAGAAAATGAAAAGGAAGCTGACCACCCGGCGCCCCAGGCCGCCGAACAACAAACGCAGGCGGCCGTACGCCAGGACTCTGGCCAACAACAGGGCCAGGAAGAGGCCGCCGTGCGCACAGAGCAGCTGCTGTAAATGTAAAATTTGCTGCAGCAGCAACAGGCGCCCCGGGAGCCCCGGCCCCAGGAGCCACAGGCGCCCCAGGAGCCCCAGGCGCCCCAGCCCGCCCAGCCCCAGGTCCAGTTGAAACAAAGTATGATATTAATACTTGTATTATAAGAACATTATCGACCCATGCACGAACGAGGCTGATTTCGGGTGGGCTCGCTCCTGTATGGTCCGTTATTACCTAATGTAGCATTGTTACAACGAGTGAGCGTGCATGTCAATGTAAGGATGCATCGGTGCGAGTGAGTGTATGCGTGGTATGGTATAAATGTCGCGTACGTGCGCGACTGCAGGTTCGCGTTTGCTATTCCCGAATTTCGGGAGATCGTAAGATCTGCGGGGAGGCCAAGGGGGTGCGTGACGTACGTGACGTGACGTGTACGTGAGAAGGACACACGAACGTGAACGGACGAGAAACTGAGAACACTATCAACCGAGCGAATTTAAGAACTGTGTGTGTATGTGTAAGTGGCCGAGTGTGCATAAACCTATGCGAACCTATTTTCTTTTTCCTCCTACAAAATAAACTCCTTACTGTCCACTCATTTGTACAAAAAATCGCTGTGTCACTGTTTTCCCCGCAACTGAATCCCACACTAATATGTGCCACAGTTTTGGTATATTCGTGTATGTTTTTATTTTAGAGCGAAAGAAAAGGGGCGCTAGTCGCAGCAGGGCGACCCGCGGCAGACGCGGCGGTGGACGCGGCGGTGGACGCGGCGGCGGACGCGGCGGCGGACGCGGCTACGACCGAGGTGATTCCAATGAGGGTCACCAACATTACTATATAAATTTCAATAAGTATTAAAACATTTTGAAAAAAATCGTTTTTTTTTTTTGCATACCACTATTTTCCATTTCCTTTATTTTTCCATACACATAACTAATGTTATATATAGGATTTATTTATAACATTAAAATATTACAAAGGCGTGTACATTTCTCCCGCACGCGGTAAGGCTAAAGACTAAAAACATTCTTCCTCTCGATTCGCCTCGTACACACACACACGCACACACACGCACACGCACACACACACACACACACACCACGCGTGCTTCCGTGACGCTCGAGGGAGAACAGTCGCGAATCGCCTCCCGGCCACTCGCACAGCACACAATGCAGCAAACAACCATGCACACTCTCATCTACACGCATCATGCATACACACGCGTCCTACATATATTTAATATATACGCACATGCCAATACATGCGATACAAGGGATTAGAATGGTGCGACTCACAGGAGTTGCTCCCCTTATATATTTTTACATCGCCACTCGTTCCGCGACGACGTAGACGTTTTCCGTAGAACAGTTAGACATCAGTATTGAAGAGTGTCGCATCAAGACACTTTACGAGACAATAAGCCTTTTCTTTTTGCTAAGTTCATTTTAATTCAATAAACCTGTGTTAGTTTGTACTCAGTATTGTTCCTCATTATTTTCCGTCGGCTATCCAGAATAGAAATCATAAAGTTGTTGATAGGTGGACGCCACACTAACTGGTCCATATATCCATTCGACATAGAAGAGAGTATCTAAACAGGAATGGATATAGTCAAGAGGGAATCAGAGAAATGGAAAGCAGGGAAGAGATGTATGTGAGGAACTGGTAAATAGGGATAGAGAAAATCAGGGACAAGAACAGAATAATAGAATAAGTAAGACTAGATATAACGTAAAATATGCATCCCATAATAACATACATGAACTTAACTGTTCATTTTATGGGCAATTCTAGTCACATTGTATAACCAGTTGTTTCCTTTCTGGTATTATTATTTTTAAACAGCACATCTCTCCTTGCAAGAGATGTGTATAAACTCTGTCTGGCCTTCACTGTGCCAGACAGGACACATCTCCTTGCAAGAGATGTGTATAAACTCTGTCTGGCCTTCACTGTGCCAGACAGGACACATCTCCTTGCAAGAGATGTGTATAAACTCTGTCTGGCCTTCACTGTGCCAGACAGGACACATATCCTTGCAAGAGATGTGTATAAACTCTGTCTGGCCTTAACTGTGCCAGACAGGACACATCTCCTTGCAAGAGATGTGTCAAAAATGTGTTGTATGTTGAATGTTATCTTGTGTTAAATAATGCATTGTTCCGTATATATTCCATTCGACACTCTCATTAACCATTTATTTAAAAATGTAGTAGAATAGGGCTACTGGCGAAGGTCCACATTAAAAAACCTAACGCGCTAGTCGTGACACCTCATGGGTGGCGTGGAAGGCCACGTAAAAATTTGTATCAGAAAAGACATTCTGTCAGTTGTGTACTAACACAGAAATGTAATGCGCATACATATAAATTAAAAAATCAAATGCGTCCCGTGGGTGGGATCCTTTCAAATGCTTGCGGAAATATGGGTTAAGAAATGTTGCAATCCCCAGACGATTGAATTAGGCGAAGTGCGATCCTGGGTCAGTAGGTGGGCTATGGAATCCATTTGAATGCAGTTTTTTTATTATGTATGAGTTTTATTGCTGATGGTAGTGTGTTCAACATTATTTACAAAGGAATGTGGCTCATCGTCTTGTAATTTAAGCAAGAAAAAACAACAAGCGCAGCAAACAAAAATTTGACCAATGCGGTCCGCGACCCTGCGACACAAAAGCTCGTAACCGCTGCGCTAGCGGTACTCATTAGAAGGTATTTTATATGTATGAAGGTAAGGTGCGCACATCCTCAATAAAATCGAAACGACTACATTCCCTTGGTATGTATATCACTCGCTTCTGTGCAGACATACAAAGAATCGTAAAATTCACTCACTATATCAGGGGAAAGCAAATATTGAAAGTATTCATTCGGTTATCGTACAAAATATGCCGAAAACATCGGTTTTTATTTATTTCAACCATGACGCAACTTACCAAAAAATCTGGAAAAAAATGGTGATAATAGTCATGGCAATACTTAACTACAGAATTTATAAAAATCCAATCGGTCGAAAATTTCAGCACGTAAGTGGAATTTTTTATGTTTTTTGGACTTTTCTGATTTTTTATGCTACGGATTTGCAAGAAAAAAACCTGCGAAAATTCTCAACCGTACATATACATGTTCAGAATATTCTGCATGTTTTGCAGAATTTTTGCGTACCGTTAAATACGGAAAATGTGCTAAAAACCGATTTTTTAATTTACCCTATAACTACCCGTGTGATGCAGATAGAGGGTTCAAACTTGTCAAAGCACATTTTCTTTTGATCACCTATCGAATGACGTCTTGCGATACAAATTCGGCTAAAGTGTATTTTTGACCATTTCACTCTGCCCAGCCGAAAGAGAATTTCGTTGCCGCTGTCGTATGCCGAACGAAGCACGTGCGTGCGATCGTGGTGGAAAGAGGACGGAGCATAGTTCTGCCTTTCTTTCCATCGGCTGCGCGCGCAGCGTCGACGTCATAACGACGCTTCGATGGTGGAAAGGGGACGGAGCATAGATCTGTCTTTCTTTCGGATGGTTGTGACGTCACGGTACGCAAGCCTTGGTGGAAAGGAGACGGGGAGCATAGCACCTTCCTTGTCTCCCTACGGTACGGACAATCGCCGTAACGCGGCGCGCACATCGCACACACCTTGCTTCTATCCCCACTCTCGCCAGCACATTCGGTGTTTTATGCCAAATCTTCTATCACTGCTTCCGGCTGAAAGAACGCAATGGTACGTGCGATGCCTTATGCGAAATCTGGCACCACTGTCACCGCCCTGTGTGCGGAACGAAGACGCGACGCCGCGACTGCATGTCGAACAAAGACGCAACGCGCGATGTTGGTTGAAAGAGGACGGAGCATAGTTCTGTCCTTCTTATGTGTCGTCACGATACCTGACGTCACGCGACGTTGGTGGAAGGGAGACGCGGCATAGCTCCGTCCTTCTCTCCAAGCCGAGCTCGATTCGGCGAGAAACGGCGCGCAGCTCCCACGGACAAGGCACGCATACTTTTCCGTATCCCCACTCCCGCGAGCACCAATGGTGCAAAAGAGCCAGATCTGGCCAGTGGTGCGGCACTCCCTCCCTTTAGCTGTGTCCACGCTGTGACTCTCTGCCGTTAGTACCCACTCGCAGTGATCTCAGAAGTGGCATCCTGCCGCATCGCGGCACGCGTGGTGGGGGAAGGCGAGAGTTGTATGCGTGCCGTCTCCGTGAGCGCTGCGCGCGCACCGTACGTAGGCAAGGAAGCAGCTATGCTTTTCGTCTTTCTTCTACCAATGTAGAGAAAAATGACGTCAGAAGCTGCGCGCGCACCCAATAGCAAGAAACACAGAATTATGCTCCGTCTTCTTTCCACCACGATCGCACACACGCGCTTCGTTCGGCATGCGACAGCGGTACCGAATTTACCTTTCGGCTGAGCGTAAGCCGGCTGAAATTGTCAAAAATGCACTTGTACCAAATTTATCTCGCAAGGCGTCATTCGATAGGGGATGAAAAGAAAAACGCTCTATGCCAAGTTTCAACCCTCTATCTCCATCAGAAGGGTAATTATAGGGGAAATAAAAAAATCAGTTTTTGACACATTTTTCGTATTTAGCGGCGCGGAAAAATTCTGAAATAATTTGAGAATATTCAGAACATGTGAATTTATGGTTGGAAATTTTTGCAGATTTTTGTCTAGCAAATCCTAAGCATAAAAAATCAAAAACCCCCCAAAAACACGAAAAATTCCAATTACGTGTTGAAGTTTCCGACCCACAGAATTTTTATAAATGCTGTAGTGATGTATTGGCATAAGTAGTAACACCAATTTGTTTTAGATTTTTTGGTAGTGTGCGTCGTAGTTCAAATAAATAAAAACCGATATTTACGACATATTTCGTGTAATAACTTATTGAATACTACAAATAATTGCGTTTTCTTGATACTGCCAGTCAGTTATACGATGCTCTATGTTTTTGTATGCGAGAGAGCAATGTACAAATAAAGGGAATTAAATTATTTCGAGTTTATTGAAAGTCTGTGTGCACAGTATGTATTTTGAAAAATATTAAACTGTAAACAAACAGAACGAGTAGCTCGTTGGTTAAGCTACACCCGCCTGCGACATCGTTAGACACATTTGTCAGAGGTTCGCGCCCAGGAGGCGGCTCACCTTTTTTTTCTTTCTAACAACTACACGACGGTAAGCGATATTCACTTACAAGTATTTTAAACATACTTCTATAATTTTTAACTGTATTGTGTATGAAATATATATGCACGCATCGCATTATTTATGTAATCTTTACTTATATTATATCACCCAATGAAGCTTCCAATGCGTGTCATGCATTCGAACACAGGAACATTCTACGAATCTACTAGTATAAGTATTTTATTCTCCAAATATAAATTTTCACGTGGTCTTCCATGCCACCCATGAGGTGCCACGACTAGCGCGTTCGGTTTTTGATTGTGGACCTTCGCCAGTAGCCCTATTGTACCACAACGCTCAGCCGAAAGGTAAATTCGGTACCGCTGTCGCATGTCGAACGAAGCGCGTGTATGCGATCGTGGTGGAAAGAAGACGGAGCATAATTCTGTGTCTCTTTCTATTGGATGCGCGCGCAGCTTCTGACGTCATTTTTCTCTACATTGGTAGAAGAAAGACGAAAAGTCCCTTCCTTGGCTACGTACGGTGCGCGCGCAGCGCTCACGGACACGGCACGCATACAACTCTCGCCTTCCCCCACCACGCGTGCCGCGATGCGGCAGGATGCCACTTCTGAGATCACTGCCCACTCGACGGCTTCTTTAGAGGACGCCACGGTAGCTGATTTGTGATTGGCTGATGAACTAATTTCAAAATGGCCGACTAATCCCCAAATAAGCGTAGCGTGGTTCGCGTGGGTACGTTACAGTATACGGAATTTGGAATCATTTTGAGTTAAGCTAGCGCAAGCTAGCGTGAGTAAAGTGTGCATAGTGGATCGTGGATTGAAGCTGAAGGCAAAAAGACTGTGAAAATAGTTATTGCAGTTCCGTGTGAGATAAGGGTAAGTATTTATGTTTGCAAGAGGTTAATGTTAGTAACTTAATATGAATTGGACATACTAGTTTCTATTTAATATAATTGAAGAAGCAGGAGTGGACAAAGGGAAGATTTTATCGCCAAATACAACGAGTAAGACACCATCTGAAATCCGGTATGTTTGACATCATAGAAGTTATTAATATCAGTATCTGAATCTAATGTAGCAGTATAACCATATAATGTTATTAAAGCAATGGGCCGTGCATGTGTGGTGTACGGCTGCGCATCAGTGGCATCGCTCCCAAGCCATCGATTTCCTAAAAATGTAGATATGCGGCTAAAGTGGATGATAGCAGTGCGTCATTTCAAAGGCCTTTATACATTGGATGAGCTTCAGAATGTGTCCTTTGTTATAAGCATTTTGGGGAGGAGGACTATGAGGTGTATACATATAAAAAAAGAAACTTAAAACATGATGTGATTCCTTCAAAAAATTTGCCAAATAAGGTACAATATAGACATATAATGCCGCTAAAACCCTAAATTTTTAAATTAATGCCAAGACTAAATTGATTTGTAGCAACCTGAACGTACTGCAGAAAGTGAAAAACTTCCAGAGCCCAGCACATCCTATGGAAAGGAAAATATCATCCCTTCGATAAATTTACCCGATCAGGTATGATATCAACATGTTATGCTACTGGAACCTCAGTTTAAAAATTAATGACGAGACTAAATTGATTTGTAGCAACCTGAACGTACTGCAGAAAGGGAAATACTTCCACAGCCTAGCACATCCTATGGAAAGGAAAATGTCATCCCTTCGATAAATTTACTCAATCAAGTATGATATCAACATGTTATGCTGCTGAAACCCTCAGTTTAAAAATTAATGACGAGACTAAATTGATTTTTAGCAATGTGAATGTACTGAAGAAAGGGAACCATTTCCACAGCCTAGCACATCGGGTGCAAATGAAAATGCAGAACATTCCATAGGAAAAGAAAACACACCTAAGGCAATAAAGTCTGCATTGAAAAATAGGAAGCCTGCAGCAACACGCAAAAAAATTATTATGGGAATGATGACCAGAGCAGGACTGAGTCCTAAAACCGCACGAATTTACATTATTGCTAGGCAATTGAGAAGGAAGGAACGCCTGACATCAAGGAAAATGTTAAGTTTCCGAGCAAGGCTGCAACTAGCAGAAAAAACTGCCACAAACACAACAATGCTAAAGTTAATGGAAAATTTAAATCCCATGCAAAGGCAGTTTTTTGAGATGCAGTTGCGTACCGCAAAATATAAACCACGGGTATGCATGAGACTCTACCGAATTGGCCAAAATCCAAGCATATAAGAAGAGAAAAAGAATAATGAACAATACTAATATCGCCAACTAGTAAATATGGTGTATTACCGTGATCATTTTTATATCAACAGGGCAGGCGATTCACGATTAATGACAAAATATTGTCTTTGTCATTGTACAAGCAATCAGGCAAGGCTTACTCTTATATGCAAAAATACTTTCACCTTCCATCTGGTAAAACGTTGCGCTCACTTTTGGGGAAAATCGAAGTGAAGGCAGGTTTAAATAAATTTTTGACAGAGCACTTGAAGATTGCAGTAAAAAAACTGGGTAGGAAGGACAAGACTTGCAGTGTGACATCCACCATAAAGTTGTTGTAGAACAATTATTCACCGAGGTTATCTTGATTAACTTAAAAATATGGATAAGTAGTATTAACAGAGTTTTAAAAGGAAAAGACATACCATGTACTTTTGTATCCCCGACTGCGCAAGCAGCTAAGGAGAAATTTGCGAAAAAACAAAATAAATTCAAACATTGAAAACTAACTTGAAGTTCTGTCCTGGTTCTATCCTTCACCGACCACATATTCATTTAATTAAATTTTGCCAGGCAAAGCGGGCCCACATACGTGTATGCTAGTGTGCGTAATCCGCAGAAGGATACGTTAGTGTACGTGCACAAGTATACATATATATTTTTAGTACCATCCGCACAGAAACCGCAGATGGCGGTAGTTATAGTGTCACACTTTATGGAGGGGAGTTCCTCTCCCCTGGATCTGGCCACACTGGGCGCAATAGGAAGGAAGGTAAGAGAGAAGGAAGGGTTGAAGTGGAGAAGGAGAGAGTACAGAAGTACAGAATAGTACAGAGAGTACAGTAATAGTACAGAAAACAGAACAAGGATAGACTAGGGAGACAGAAATAGTAGAGGAAAAGTTAAGGGAAGCACAGAAAAGTCAAGGAAAGAGATTCTACAGAGAAGAAAGTTAATGAGAAAGTGACAGTAAAAGTGAGCGTAACCTAGAGGATGGGGAGAAAGAAGGGAGAAAGATAGATCAAAAAAGAAGGAAGATTCTTGAAGAAGGGGCTCTGCGATACTAGAAAAGTACCAGCAGAGTTATGAAAGACTGTGGGAAACAGGAAAGAAAGGGTGTTGAAAAAGGAGAATTTAGAAGTTACACAGTCAGATGGGAGAAAGTATTTATAGAGAAGTTAAAAGGGAGAGGGAAGGGAGGAAAGATAGAGTGAGGAGCAGTAGAAGGGGATAGAGAGAAAGAGAGAGTGAAAGTAGAAAGCAGGATAGGAAGAAGATAGAAGTAGAAACAGGTAAAGCGCAAAGAAGCGCAGCTGGAAGAATAGAAAAGTGACAGGTGAGTACAGGAGGCAGCGCAGAAACGAAATAGAGGGAGGAATGCAGAGAGGAGAGAGACAGACAGTAAGAGGGTGGTAGCGGAAGGTGGAAGGACATAGAAGTGAGAAAAAGAGAAAGCGCAGAGAAGCGCAGGAGAAAGTGAGAAATTTAAGAAAGTAAGAGTGACGCAGAGAATAAAGGCACACGTACACAGTACCTTTGATGGCTTGAACGCAATGATGTATCCCAGACAGCCCTTATACTGTTCCAGGGGCGTTGGACTACACTGCACTGCAGAATGTATGTAGGACAAGCGCCAGTCAAAGTTTTCATTTCCGGTGAGAGTTTGTCACTTTCCTACTGCTTCCCAGCAGTCTGGGAATGCAGCAGAGATATTCCCCAACGTGGCAGCGACACTCACGAGCTCCCCAAAGGCGAAGAAACCGACGGGAACGTCGCACGTGTACCGCGCGCGCTGCGACGCTACCGCGTGGCGCGCGAGGTTATGTCGCCACGTGGCGACCGGCGTCTATGTCCGCACAAAATTTCGCACTTGCACTGTATTCCTAACGTTATAGAAGTAGCAAGGCGTTATCCCAGCACTGTTTATTGTCCGTTAACGCGCACTGCACGACCGCACGGTGCAAATACGCGGTCGTCGACGCACGAGGCTAAACGGCACGGCCATATACTCTCGCGCGCGACTTCCGCGTTATCGCGTGCCGGAGGCGACGCGAAACCGTACCCGGATGTCAGGAGCAGTACGAGACTAACTTTGAGACCGTATTCTTGCGAAAATTCGGCGGAATTTAAGAAAACTCGCGAAACTTCGGGGAGCGATCTGCACGCACGTCTGCTTTGACCGAGCGCAGGAGCGCAGCTCATAGGTTACGCAGACCTTTTTTTTTTGTCGAGGGGGAAATCTTTCAAAGACAAACCGGGGCCCGACGTGGGGGTCCCGGGGCAGTGCCGGATTTCCATCGGCTAAAACCTCCCCGATGCCACTTCCCTGCTCGTGAGTGGGTGCGTTACGGGAATTTTCGCGCGCGAATTACGCACTGATCTATATACAACTAGAAGGTGTTACCCGGCGTCAGTGTGGCCAGATTTTGTCCCTCTGGTACAGTGATCTCAGAAATAGCATCCTGCCACATTGCGGCATGCGTGGTGGGGGAAGGCGAGAGTTGTGTGCGTGCTGTGTCCGCGCGCACCGTACGTAGCCAAGGAAGGAGGTATGCTTCTCGTCTTCTTTCTACTGTTGCGTGGGATGATAGAAATAGGAAAAAAAGGGAGAAACACGTCTGTTCAATTACGTGGTTGAAATAGAAGTGCTTTTATTTCGTTCCTCCTCTCTCGATTAAACAAAACTCCTCTTATGACACAATCAATTATTTCGATAGATTATCGATTATCTAAGCGGTGATGGGTTGAATTCCCGCGCCGAGCTTCCTCTAGTCCTCATGCACCCCTGGGTCCAATCGAGTTGGCAGCTGATCCCCACCCTTCAGGTATCGGTGATGGCGTCCATTGGTTCCTCGCCTAGTCTTCTGCGATGGTTTTGTGCAGATCCGACCATTATCAAATTCTTGCCGGAAGCAGATGGTAGCGCCGCGTATGTGCCAAGAAGGCGTATTACAATTTAATTAAGGCAGGCAGGTGGCAGATAAGGCAGCGATGCCCTTTTTGTCGAGGGGTGAAGTGACAACGCAACACTACCAATGTAGAGTAAAATGACGTTAGAAGCTGCGCGCGCACCCAATAGAAAGAGGCACAAAATTATGCTCCGTCTTCTTTCTACCACGATCGCAGGCACGTCCTTCGTTCGGCATGCGACAGCGGTACTGAATTTACCTTTCGGCTGAGCGTTGAGCCGGCTGAAATTGTCGAAAATGCACTTCTACCAAATTTATCTCGCAATGCGTCATTCGATAGGGGATCAAAAGAAAACGCTCTGTGCCAAGTTTCAACCCTATATCTCGATCAGAAGGGTAGTTATAGGGGAAATAAAAAAATCAGTTTTTGACACATTTTTCGTATTTATCGGTGCGGAAAAATTCTGAAAAAAATGGAGAATATTCAGAACATGTGAATTTATGGTTGGGAATTTTTGCACATTTTTGTCTCGCAAATCCTAAGCATAAAAAATTAAAAACTCCCCAAAAACACGAAAAATTCCAATTACGTGTTGCAGTCTCCGACCCACAGAATTTTTATAAATTCTGTAGTGAAGTATGGGCATAAGTAGTACCACCAATTTTTTTTTACATTGTTTGGTAATGTGCATTGTAGTTCAAATAAATAAAAACCGATATTTACGACATATTTCGTGTAATAACTTATTGAATACTTAAAATAATAGCGTTTTCTTGATATTGTCAGTCAGTTATACCATGCTCTATGTTTTTGCAGGCGGGAGAGCAATGTACAAATAAAGGGAATTAAGTTATTTCGAGTTTATTGAAAGTATCTGTGCACCGTACTTTGAAAAATATTGAACAATACGCCAACAGCACGAATAGCTCGTTGGTTAAGGTACACCCGTCTGTGACATCGGTGGACATTTTTGTCGGAGATTCGCGCCCAGGAAGGGTCACATTTTTTTTCTTTCTAACAACTACACGACGGAAAGCGATATTCACTTACAAATATTTTAAACATACTTCTACAATATTTAACCTTATTGTGTATAAAATATGTATGCACGCGTTGCATTTTTTATGTAATCTTTACTTATATTTTATCACCCAATGAAGCTGTATTGACACACCACGCGCACACGCACACACCGCGGTTGTGTCGGTGCGTCGGCCGAGCAACGCGAGGCACGCGGGAAGCTCGGGATCGCTCGGCTGCCTTCGGGCCGAGCCGGAAGGAAGAGAGGTGTGAGGTCGCGAGCACGAGGAGAAGAAGATGCCATTTAACACGCGACGCGCGAAGACCATTGTAGAGCGATTGAAGCGAATAAAGTTATAGAGACGAAGTGCGCATTTATTCTAACCAACGCCGCTACACCTCAAAGCTTCCAATGCGTGTAATGCATTCGAATACAAGAACATTCTACGTATCTGCTAGTATAATTATTTTATTCCCGAAATATAAATTTTCACGTGGTCTTCCACGCCACCCATGAGGTGCCACGACTAGCACGTTCGGTTTTTTATTGTGGACCTTCGCCGGTAGCCCTATTGTACCACATTCTTAATTTATTAAATAACAGTGGTGATGGGATATGTTCAAAGAAAAGCATATTTTTAACACATGACAGTAATCACCGTACGACAGATTTTTTAAACGTGAAGACATGCGGTCTGACACAACTGAGACCAGACCAAGTTTTTTTGCTGCACCTCTCCATTTCGGAGAGGTACGGTCTGACACAGGTGAGGCCAGACCAATTTTTGCTAACCTCTCCGAAAAGGACTTGTGTCAGACCGCATGTCTTTACGTTTAAGAAATCTGTTGTATGGTGATTGCTGTCATGTGTTGAAAATATGCTTTTCTTTACACATATCCCATCACCACTGTAATTTAATAAATTAAAAATGTGGTACAATAGGGCTACCGGCGAAGGTCCACAATAAAAAACCGAACGTGCTAGTCGTGGCACCTCTTGGGTGGCGTGGAAGACCACGTGAAAATTTATATTTGGGGAATAAACTACTTATACTAGCAGATTCGTACAATGTTCCTGTGTTCGAATGCATTACACGCATTGGAAGCTGCATTGGGTGGTAAAATATAAGTAAAGATCACATAAATAATGCAATGCGTGCATACATATTTCCTACACAATACAGTTAAATATTATAGAAATACGTTTAAAATATTTGTAAGTGAATATCGCTTACCGTCGTGTAGTTGTTTGAAAGAAAAAAAAGGTAAGCCTTCCTGGGCGCGAACCTCCGACAAAAGTGTCCAACGATGTCGCAGACGGGTGTAGCTTAACCAACGAGCTACTTGTGCTGTTGGATTATTGTTCAATATTTTTCAAAGTACGGTGCACACAGACTTTCAATAAACTCGAAATAACTTAATTCCCTTTATTTGTACATTGCTCTCACGCATGCAAAAACATAGAGCATCGTATAACTGACTGACAATATCAAGACAACGCAATTATTTTAAGTATTCAATAAGTTATTACACGAAATATGTGGTAAATATCGGTTTTTATTTATTTGAACTACGACGCACATTACCAAAAAATCTAAAAAAAATTGGTGGTACTACTTATGCTCATACTTCACCACAGAATTTATAAAAATTCTGTGGGTCGGAAACTGCAACACGTAATTGGAATTGTTCGTGTTTTTGTGGGTTTTTTGATTTTTTATGCTTAGGATTTGCGAGACAAAAATGTACAAAAATTACCAACCATAAACTCAAATGTTCTGAATATTCTCAATTTTTTTCAGAATTTTTCCGCACCGGTAAATACGAAAAATGTGTCAAAAACTGATTTTTTTATTTCCCCTATAACTACCCTTCTGATGGAGATAGAGGGTTGAAACTTGGCACAGAGCGTTTTCTTTTGATCCCCTATCGAATGACGCCTTGCGAGATAAATTTGGTACAAGTGCATTTTTGACAATTTCAGGCGTCTCAACGCTCAGCAGTGATAGAAGATTTGGGCCGTTTGCACCATCGGTGCACCTGGGAGTGGGGATACGGAAAAGTGTGCGTGCCCTGTCCGTGAGAGCTGCACGCGCCGTTTCTCACCGAATCGTGCTCGGCTTGGTGAGAAGGACGGAACTATGCTGCGTCTCCCTTCCACCAACGTCGCGTGACGTCACGTATCGTGACGACACATAAGAAGGACAGAACTATGCTCCGTCCCCTTTCAACCAACATCGCGCGTTGCGTCTTTGTTCGACATGCAGTCGCGGCGTCGCGTCTTCGTTCCGCACACAGGCCGGTGACATTGGTGCCAGATTTCGCATAAGGCATCGCACGTACCATTGCGTTCTTTCAGCCGGAAGGCAAATCGGGCACCACCGCGTTGAGCAGAGCGCAATCCAGCGAAAAGTGAATCCAGGAGAATTTGAGATTGACTCGTCGTCGTTCGGCGACGCGTTCGCGTTATTTTTTCCGTAGGTTTGCGGTACGCCATGGTTAAATTTTTTTTTTTAATTTTTCATCACACAGCAACAAACGATATTCATTTAAAAATATTTTAGTACTTACTACGGATAGTTTTTAATATTTTGTCAACGGAATAGATGTGTCGTATTGGTTTATAATAGATATGGGCAAAATATATATTTCAGAAATTTTGGTTTCAGTAACATTACTCTTTCTATGGTAGTAATAAATAAGAAAGTATATAATAAATGTCAATTATTGCGTATTATGCATTAACCGTGAAACAAGTAACAGGAGCTTCTTGCACTAGAACGTTCTGAGGGATCGTACTAACACGCGATTTTAACACACGACAGCGTACGTCAGGAAGAATTTGCTTGACACGACGCGACGACGGTGCAAATGTTTCTATGAGTTGTTCTTTATGATTTGTTTTCTAAATAGAAGGTGACCAAATTGTGCATATATTGTAACAGTTCTCATCAAGTCCCATCACATTGATTTGAAACCTTTTTCTTACTACGCACGTTTAGTTTAGCAACGCTATCCCCATTACGAGAAAGAAGAAGGTGTTCCTTCTTCGGCAATGCACCATGCATACTGTAATCCATATGTACGTCCATTGTCGCATTCTGCCCCCGAAATGTCGCAACGTGCGTATTGTCGAAGAAGGCATGATAAAAGACGACAATAATAGCAAAAACTCTGTCAATGGAAAACCGAAACTCACTTTGTGCCGCTCCCGACTAATTGAAATATCTGAAAAGTCAAACCATTCTGAGCGCGTATTTTACGTACCTACTGCAAATTATTTCCCCGGGACTCTAACTGACTTTTCCAATGTCATTTATTCGTCATTATTTTGCAACCAATTGTACGAAATGTATTACTTTTAAATGCACATGTACAGGGTCCACAGGTTGCGCTAGTCAGCTTTTTTCCTGTAAACGGTAAGTATTAGACAAAATTATAAAGGAAAGCGTTCAATGGGATCGTAATATCTATTTTCTACGAGACTTCATTCTATTGAAAAGTGCAACGCTGCACCCGACAAATGCTCTCATTTCTTTTCTAATCCTTATTTCCACAGCGTGGGGCAGTAACTCTGTCTACCTTCAATATCTGCGTCGTTCAAAGTGGACAGAGGTATTGCCCCATGCTGTATGATTATTATCATAAAATGTGGTACAATAGGGCTCTAGGCGATGATCCACGTTAAAAAACTGAACGCGCTAGTCTAGTCGTGCCACCTCATGGGTGGCGTGGAAGTTCACGTATCTGAAATTATATAAACTACAACCTTACATACGCATTTGCATTTGTCGGGTGCAGCGTTGCACTTTCGAATTGCATGAAGTCTCGTAGAATATAGATATTACGATTCCATCGAACCCTTTCCTCTATAATATTGTGTAATACTTACCGTTTACAGGAACAAAGCTGTGCACCCTGTACATGTGCATTTAAATTTAATCCATATCGTATATAATGATGAATAAATGACATTGGAAAAGTCGGTTACAGTCCCGGGGTAATAATTTGCACTAGGTACGTAACATACGCGCTCAGAACGGTTAGACTTTTCAGATATTTCAATTAGTCCAACCGCGACTGGCGGTCGGTCAGAAGCGTCACAATGCAAGTTTCGGTTTTCCATTGACAGGGATTTTGCTATTATTGTCGTGATTTATCATGCCTTCTTCAACAATACGCACGTTGCGACATTTCGTGGGCAGAATGCGACAACGGACGTACATATGGATTACCGTATGCATGGTGCATTGCCAAAGAAGGAACACCTTCTTCTTTCTCGAAATGGGGATAGCGTTGTTAAACTAAACGTGCGTAGTAAGAATAAGGTTACAAATCAATGTGATGGGACTTGATGAGAACTATTAGAATATATGCACAATTTGGTCACCTTATATTTAGAAAACAAATCATAAAGAACAACTCATAGAAACATTCGCACCGTCGTCGCGTCGTGTCAAGCAAATTCTTCCTGACGTACGCTGTCTTGTGTTAAAATCGCGTGTTAGTACGATCCCTCAGAACGTTCTACTGCAAGAAGCTCCTATTACTTGTTTCAGGGTTAATGCATAATACGCAATAATTGACATTTATGATATACTTTTCTTATTTATTACTACCGTAGAAAGATTAATGTTACTGAAACCAAATTTATGAAATATATATTTTGCCCATATCTATTATAAACCAATACGACACATCTATTCCGCTGACAAAATATTAAAAACTATCCGTAGTAAGTACTAAAATATTTTTTAATGAATATCGTTTGTTGCCGTTGTAGGGCGTGACGTGGGAATATTAAAACGCCTTGTTCTCCGGACGCTATTTATTCTTCCACTTTACTTTCCAACAATACTTATACAATGCGGGGTACTTTCACGGTGTGTCTTCTTTCCACCATTTCTCTACTACTACCTTTTCCCGCGCTTTTCCATCATCTCCCCTAGGTGGCGCAGTTGTTCCATTACCAACCTTAGGGCCCTATCTCCATTGCATCACTACATCACCCCCCTCCAGTGATAACGCTGAATATAAAATTTTACAAAACAAACAAATATACACAACAAATAACAATATAAAAAAAATATACATATAGTTATAGCTTCTGGAACTCTTAGAGGTTAAATTGTACTCTCTTCTTTGATATGTTAACAGTCTTGTGTGCGTAATCCGCTTCGATTTCATCCGCTTGGATGTATGCCGGTTTAATCCTGTCGATTGCCACTTTTGTGTCTTTTTTAGTTATCCTAACGGTGAAATGTTTATCGTCCCTGTGTGTGACTTCGTATGGTCCATCGTATGTTGGCTGCAGGGGTTTCTTGCTTGCGTCGCGGCGGAGAAACACATGTGTTGTTGTAGCCAGGTCTTTAAACATGAACACTGCTCTATTGCCATGTCTTGCTGTAGGAGTTGGTCTGACCTGGTTGATTTTTGCTTTGAGCTGGTCTATGAATTGCGACATGCTCACGTTGGCTCCTTCGACTAATAACTCTCCTGGAAGCCTGATTGTTTCGCCGTATACCAGCTCGGCTGCTGTAGCCTGAATATCCTCTTTGAACGCTGCCCGAATTCCCAACATGACAATTGGAAGTACTTCGGTCCAGCTTGCGTTGCCGTGGCACTTGATAGCTGCTTTCAATTGTCTGTGCAGCCGATCAACTAGTCCGTTTGCTTCGGGGTGGTATGCCACCGTTCGCAAATGCGTAGATCCCAGGAGTTGCGTGAGAACGTTGAACAGGTACGACTCGAATTGTTTACCTTGGTCTGTTGTAATTCTTAGCGGTACCCCGAATCTTGATATCCACCCTTCCAATAATGTTTGCGCTATTGTTTCTGCTGCGATGTTCTTCAGAGGAATTGCTTCGGGCCAGCGCGTGAATCTGTCGACACACGTCAAGCAGTATGTGTACCCGTTTGACACCGGTAGCGGTCCGACTATGTCTATGTGGATGTGCTCAAATCTTTTGGATGGCGTTGCAAAACACCCTGTGGGTGATTTGGTGTGCCTTGTTACCTTTGCCTTTTGGCATGCGATGCATTCCCTGGTCCATTGCTTTGCGTCCTTTTTGATCGATGGCCATACGTATTTTTGTGTTAACAATCTGGTTGTTGCTTTCGTGCCTGCGTGCGAAAGGTTGTGTACCGTGTTGAAGGCTTGTTTGCGGTAGCTTTTTGTTAAGAAGGGTCTAGCCTGGCCTGTTGAGATGTCGCAGTATATCTCTATGTTACTATCCCGGGTAAGAATCTTCCTGATCATCAATGACGTTCCTCCCCGCAAATACTGTTGGAGTTCTTCATCGCGTTCTTGGGTTTGCGCTAGCTCTTGGAAATTGATGGTTCTTCTAATTTCTGTTACCCTGGATAGCGAATCTGCAACGACATTGCTTTTTCCCGCTATGTGTTGAATGTCCGTTGTGAATTGTGCTATATAATTTAAGTGTCGGAACTGCATGGGCGAGCTTTTTTCTGGCTTTTGTTTTAGTGCGTAAATTAACGGCTTATGGTCTGTAAATATTGTGAAAAGCCGTCCCTCTACCATATGCTTAAAATGTCTTACCGCCAGGTATGCGGCCAACAGCTCCCTGTCGTATGCACTATATCGTTGCTGTGTCTCATTAAGTTTCTTGCTAAAGAAAGATAAGGGGTGCCACTGCTTGCCTGTCTCTTGCTGCAGTACTGCCCCCACGGCTACGTCGGACGCATCAACCATGATAGCCATATTTCCTACTGGCGAAGGGTGCGCCAGTAGCGCCGCGCTGGCCAAGGCGTCTTTGGTTTTGGTAAAGGCTAGCTCTGCTTCTTCCGTCCACGAAATTACCTGTTTCTCGTATTTCTTTTTTAACAATGCCTCTAGTGGTGCCACAATTCCTGCTGTTCTTGGTATGAAGCGTCGATAGAAATTTATCATGCCTAAGAACCGTCGAAGCTGCTTGTCGGTCCTCGGCTGAGGAAATCCTTTTATCGCGGCTATTCTGTCCTCTGGTGGCTTTGCTCCGTGCTTATTGACCGTATATCCTAGGAAGGTGATCTCTGAGGCGCAAAAACTGCTTTTTGTGATGTTGATTACTGTACCATACTTTCGTAGTCGTGTCAACAGTAGTCGGAGGTGTTCGATATGCTGTTCCTCATTCTCTGATGCTATAAGTATATCGTCAATATACACGTAGCAAAATTCGAGCCCCCTAGTTACCTCATCCATAAAGCGTTGGAATGATTGTGCAGCATTCCTTAATCCAAACGTCATATATTTGAATTCATACAAACCGAAAGGTGTTGTTATTGCAGTTTTTGGTATGTCCCGTTCGGCTATCGGTATGTGATAGTACGCCTTGACTAGGTCAATTTTGGAAAAAACGCTCTTGCCGTGTAGTGTTTGCGTGAAATCTTCAATGTGCGGGACTGGGTACCTATCTGGTATGGTCTTCTCATTCAATGCCCTGTAGTCGCCGCATGGTCTCCATTCCTGATTCTTCTTTGGGACCAGATGTAGCGGTGACGACCAGTTGCTTTGGGATGGCCTGATGATCCCCTGTTGCAACAGCCCTTCGAACTCTGCTTTGGCAATCTGCTGTTTGTCAGGAGCTAAGCGTCTCGCTCTGCTGCTGACTGGTGGTCCTGGAGTTGTTTTGATATGATGGACTGTTGCATGATTGCATTTTTTATCTCCTGCCAGGGGTTTGGTAATATCTGCAAATTCCTGCAATAGTTGGCAAACTTCTATTATGTGGGTGTGCTATTGACTTGACCGATCCAACTGCACTTATTATCTTTCCCGATGTTGACAAGTGGGTTGTGTTGTCAATTAATCTATAGTTTTGTAAATCTACCATTAATCCGAAACGGCCTAAAAAGTCAGCTCCTATAATCGGTTTTGCTACGTTTGCTATAATGAACTTCCATGTAAAGTCACGCCGTAGGCCGAAACAGATATTCAACTGGATCTCACCATATGTTTGTATCTCGGATCCATTAGCTGCATACAAGCTGTAGTCCGTAGCACTCCTACGATCCCTACACCATTCTTTTGGGTATACACTCACGTCTGAACCCGTGTCAATGAGGAAAGGTGTTTTTGTTTTCCTATCTGTCAGGAATAGACGGCGGGTTGCATTCGCTGGGTTATCCGCCGCGCATATCACCCAGCGCTCTAGTTTTCCGTGTCCCGGAATTTGCAAGGTCTCAGACATTTCCATGCTTTGTTACCAAACCTTCTGTGGAAATAACAAATTCCACTTGGGTGCTTATTTCCTGGAGGTTCGCTACTCTCCCCCTTCTGCTGGTATCGTTCCCTGCTGATGCTTCTGCGTCTGTACGTCCCTTCGCGGGCATTACTTCCCCTTCGCCGATCTGTCAGTTGTAATTCCGTAACAGCCCTCGTTAGCTCACTAATTTCCTGTCTGAGGCTACTCATGCTCTCTGCATACTCATCCTGCATCCTAGTGTCTGTTGCGGCTATTGCTGCTGTAGTGTGCGTTGGGGGCAAGTCTGCAAGCCGATCAGCGACTTCCGCCACTGTACCCAACTGCGTTCCCTGCATGGCTGTTACTATCGTTTGTATTTGTGGAGGTAACCTGCTGCACCAGATGGTCTGCAACAAGTCCTCTGGCACTGTTGGCCCGCCAGGTTCCGAAGGTGTCGCAGAAATTGGGGTTGGGGTTCTATCCCCTAGCTCTTCTCTCTCCAGTAACTGTCTTCGTTTTTTTTCTGGTGCATCTGTAAACCTCTTAATAGCCTCCTGTTTTACCCTTTCATATTTACCCGTCTCCGGTGGATCTACTATTACGTCTAGGATCTCCTTGATGTGCCTGCTGTCGAATTTACACACCACGTGTGCGTATTTGGTATCGTCCTGCGTTATTCCAGCAATGTGAAACTGCGCTTCTGCTTGGGCAAACCAAGCCGCGGATTCTTCCACCCAAAATTGCGGGATCTTAGCCGAAACCTTGTCTACTTGTTCGTTTGCCATGTTGCTATGAAGCGAAGTCTGGCGTCGATTCCTTGTCGTCCCTGTGATGGCTGCTATGATGCCGCCACGTGGTCGTCTCTTTTCTTAAGAAAAAATGTGATCCTGTTTCCCTATCACGTCGGGGTCACCAATTATGTAGGACGTGACGTGGGAATATTAAAACGCCTTGTTCTCCGGACGCTATTTATTCTTCCACTTTACTTTCCAACAATACTTATACAATGCGGGGTACTTTCACGGTGTGTCTTCTTTCCACCATTTCTCTACTACTACCTTTTCCCGCGCTTTTCCATCATCTCCCCTAGGTGGCGCAGTTGTTCCATTACCAACCTTAGGGCCCTATCTCCATTGCATCACTACACCGTGTGATGAACAATTCAAACGAAAATTATTCTGTGAAAAAAAATTGAACCATGTCCGGGGCGAAACGACGGAAAAAAACGAGCGCGTCGACGAGCGGCGATGAGTACGACGAGTCAATCCGAAACTCTCCTCGATTCACATTTCTCTGTATCGCGCTCTGCTCAGGGCGGTGGTGCCCGATTTGCCTTCTGGCTGAAAGAACGCAATGGTACGTGCGATGCCTTATGCGAAATCTGGCACCACTGTCACGGGCCTGTGTGCGGAACGAAGACGCGCCGTCGCGACTGCGTGTCGAACAAAGACGCAACGCGCGATGTTGGTTGAAAGGGGACGGAGCATAGTTCTGTCCTTCTTATGTGTCGTTACGATACCTGACGTCACGCGACGTTGGTGGAAGAGAGACGCAGCATAGCTCCGTCCTTCTCTCCAAGCCGAGCGCGATTCGGCGAGAAACGGCGCGCGCAGCTCTCACGGACAAGCACGCATACTTTTCCGTATCCCCACTCCCGCGGGCACCAATGGTGCTCGGGCTCCAGATCTGGCATCTCTGACTATAAGTCGACTAAAAGACATGTTTTGGAGTCAACTTAAAGTCGACTCCGGAAGTCGACATATAGTAGACTATTTCTTGACTGGTTTCTGGGTACCTGTAAGCAGTGATGCAAGATTTGTGTGCTGTGTGCGCCGCGCGCCAATAACGCGGCGCGGTGGTGACCTCACAGTTGGAAGTATCCGGTGGTACACGGCGTCATTTGGCCATTTTCGGTTTGCGTTTTATCGGTTGAGTTATAGTCCACGTGTATTGTGAAGTGATCGAGTCTGTGTATTCTTTTGGCGTTATTTGTTGGCCGTGCTTTATGTGATTCGTCTAAGTAAGTATATAAAGAATACAAGTTTATGTCAAATGTAGTTAAGTGTTTTAATTTTCACCCTTATTTGAAGAGAAAGGAAGTTAAGGCACGTTGAACAAGGCATCTTCCGGGTAGGAATTGGAGCAGCCATTATATCCATTCGAGGTAATTAATCTCTTTCCCGAAATTGATTTCGTTTAAAATCAGTCGTTACTTATGGTCATAAAATGTTTCTATTACTTTCGTTTGCAGAATGTGTCATGAGAAGCACCAAAGCGACCAAAGCGACCAAAGCGGAGGTGGAGGGTACCATGCAAGAATGGCTCAGGAGAGCGAGCGACAGAATGAAGGCAATATTAAAAGAAAAAATATAAAAATTATAATAACATCATTACTATTGTTTCATTTTTGTATGCACCCCTTCTAATACTTAATGTTATATAGCATTCCTCGAAGTCGTGCACGACATAAGCGTATAAACGAAAACGAAAAAACATACGAAACAAAACGAGCAAAAACGAAAGGTGTTATTGCGTTAATCACCTCATCCGCGGGCCCTGCGATAGGTCGAGACCCGATTCGAACTTGAGGCGTCGTCGCGATCCGAGAGTGCTCGAGACGTATCGCGACCCAAGTCGAATCTGAGGCGTTGTCTCGACACGTACATATCTGGTACGTCATCACGATGCGTCGGTGCGACCCGAGTGCATACACACTCGAGGCGTAGTCGTATCCGTAATATACTATATGATTCGACGGCCACACGTGCTCGAAAAATGCCGTGCGGCCGAAAAGACGTAGCGAGAGCGCGTCACCTCTGCGAAAGGGATAAAGGACAATCGCGTAGCGAACGACGCTTCGCGAACGCTTCAACGGCTCAGTCGTCTTGTAAGAGTCGAAGCGCAAGCAACCCGATTTCAATACATAAGTGTAAGAATAAAAAGGAAATAAAGCAGTGCATAGATACGCGAAAACACGAGGGTGGCTACGAAGGTACCGTCCTCGATCACCTATACAACACTTAATATGAATATACAATGGTATTCAATAAGCTAAAAGTAGACTTACAATCGGCATAGCGTTGACTGAAAGTCGACTATAAGTCAACTTTCAGTCTGATTTGAGTCGACTTTACAGTCGACTCTTGGCTGCTGTCGTCGACTGACAGTCGACTAATAGTCGACACGGTGATATGTGGGAATTCTTGTGGTTTGTGTGCAATCAACGCAACAATGATACCGTGATTAACAAAACTATGCAATGCGTTCTCGAGAATCACTGAGTGAATAATGGCCGAAAACCGGCGGGAAGGTGCCCGCGTGCTGCGCGCGTTAAAGGAGCGCTTGCACGGAAAAGGCGTGTGACTCGGCCTTCCGGCCACCTTGAGGTTGCCGCGACGATGATTCGTCGGCGCCGCGGCATTCCCGAACAGTTATATATCGGTTATAATTTTTTATATATGAAAGTGAATTTTTATTAAAAATTAAGAAACTTTTAAGTTTACAACAAACAATTATCTTGGGGATTTAAAGTCGTTGGCGCGTTAACCTCGCTACTTGCGTGTAGCGGGAGCCGATTGCGTATAGGCAGCGGCCTACTTGTATAGGTATAGTTTAGTTTTAAGGCTAATTCGCGTTACCGCGCGCGTAGACAATAGGGCTTTGGCGTGTAGCGTATGTTGCGACTTTCCGCTGATTGGCGTTGCGGTCTATCAGTAACGCCATCCGCCGTTTACGTGCGTGACTAATGAAGGATTAGCGGGGGCATGTCCCGCTTCCTTCTTCCTGGGTCTTCTTCCGTCCGTTGAGAGATCAACACGTGTGTGCCGTCGTGCGTCGTGGCCCTTTCGAGTGAGTAGCCATCTTGGTTTCTCAAGGTGAGAATCAGCGTTGTTCCACCTCTATTATACTTTGTTCTTCCTTCGAGTTTCCATTGCTGAACCGAAGCTTTCCTTCTCTAGTAAACTCTCCTTCTGGGTTGCTCCGACGAATCCCATCGTGCGCACTCGGCGACTTTTCGGATTCCTTCCTTTCCACGGACCGCAACGGTCTTCCCGTGCGAGTCCTCAGGGTCAGAGGATTTGTCCTTTGTCTCTTCCCCCACGAGTGCGATTCGTTGCTTACGAGAACGCTAGTCGTGGCCCCGCTCTCTGAGAGCTGTGCATAAGAGGAACCACGACGTACGGCGCACCACGTGCTCAACTCACCGCAGTCTTGTAACGAGCGATTTGTAGAAGTCCGTTTAACAATCAGTTCGTGGCTGTGATAATAATAACTTCTGTGACGCCTCTAATTATCCAAGTTACACCCCCAGGCGTTCCCGCGACTATTCCTATTCCCCATGAACTAGCTTACTCGTTCCATCGCGAACAAATTATAAATGTGACCTTTATAGCCCGAAACCGAAACAAGATCTATACGGAGACATAACGAGTTTAACGATCGCGATCGAATACATCACCGCACTCCTCTATGCATAATTGTAAGAGTGGGTACCTGTATGAAATCAATGGTGCAAACGAAAGCTTATTTAATATTTGTAATGAAAATACGAAAGTATGCGGGGATGGAGGAACATGTTGTTGCATGATTATCTACTCCTTTCTTCTGTAGGGTTTATAGATACCCACACAGCACAAACGGCAATTTGCCGACTAAAAGCCGACTTTTCCCCGTCAACTTTAGGTTGTGTGTGGAAGTCGACGTTTTGTTGACTGTTTCTTCACTGGCTTTTAGTCGACTGCAGTTGTCGACTAAAAGCTGACTTTTCCAGTCAACTTTAAGTCGACTTTGGAAGTCGACTTATAGACGAATATTTCTCGACTGGTTTCTGCCTACTTTAAGTGTCGATACCGGACGCAGATTGGCCTCACAGTTGGAGGTACATATATATGTACATATGATTGTACATTACACTGCGTCACTTCGACATTTTCGTTTTACGTTTTGGTGAGAAATGAGAACGGTTGTGTTGCGGATATTTCTTGTGTACTATTTGGACGTTATTTTGTGGCGTTGCTGTAATAAGTCGTATAGGTAAGTATATATGAAGAATACAAGTTCATGTTGTGTTTAGTTTTAGTAGTAGCGAGCGGCGGCACGGTAAGCGCTCTGGCGTTCGGGCGCCCTCGGCGATCCTCGGTCGCCGCCGGGCGGACCGAGTAGTTCGGTGGTCGGCGCGAGGTGAGGCCGAGGGGGGTCCGTACAGGTGAGACGGCGTGACTCACGGCTTAATCCTTCTGTTCTTCGGAGACTTTATTCCAAGAAACACACTTTCGCATTGCGCAATACATATAGACTTTCGAGCGAGCCGTGAGTAACGCCGTTTCACCTGCCCTTTCTTTCCATTTCTTTCTGGGTGCTTTACTGTTCAGTTTCTTTATTTTCTTTCCTTTTTTTTCTATTATTATTCTTTAGTTTCCATTTATACTTTGATTAGCTTAATTTCTAGTCCTAGTTGCGTAGCGTAGCCTTTCGTTCGTGTTCGTTCCGTCCGCCGTCCGTTTGCTTACTTTTAACTTCATTAGAATTAACGTTTCGTAGTAGCCCTTAAGATAATTAGTATTTTCACGCGGTATTGTACAGTAAAATTAGAGCTTAGTTAAATATAATAGATTACTTAAAAATATAACGGAAACCGGCTCAGCGGTCACCTCTTTTGTTTCGTCCTCTCCCCTCCTTTGCGCACTACCGACCTCCGACAAGTTTAAATCGAACCGTTCCTACGCGCACGGAAAACTCCTCTTCCCGTCGGGAAGGCTTTCCTACGCAACATGTTGAATGTAAGTGCGTGTTCTAATTTACCCTTATTTGAAGGGAAAGGACGTTAAGGCGTATTTGGGGCAGAATCATCCGAATACGAATTGGGGCGTTAATTATTTCCATCGAAGGTAATCTCTTAAGTTCTTATATATTAGTGCATAATATTGTGATGTGAAACAGTAATTAGTATTTAATTATATATATCCAGGCTGAATTACGTCAAGTCGTTTTCAATCCGTACGCGTAAAGATTGTAATAAACTATTACGGATTAGAATCCTACATTTTTTATTGGCACAGTGATGTTACTAACTCCATTTTTTTTGCTCAAATTGTAAAAATCTGTTATCAGTTTTTGAAACGTTGAATTGCGGTCATAGCAAAACGCAATATGTGTAGTTTCCTATATATGAATAATTCCAATAAATAAAATTACATGTTTGAAACATCTTACCTACGTTATCATACAGTAATGTTTTTAGGTACAGATGCCGAAAAATTTTCGGGATTTATCCTATCGACAAAAAAATCGGCGCCTTCAAGCGTATGAAGAACGCCATGTTGGTGCGCCATGTAATGGGACATGTTGTCGACAGATCTAGGGTCGATGCCGGAGTCGGTAGCCTGAGATGAATAGTTGAAGAAAACGTGTATATGAGCCAATGCACCTTATCAACCACCTCTACTTCAGAAACTGACTCGAGTGTTGAAATTGCTCACGACGTTCAAGATTTTGAAAATCCTGCGACGAATGAGCCTGAAGGTGTGGAGAAAAACGGGGGCAATATTCCTAAAGCTGAAGACATTTCCAGTTGGTTACGCTCATGGAAAGTGAAACATAATATAAGCAATGATGCTCTGTCCGACCTGTTGACTAAATTGCGTTCATGCGGTCACAGTGAATTGCCGAAAGATGCGAGAACCCTTATGCGAACGCCTCGGATCACTATTGTGAAAGTTTTGGGAGATCATGGTTCTTTCTTCCATTACGGACTCAGGAAAGCATTGCTTGAACAATTAGCACGCCGCAATCTCCCCGTGGTAAATGGAGTCATTTTAATAGACGTGAACGTTCGACTACCTATATCTAAAAGTAGTAAAAGCCAAATGTGGCCAATATTGGGTAAAGTGTATGGAAACGAGACACCCTTCGTGATCAGCGCGTTTCATGGGCAATCCAAACCGCCCTGTCTAGAGGAATTTCTCAACCGTTTTGTGACGAGTTAAGTATTTTGCGAAATACAAGTTTCACTTTTGGTGAACAGAAGTATACAGTAGACATTATAAGTGTTATTTGTGAGAGTCCCGCAAGGCCATTCATAACCTGTACCAAGGGTCACAACGGCTACTTCGGATGTGGCAAGTGCATGCAAGAAGGCACTTATTACGAACATCACATGTTGTTCTTAGATTGTAATGCCTCTCTTAGAACTGACGAGAATTTCAAAAGCAGACAGCAAGACGATCACCACACTGGTGTATCTTCTTTGGAAACGATAGAAGTATCAATGGTACCAAGATTCCCACTAGATTACATGCACGTCGTTTGCCTGGGAGTCATGAAAAAACTGCTGGGTTTATGGCTGAATGGACATAATTCTGCAAGAATAAGCGGCCGAAAAGTTACTGAGCTGTCAGAAACTTTAATCAAAATTTCTGCATGGGTACCGAAAGAGTTCGCCCGCAAACCGCGTGCTCTGGATGAGTTGAGTCGGTGGAAAGCTACGGAATTCCGGAATTTTCTTCTGTAATGGGGACCAGTTGCCCTGTTTGATTTTTTGCCAGAAGACAATTTAGAACATTTTAATGCTCTGAATTGTGCAATTAGAATATTAAGTGACCCGACGGATTGTTACCGCAATCTTGCATATAGCAAAGAGCTGCTGCTTCAATTTGTGCAAATATGTAAGCATCTATATGGCGAGGAGACAATCATAAACAACGTCCACAATTTAATACATTTACCCCAGGACGTACAGGAATTTGGACCACTCGACAATTTTGCTGCATTTTCCTTCAAAAATTATCTGCAGACAATAAAAGAAATGTTGCGAAAAGCAGACAAGCCAAAACAGCAACTTTACAAAAGGTTTGCTGAAAATTCCAATACACCTGTACCATCAGACCGTGAAAAATGCAAAGAACCCACATTACAAAAGCAAATTGCGATAGTTCCTTCAATGAATTGTTCTAACGCCTTTGCTAAAATACAGTTCAACAATTACGTGTTGACTTTCAAAAAACCGAACAATTACTGCTACATGACAGACAAAACAGTTGTTGTAATAGACCATATCTGTCACAACAAAGAAGAATCAGCCATTGTCATTGGTCGCAAATTTCTAAGTAAAATTGGTTTGCCGCTCTACCTGTTCAATTCAGAAAATATCGATATATATATATATAGTTAAAAATTTGTTGGAACAGTTGATATGGCCTATTTCCGACATTATAAATAAAGCCGTCCAAGTGCCTTGGAAAAAGTAGAATTTGTGGTGTTGCATGCCACTGCTGCACTCATTGAAATTATAAATGATGTCACAATCTTGCCAGGCAAGCCAATTGGATTCAGAAATGTATTGAAACGAAGGAAAAACAACCCATTCCACATCGTTGAAAAAGTTTACGGCTGGGCAGACCGATTTGACATTTTATTCCTACGAATTATTTCGGTGTAAACCTCCACAGTCGTACGTTAGCGAAATGCATTTTATGAGTGACTTGCACTAGTTCAACATGATCATTTGTTCATCTTTTGGGAGTATTGCCCATGTTCTCAAAATTTGAATGTCACACAAAGGAAGTAGATGCAGGCAACGAAGTGGGGAAGGCGTTACTTCCTAGTAACGCTGTAACGTACCGCGCCGCCGACCAGCGCCGAGCGCCGCCGAGCGCCGCCGAGCGCCGCCGACCAGCGCTGCGGCCCATGACGTCGTGCCTGCCTGCCTGCCTGCCGTGACGTCAGCATGCAGCGCCCAAATAGTGACGTACCCATAGTGACGCGCTCCCCCACAGTGACGCGCCCGACTCTAGCGACGCGCTCGCGTAAGCGCCATATTCAAACCGAGCGGCTGCATGGTAACTGCATGGAAACGGCATAGCGACGGCCTAGCGACGGCATGGCAATCACGTGCACAGCGAGTGCAAAGGGACAGTTGGGAACGTGCGATTCCCCGAAAAGCGTCCCCCACCGCGATGCCCTATTTTCCTCACATCTCAGTACCCCTTGCCTAAGATCATTCTGTATAAAAGAGCGCTCCTCCAGGGCTCTTCAGTTCAGTCAGCTACAGAGAAGACCGTGCAAGGGTCTGCATTAGTAATTCCCGAGCGTTACGTACAGTGTGAAAAGTGAATCCAGGATCACTTAGTGTCTTCTCGTTGTCTGTGCTCATTGCAAGGAACAACCTATGCGTGTTCCGCGCGTCTTTAGTTTAGCTCAAATTCAGAGTCCGGCAGCTGCAGGAAAGATTGTCTTTCCGCTGTTCGAGGCTCATAGCAAGGAATAACTTAGAGTATTCCGAGCAGTCTTTAGGGTTAGTCGTTTTGCCACACGAAAAGTGTGTAGGATTAATTCTCATTTTTCGCTCAAATTCCTTTTAAAACCAAAAACAGTCTAGTCGAATATCGCTTTTTGTAAATGTCTTCGCGTCGTATTTTAGTTATATTATTTGAAATAGTAGTTGATTTGTCGTTGTGCGTCTTATATTTAATTGTTTTTTCCTGTATTTATTTTATTCAATATATATTCTACCTATTTGTTTTCCATAATTCTTTGCTGTAGCGTTGTTCAATCGCCTAGTACTCGAATTTCACGAACAAGGTTTCCCTTTACCGCTCGAGGGAACCAACGAGCCTAAAAGAAAAGATACCAAATCCACCTTCCTCAAAGCTGCGCAAGGGGTGCCGCGGTGAAACACACGTTAAGGCCCTTGTCAGCTATCCTCTCGAGTTTGCTCGTCCGGGGTGCCGCGGTGAAACACACGTTAAGGCCTGGGCAGCAACTCAAAAACCGAATCGACCGAAGGGTGCCGCGGTGAAACACACGTTGAGGCCGGAGGACGATTTTCCTATACCCCCTCTCTCCTCCTTTCGATCGGTGAGACGTATTTCCGCAAGGGAGTACGAGGACCCGTTAGAGAGGCATCACGAAGGGTGGCGACGTGCAGGGTGCCGCGGTGAAACACACGTTAAGGCCTGTACTTAGCTGCTCACTCCTCTCACGCATATTTCTTTTCCTATCGGCACTGACAAATAATCCTCACCACGTCAGGCCGTGGCTCGTAACAACGCACGCACACTTGCGCATATTCTCACGAGCGCCAATGGTGCAAGCGTGTTGAAAAAACTGATACTACCTTACGCTAAAACAGTGCTGTCCAGCGTGCGCTCCCAATGCTCCCTTACAGAATATAAATCCCCCCACCAAATTAGCGTTGCCCTAGAAACGTTTAAACATTAAAGCGTGATACGTTATAAAGGACAACTACTTCTATCTGGTGAGGGGCCTCACTCGTAGAGATAATCCAGTACCTTGTTACGTCCCAACGTATTTTCTTGTTTCTATCCCCCGAATGGAGATTGCGAAAGCAATGAGAGAATATTTCTCTCGTTCATACGGGGCATCGCGTTTAATAAATCTCTTTATAATTCTTATTTTCCTTCACTGCGGAATACCGTTTGAGTTATAATACGCGTTGGCCGATGTGACTCCCCTCCTGGAGTCGTCACACGGCCTGCCGTTAGGTTAAGCATGTATATATGTGTGTGTGCGACCAAAACGAAGGTAAAGCGAACAGCGCTACATCTCTTTCTCTCCGTCAAATCACTGATCTACAAGATAATTCGATGCGTGCGAGTGAGAAAATTGTAAACATGGCCAAGCGGGGCCGAGGGCAAGCGAATAAAGGAAAGGGTAAGCAAAAAGCCTTCCGAGCGAGTGCGCGAGGCACCGGAAACCGAAGGCCTCGTGGCAGTCGACTGTGAAATCGTAAGGTGCGTTGTCGTTGCCCGAGAGCTCTTATATTCTAAAATATTCATTACTGAGCTTAACTGTGCGATTCCTTTACAGTGTATCACAGAGGACTCATTAGCTTTCGTAAAACAATAGTGTAATTAGTATAGATTCACCTCGCGTTTTTCACGTTTGTTCACCAGTGGAACAAGAAATATCGTTCTCGCCTCACGTGGCCTGCGCGCCGAGGAGCCGCCGAGTAGATTATGTTAGCCGCGAGTTCTTTTCCATTTCATATCAATTCGAGTTAGTTTTAGTTTAGTTAAGATCAATATAGCCATTGGAAATAACCATACCCATTCGGAGAGGCTCCTTATAGCTCACCTGTAAATCGATCGGAACTTCGAACATCGGAAGTATAGGAATAACTCGTGATATATACCAGACTAATCTGTAATTTCGATCCCTAAGACTCAAGCAAAGCATAAAGCGAGGTCCAGCGACGACAGAGCGAGTATTGTAAGGAGAGCGACAGAGCGAGTATTGTAAGGAGAGCAACATAGCGGGTATTGTAAGGAGAGCGACCGAGCGAGAGAGAGAGAGAGAAAGAGCGTGCGAACATCTACACGGTAAGATCTTTCCAGTCTCCTTATGCATAGACAACTTTTATCGTAATGAGACAGTTCGGAGTACGACAAGTACGGTGGGAAATTCCCTACGCGAACTGTCCGGTACAAGAGTGTACGGCGAGCGGGCGAGGATAATCGAGTCGTGCGCACACACTCTCATCGATACATACTAGACCGTTGCGTTCGAATAGCGAGCACCGTTATCTGCACGCCTTTCCACCTTGCGCTATTATTTCTGGTTATTTCTTTATAACTTCATCTTCACATTTCGGACTTTATACATTTGTTAACACCACACTTTCATATACCTCTCTGATTTGATTTTCAATATACTTTAATTTTACCAGACATACTTTGCTTTTTCATCTTTATCCAATACCACACGTATATACATCTGTCCCGCATTGTGCGTCTATATAACACCCTGATTATAGTAGCCCGATTTAAGGGGTTACACCACCTTGAGATTTAAAAAAAAAACGATTTTTTTTTTTTCCTTATTTCATTACTTGTACTTTCATGAAGAATTTGCGATGTCAAACATGTTAATATTCCAAAAATTACTAGAGTTATAGTAACTTGAAGTGACCACGGCAGAGAGTCGTAGAGAGCGTCTGTCCGCTCAGAGAGGCATATCCGTTTGTAACCGTTATTGAAGGTCTGTTATAATGAAGCCAAATGATTTCGGAATGGATCTTTACGCGTCTATAGAAGGACTAGGAATGTATGGACCAGGAATCGCAGATTAACCCTCCAGCGGGCGCGCCATTTAATTTCTCTTCAGCGGGCGCTTGTCGTAAATTTTACGTGATGCAGATTTATTATATTTTAAGCAGATTTAAGGTATTTTTTCACTCAAATAAAGGAATGTTGCTATGCGGTGTGAAATAATTAAATATGATAATAAAGCAAAATAAATTTTATTCGAAAACAACAATAATTGTTGGGTGGGGGCGATGACGCACATTTGTCGTAAATTTTACGACAGCGCGCATTTGTCGTAAATTTTACGACAGCGCGCCCGCTGGAAGGTTAAAGGTAACATACAAAAATTCTGGATCTTAACATGCTGACGCGGTACTTTTTCTTCTTTTGTGTTTTACTCGAAACGAGTTTTCTCAAACTGGTGGACACGATATCTCGAAAACTACTGAACCGATTTTATTCAAATTTACACTATATCTTCTCTACGCTAATATCTATCAAGTAGCATAGCCGTTTTTTGATCGGATGCCTCATAAATTTGTTTTTAAAGTTTTAGGATCCAATTTTTAACGAAAAAATCAATATCATGTAAAGCTGGGTACGCACCGGGCGAGCATGCGAGCCTCGAGCCTCTCACACACTCAAATAATGATGTCTGTATAAGGCCTAAGTCTTTCATTGTGTAAGGCTCGGGCACGAGCCGTGTTTCCTCTCTTATCTCTCCCCATCCCGCAGCCCCTAGTCTTTGCCCAGCCGAGTATCGCAGGATGCTACTGACACACCCAAAACACGATGTCGGTGTACTTTTTGCGCGTGTATGCGTGCATCGCGTGGATGCTCGCCGGCGATCCACCGCCGATGGAAAGCATGCGAGCCTTTCCCAGTCTCCCGTGCTTCGGTTCCGAAATATTTTCCAATTGGATACTGAACACACTATTTTTATACAATAAAATAGGAGAGGACATTTTTTTTTATCATACAAAGTAATTATCAAACATAATTACGTAAGTCAGTTTTAATGACGAAAAACCAAAAACAGTAATAATAAACATCGAAAATATAGTAATGAAGGAAAATAAATTATTGCCTCATATTTATCCGGTAACGCTAAATTGTCGCTATAATCGTCCCATTAACAATAAAATACAATTGCAACGTCTTATTTTATCAATGTTATACTATTTCGAGTGCAACAAATGCGAACAACTTCTTATAACAGTTCGTTGAATTGAAATGTGGAGACGTAGCGGTTCAATCGTGTCGTTAAGCTGTCTAAAAGTATTCCCGTTATTTCTGCTATAAATGCATATATTTTCGTCTATTTCAATATTGCGTACGCTCTTTCAATGGGCGCCAGTGTTTTTGAGCTGGTGTGATAGAACCGCTTTGACACCTGTGTCATTATTTTCAGTGAAAAGGTTTAGGATTTCACATGTGAATAGGTCGATCATAAATTATGAAAATTTTATGACCCTACTAGGACATACCGTTGACCACATACTACCTGTCGCGTAATTAGGTATTCGAGTTTTCTCTGGGTTAGGTGCCTTTCAATGAAGCCTCCCCATTGGCTACGTAATGAAACCACCCTCCCATTTTACCCATAAACGAAAAAATCCGCGACATGGACAATTTTCACGGTTAGTATTTCTTCGAGTTTTCGTGAAGTAAGATCGAGTGCGTTTCAGACAGTTGCGTTCAGTGCATTAAAAATAGAATAAAATGGAGTGGCCAAAAACCAAATTGTTAAAACTAATTGAGCTGTACGAAGGAGCACCACATTTGTGGAACCCGCGAAATAATGCCTATAAAAATAATAATTTAAAGGCAGACACGTGGTGCACGATTGGGCAGTTTTTGGAAGCCAGTGCGTCTGAGTGCAAACATAAAATTACGGTCCTGCTTGCTTCTTTCCGGAGGGAGAAGAGTAAAATAAGAAAATCCATTGGAACTTGAAAAGGTACGTTTTTTGGATGATATGAACGGATATATATATATATATATATATTTATAAATGACACACATCCATATCGTACTTGTTAAAAGTTTGCCACAATTAATCTGTCTGTTTTAAGGAACTTCCGAAGTATACCAAAGCAATTGGTTTGCGTTCGAGGCAATGCAATTCCTTCGGGATCGCGATGAACCACAGCCTGGCATGAGCACTGACTGCGCGGTAAGTAATTCTGACTGTTATTGAATAATTGTAAAAAAAATTTTTGTCTTCCTGGTCGCCATATTACAAAGCTATAAGTGTCTATATTTTATACGTACCCGAATGTTGCTTGAATTGAAGAAAAACATTACAAAAAGTAGATTTTTCGATAAAAAGCTTGTTCAAAGAAGTGCATTAAACCGAGTTCGAAGGCTCTAAAAAGAGAAAAAAAAAATTAATTTAAAAGGGATTTTCTATGGTGCCAAGTGTTCTGTCAGTCATATTTGCAAATTTATTTCCGATTTTATAAATATCTAAATTACTTGATGCAATATCAATATCTTATATTACTATTAATCTAGAGGAGGAAGTTCGTAGGGTCTGGGTTCGGTTAAATATGAATAAACTTATAGATTCGTTTTTAGAGATTTATTTATAGATTTTTGATTAGAGATTTAAGTATAGAGGCAAAGTTGTTTTTAACAATAATTTTCTTGCCATGGCACTTTGCCGTCAGATATAAAATAGTTTGCGAATTCGTCCCTCATTTCCTGGCAAGATTGTTGTGCTCTTCGTGGCATCGTTGCCACAGGTAGAAAGGAGGTGCCAACTCCTTCATTTCTCCAGGTTCCCGGAGTCACTTCTCCATTCTCCTCTGTGTCGCTGTATCCCGGCGACGCATATAAAGTGTTCGAAGTCCCTCTTCTTAAAAAATTATGCAAATATATCGTTGCCATAACTATTGTTTCCGCCTTTTTTGGCTCCAGCAGCAGTGGTTTGCGCAGCACCCGAAATACACCGGATACTATTCCGAAGGCGTTTTCTACTACTCGACGCGCCCTTGAGAGACGGTAATTAAATATCCGGGGGGTTGACCCTTTTGCGTGTTGACCTGGGTACGGCTTCATAATGTACTCCGACATTGCGTACGCAGAATCCGCTAGAATTACGTAGGGGATATTCTTCGACCGATTATTTGTCAGCGGTGAAGGATTCGGCAAATTAGCAGTGTTGTTCTCCAGTTTTTTAAAAATGGAAGTGTTTTTAAAAATTCCCCCATCCGATATTCTGCCCTGTCCTCCAACGTGGGCGTACAGAAAATTATATTCCGCATCGACAATCGCTTGCAACACAATACTGAATTGCGATTTATAATTAAAATATTCCGTCCCACTATTGAAGGGGCATTGGAGGACCACGTGCTTTCCATCGACGGCTCCCACGGCATGTGGAAAATTCCAGGAGTCTTTAAATTTTCGGCTCACTAGCATCCACTCCTCCTCAGTTTTTGGCAACTAAAAAAAAACAATATTGTTTATTTCAGAATCCGGAAGAAGTGTTCGATGAGACAGGGGTGGACACCAGTCGAGCACTGGAACAGCCTCCCCGAAAAAAGGCAAAATCGGACGTCCACACGGAAATCCTGCAGGAGGCATTGGTAATTCTGGACAATGTGGCGAAACGTGCACCGGAGGAAAAAAACGACAACGAATGCCAAGGGTTTGGTAGACACGTGGCAAATAAATTACAAACCTATACAACCCACACAAGGTGCATCGTGGAGCACGCCATCGGAGACATCCTCCTAAAAGCCGACTTTGGGGCATATGAAAATATGAGATTACAAGAGTATCTCCGGTGCACGCCGAGTGGAGAGAGGGCAAATTGCCCACCTACTGAAAATGGTCCCGCGGAATCCCCATGGTGTCCACCGTCCTGCGACACTGTCAGCTCGCACTTTTAGTTTTACAATTAGTTGTAATACTACTAGCATAGTGTTGTTTTAGTTAGTTAGTTTAGTTTTAAAATTAGTTGTAATACTATAAATCACCCGATTTTTTGTCGCGCGATTATTTATTCGCCCGAAATGAAGCACACAGGTTTCAATTCAAATGTACGCACACGCGATTAATTAATCGCACCGATTCTTATTGAAAATGTGTGTTTCATTTCTGCGTCTAAATAATCGTGCGATAAAAAATCGCACGTGCGCGCCTGGCCTAAAACTAAACTAATAATACTTAGATATATACAAATATAAATAAATTATATAAAAAAACGGGAAAAGAAGAGGAATAAAATTTAATACATAATGAAAGATATCTTTTCTGCGACACAGAGAAGGAAATCTTTTATTTCATTATGTATTCAATTTTATTCCTCTGCTTTTCCCGTTTTTTTATATAATTTATTTATATTTGTATATATCTAAGTATTATTAATTTAGTTTTAGGCCAGGCGCGCACGTGCGATTTTTTATCGCACGATTATTTAGACGCAGAAATGAAACACACATTTTCAATAAGAATCGGTGCGATTAATTAATCGCGTGTGCGTACATTTGAATTGAAACCTGTGTGCTTCATTTCGGGCGAATAAATAATCGTGCGACAAAACATCGGGTGCCCGTAAGTAAATAAAGAAATTTAAAAACAATCATTCATATATTATTGTTCCCGTGATATTACATTCATACTCATTCGCAGATTAAAAAGCTTCTGACCGAAGTCAAAGTCTGAGGAATTTAACAATTTTTGTATGGTGGCAACATAAATGTTTTATGTAAAAAATTAAGTTACATGTCCTTTTAAATTGTTCTCACAGATTATATGTACACACTTTCAAAATTAGAAGTTTGAGGAACTAATGGCATCAGATTATTCAGCGAGACGTGTTTCCAAATAATAATACGACATACATCTGGCCATAATACACAAGTCGTCAATTGCGATATATTTAGGAATTTATCAAAACTACGACACTCATTACCATAGGCATAGATCGTACATTTCAACAGACTATATACACAAATATATGACACATACCTGAACAAAGTCTCTCAATCCCACAATGAGGGCTGCACACACTTCCGGGACAATTGCCGAAATTATCTGCTTCGATGCTCGAAACAAGTACTGCAAGCTCGTATAGCTGTCACCGGTGGCCAAAAATCTCAGTGTCAAAGCCAGACGATCTTGGACTGGGATGGCAGCCCTATAGTTTGTGTCGTTTTTGGCAATTCGCGGGCCGATGATATTTATCAAATATTCAAAATGAGTTGCGCTCATGCGTGTAAAATTTTTAAATTGACCAGTCAGTCCTTGATATTTCAGATCCAGTAGTAGAGTGGAATGTAGTCGCTGCTTGTAAAATTCGCGCATCCACCATCGCGGGGAATTTCTTTTTTTATGCACTATAGCGTGCATCACTACATTAACGGCTCCGGCCGCAACAATTAAATCTCGCGACATTTAAATGACAAAAATAAAATAAAACAAACTTATACACGAAAACTGAAAAACTATTAAAGAAAACCCATACGACCTAGATACAATAAAATATAAAATAACAAATCTATACACTAAACGCGATAATTACAACACTATAGAAAAAAAACCGTACACCCAAAATAAAAAATGAAATAAAAAATGTATAAACTACGCACTCTAAAACAATGAAATTATAAAAGTAAACAATAAAAAAAATGTAACAACTAAAAACACAACGATAACCAGACTGGAAATTTACTATGTTTCGACGACGTTCACTCTACCACTGCTTCGAATATATTGTGCCAAATTACATGCACGCATGGTAACCGGACTTGAACGCACTCTCGAGTCCGCAGGGGAAGGGATTCAGACAAAGGATTGAGATTAGATAGGTCGCCATGGGGGAAGGTATATTGAAACATTGTAACAGAATATACTTACGCATTATAAATTCACATTTTCTGACCAAAGTGCATAATTAGTAATAATATAGTTACAGTTACAGTAATAATAAACAATACATTGAACACCATCTCATACTCATCCGATAATGGTTAATGTCTCAATTATCTGGGGCATTATTTAGAATAGGCGCGCATGCGGTGGTATCGGATGCATGGACTGATGGGTGCGATGAGCGAGATGCGTGTGCGTGACTGAAAATGTGTGCGTGACCGAAAGTGTGTGAGTGGCGCAGAAAGATTCGTATATACGTGAGCATTGCGTCACCTAGGTCCGCTGAGGCTCGGGCAGGCTCGGGGTTCGGCTACCGTACGCACCGGCCGAGAATCGGCTCGGGGCTCGGCTCGCCCGGTGCGTACCCAGCTTAAGGTACCGCGCCGCCGAGCGCCGCCGACCAGCGCTGCGGCCCGTGACTTCGTGTCTGCCTGCCTGCTGTGACGTCAGCACGCACCGCCATAAGTAGTGACGCGCCCGATTTCACGACGCGTTCGGGCTAGTGATGTAGGGACTTTAACAAAGCGCAGTGGCCACTTGCGATCACGTGCACTGCGCGTGCATAGCAACGGTTGGGAACGTGCTCTTCCCCGAATTCGCGCCCCACTGTGATGGTCTACTTCCTTACATCCCAGGACCCCTTGCCTAAGGTCTTACCGTATAAAAGAGGCGTCCGCCAAGCCTCGCGAGTTCAGATTGCCACAGAAAATGACCGTGCAACGGTCTGCGTACGAAATTCCCGAGCGTATTATACTTAGTAAAAGAGTGATTCCAAGATCACCAGATTGTCTTTTTCGCAATCTGTTCTCATTTACAAGGAACAACCTGTGCGTGTTCCGCGTGTTCTAGTCTTAAAATCAGAGTCCGGTTCCCGAAAGAGTATCTTTCGCTGACCGTGTTTTAGCAAGGAATAACCTGTGTGTATTCCGAGCAGTTTTAATCTTAGTCGTTTTGCCACACTTTGCTGTGTAGTTTTAGTTCTCATATATCACTTCCTTGAAATCCAAAGACTTTACGTTTCTAGTCATAATTCGTATTTTGTATATTTATTCGCGTCGTATTTTAGTAGCGTTATTACCATTAGCAGTTGAATTATCGTTGTGTTTATTATATTTTACTGCTTTGATTGTATTTATTTTTCTCAATATAGTTCATTTAATTGTTTTCCATATTCCTGTGACATCTCGTTATTTGTTTGCCTAGACACTCGAATTTCACGAACTAGATTCTCCTTACCGCTCGGGAGAATCAGCGAGCCAAAAGAAATCACAATATCCTCAGAACCTCAAATCTGCAGGGGTGCCGCTGTGAAATACCAGTTAAGGCCTTGCAGGTATTCACGTCGAGACAGAGAGCTCAGGGTGCCGCTGTGAAAAATCAGTTAAGGCCTGAGTAATCGCCCTCACCCCCATACTTTCTGAGAGGTGCAGCCGTGAAATACCGGCCGAGGCTCGAAGAAGGTAGTCCGAACCCCCTCATTCCCCCTTTATTAAAAGGTATCACTAAGAGTATCGAGAGCGCAGGGTGCCGCGGTGCAAAATCCGTTAAGGCCTGCGTCTCGTGTGCTCACTCCTCTCATACGATTTCTTTCCTACGGGCACTGACGACAATTCCTCGCCACGTCAGGCCGAGGCTCGTAACAATCATGTTACAAACGGCGGTCAATTCCACAAAAATGTTTAAAAAATGTTTTCCCTATGCTACTTCTTAGCTATTACGTTTATTTACATGAAAATTGCTGACTTTGTTTTTCAAACGAATTTTGACCATGCTACATGTTCCACCGTCGGCGAGCATCACAGCGAAGGCGTTTTGCGGGTCATCTTATATCTCCGCTATTTGTAAATATTTTTTAGTCATTTTTATATGATATATTCACTGATGTATATTGTAAATAGTGATAATAAAATCAAATTTGTATAGTTAATAGTTGCATCAAAAAAATTGTCTCATTTTGTGCTACTTTTTCCAAGTGCCATGGTGGTGTAACCCCTTAATTTACATCACTTTACAATTTACACCTGTACAAGTATTCTTTTCTCCTTTCTTCTTTCCTTCGTTCTCTCTCGAAATTTCCTTCCGCGAGGCTGTCCCTAGTCTCGAATCACCCTGCCGCCTACTACCGGGCTCCTCAAAAACATTTGGTCCTTCGAGCCGGATACGGGAGTGAAGTTTGAGAAGTACGAAGTCGAAGCCTAAGCCAGCCGAAGTACGTCCACGATGCCACCGACGAAAGCCTCCGAGATGGACTCTTCGGTCGAGCAGCTCGCCATTGTGCAGCAGGACTATTTGGACTTCATCCTCAAACTCTGGGCGAATTACCAGAAGTCTGGAATAAGCCGACGTACCACCGCTGCCATCGATGCTCGTCTGTCCTCACTGCAACAGTATTGGCAGGACTGTCAGGAACGGCACAAGGAGATACTCGCAGCTTCTACAAAAGAGATACGTAGCGAACATGATTACTTTAAGTCTAACGCCTTTAGTTCCATCGATGATTGCGTTCAAGAAGTGCGTGATTCGCTACTTGCGGCTCGTGCCGAGCTCGCTGCGATCGGTCAGGTAACCCCGGCGACGGGAACCTCGTCCGAACAGAGTAAGAGCAGTATCGTTTCACTGCCTCCGATAAGCCTTCCAAAATTTGCAGGCGAGCTGAAAGAGTGGTCAGGCTTTCGTGATTTATTCACATCTCTCGTGGACTTCCGGTCAGACTTATCCAACGTGCAGAAACTGCACTACCTGAAGTCCAGTCTCGAGGGGAAGGCATTCCAAGTCCTTAAAAGCACCGAAGCAACCGAGGCAAATTACATCTCAGCGTGGGACCTGCTGAAGCGTCGGCATGAGAATCCACGGGCAATACTATATTCGTACCTCGATGCGTTCTTAGAAATTCCTAGGGTGGGTTCCAATCGTGAACGGGATTTGCGATTCCTTAGAGACCAAGCTCATGATATCTATCACTCTATCATGAGTCTCTCTCGCCCCATTGACCTGTGGGAAGATCAATTCGTTCATTTCTTACTGACGAAATTAGATAAGCAGACTCGTCACGATTGGGAGCTCACACAGCATGACGTCACGACTTTTCCTACTTTCGAAGCACTCGATCGTTACTTATCGATCCAATTACGCGCGTTCGAGATCGCCGGGCCGAGTACTTCTACCGCTATTCGTTCTCCACCTAGGGATACAAAAAGGGTTTTCGTTAAAAGCCATCAATTAACTTCGACAAAAGCTAATTGTTTTGTTTGTTCGGGCGATCACCCGTTATACCAGTGTCCGAAATTTACGAATTTTTCGGTAGCCACCCGGATCGATACATTCCGTGCGAACGATCGATGTCTTAATTGTTTTCGCAAAGGTCACTCTACGAAGGCCTGCTTTAGTAAGAACACGTGTCGCCTGTGTAGAGCAAAACATCATACACTCACACACCTGGAACAAAACACCGTTACGAATGTTAGCAATCCAAAACGGCCGAATCGTAACAGATCGAAAGAGCGCATTCAGGATACCGCGAGCGGTCACAATAGCGAGGTGACTAATCACTTTTCCGACGCGACCGTGACACAAACGATACTACCTACCGCCTTAGTATTGCTCACATCGCCACAAGGATATTCGACTCGTGTACGTGCATTATTCGATCAAGGCTCTCAGGTCTCATTCATTTCCGAGCCAGCCGCGCAAATTCTACGCGTTGATAGAAGGAAGACCTCCGTTAGCATCACCGGGCTCGGTGCTAATCGTGTTGGCACTGCTAAACAGAAAACGATAGTTAGTGTCAGTCCGTGTAACGAGCAACAGCCGCCGGTAAATATATCCGCCTTGATATTACCTTCCTTATCTAATTATTTGCCTCCTCCGATTCAATTATCTTCCGAGTATACATATTTACATTGTCTTAATTTAGCCGACTCCAATTCCGATAAACGCGAGCCCATTCAGTTAATCATTGGGGCTGATTATTTTGGCGCGTTCCTCCGCGATGGGTTGATAAAGGGCCCTCCGGGTTGTCCCATAGCCCAGCTAACCACGTTCGGTTGGATCTTGTCCGGGCATGTACAAGATTCCACCGACGACTCCGAACGTGTAGTAGTGAATCATCACACTACAGAAAACGAACTCCAGTTAGCTCTCTCTAAATTCTGGGAATTAGAAGAAGTTCCTTGTAAAATTCCCCTCACCCCGGAGGAACAACGGTGTGAGGATTATTTCCGGGACAATCATGCGCGGCTTTCGAACGGACGTTATCAAGTTCGCCTTCCGACTAAACTTCCATGCCCACTTCCTATCGGAGATACAATGCATCGCGCGCGTCTGTTATATTTAAAACAGGAAATTAGAATCAATAAGGACACGGAACTTTCGAACAGTTACCACGAATTTTTACGCGAATAATTAGAGTTAGGACATATGGAAACTATACCGGCTTCCGAAATAGGTACTGTGGGGGCTTCCTATCTGCCGCATCATCATGTCATAAAGCCATCTAGCACTACGACGAAAACGCGTGTCGTATTTAACGCGTCATTCGCTTCTTCTAACGGATCCTCGCTAAATGATTTCCTCATGGCCGGACCCAAGCTGCAGACAGATTTACCTGCATTAATAATGAAGTGGCGTGCTTTCCTATACGTGCTTACGACAGACATGAAACAGATGTTCCGGCAGATAATTGTCGCGTTACCTGATGCCGATTTACAACGCATATTGTGGCGGCCTCCTTCCGAACAGGAACTCCGACATTACAGGCTTACCACAGTTACTGCGTGTGCACCCTTTCTTGCAAACCGCGACATAAAACAGCTGGCAGCTGACGATGGCGATCGGTTTCCTTTGGCCGCGACTATCCTAAGGGAAAATATCTATGTAGATGATTTACTGTTCGGAGCAGATAATGTAAATAGTTTACGGGAAATGCGCGAACAAGTGAAGAGTCTTGATAGAGAATGAGAGGATGGAGTTTAATCTGTCTCCTCGCCTCCCGGATGCCGGATCGAGCTGGGAACAACTCTAGTGCAGCTGTGCGCTATGAGGGAGTATGAAACTCGGTGAAGAGCCCGGACACTGCACTGGCGTTAGGAAATGTGTATTTTGTTCTCGTACACTAACTTACATGTGTTGTACTATTGTTTATTACACTGCTGTATCGGCTCAACAAATAACTGGGTATCTTAATATACTGCCGTAATGGCTCGACAAAATTGCGGAAAAACTCGGAAAAACTGTTCTGCTCGGAATTACGTCCTTGCTCGCTCACTGTCTGATCAAGAAGGAAGGCAATTAACGGGACAGGACCACGTGTTCCGCCCTCCTTCCTATCGGTGTGAAGCACGCATGTGTTGGGGCCAATCATCTGTTCTATTATCTTAGACGTCAGTCTACGTCAAGGCTACGTCACGGGTACGTCACCCGACGACATAGCTCATGAGCGAGCGCGGGAGTGGCGGCAATTGGTCGTTGTCGGAATGGTAACTGACGCGCATGGCGGTCGCGACGCGCAGATCGCCTGTCACGCGCGCAGTTTAAATACTGCTTACTCTTTAACAGTCTCCTCATGGCGGGTGGCTTTTACTGCCACAAATGGGCTTCCAATTCCCATGTTATACTTGAGGACTTACCTCAATCCGAGCTTCCAATACAACCTTGCAAAATACTGGAAGAGATTCCTCACTTGAAAATACTGGGCGTATTTTGGGATCCAACCACCGATAGTTTCTCCTACCGAATTTCTCCGTCTCCTACGGTCTCCACGAAGCGTACTTTCTTGGCATTTATTGCACGATTTTACGATCCGCGTGGTTGGGTTTCTCCGTGTACGATAGCTGCGAAGATCATAATGCAATCCATCTGGCTGCGCAAGCTTGACTGGGATGAGAGGCTACCTTCCGACCTTCTCTCCCAATGTCACTCCATACAAAATGAGCTCCCCACACTCCACTCACTTACGCTTCCACGTTGGACGGGGCAACGATCAACGGATCAGAACGCCGAGTTACACGGCTTTTGTGATGCGTCCATTTCCGCCTATGCCGCAGTCGTCTATCTGCGCTGCATGGACGAGAATCGGAAAACACGCATTACACTTTTATATTCAAAGACCAAAGTTGCTCCGCTCAGAGTGCAGAGCATTCCTAGACTGGAGTTGTGTGCGGCAGTATTACTTACGCGCGCTCTATTGTATACGGTCAACTCTATGGACCTTTCCGCGGCTCGACTTTATTGTTGGACTGACTCCGCCGTCGTCCTTGCCTGGCTTAGTAACCATCCTGCAAAATGGAAGGTTTTTATTGCTAATCGTGTAGCCGAAATTCAAAGTACTTTGCCTCACGCTTCCTGGAGACACGTTCCCACCGCTCAGAACCCGGCTGATTGCGCTTCACGCGCTATTACCTCTTCCGAATTGCTTAAACATCCGCTTTGGTGGGAAGGACCGCCGTGGCTGACCTTAGCGCCTACCGAATGGCCGTCGAGCAGTACTATGGGTAGCTCCGAGACTACTTCCGAACGCCGTAATAGCGTCTCCGTATTGACATCTACGATAAATCCTCTTCTCGATCTTCCGGATCGCGTGTCGTCGTGGCCTAAATTATTAAGAATAGTGGCGTACATGCTTCGATTTAGTTATAATACGAAGCGTCAATCGCCCCGCGTAACGGGACTGCACGTGCGCGTTTGGGAACTTGGGAGAGCTGCAGATATCCTCTGCAAAGTAACGCAGGATAGTTTTTACAATAGTAGCAATCTTAAGCCTAATTCGCCTTTAGATACAGAGCGACATAAGACTCTGCGCACTTTGAGTCCTTTTATGGACGAAAAGGGTCTCGTTAGGGCGGGTGGCCAGTTAAGGTTTGCCGACATACCTTACTCGGCCAAGTTCCCGATTTTGCTGCCTCCCTGCAGACTGTCAGCTTCTCATACTCCACATGCACCGCGTCTCATTACACGGAGGCCTTCAGCTTACCTTGCGGTTATTGCGTCAACGTTATTGGATAACGAATGCCAGAACATTGACTAAACGCTGTATTAACCACTGCGTTGTTTGCGTGCGAAATAGGGCATCGTTAGCCTCTCAGCGTATGGGAGAATTGCCAGCCGTCCGAGTTACACAGTCTCGTCCATTTTCCAACACGGGCGTCGACTATGCCGGCCCTTTTGCAATCCGAGCGTCTACCGGTCGAGGTTATAAGACACACAAATGTTATTGCGTCATCTTCGTGTGTCTAACCGTGCGCGCCGTTCACCTGGAATGCGCCTCTGATTATACTTCCGCCGCATTCCTAGCCGCCTTTAATCGGTTTGTGTCACGCTGAGGACATCCGTCCAACATGTATTCCGATAACGGCACGAATTTTGTGGGTGCCGACCGTGAACTACGAGCGCACTTTAAAGTACTTACCGCCGATGCGAACTTGCTCGATCAACTCGCAGCCGACGGTGTAAGCTGGCAATTTATCCCTCCCGCTTCCCCTCACTTCGGTGGGGTATGGGAATCGGGCGTGAAGAGCGTGAAGCACCATTTACGACGTATCATGGGAAATTTTGTTCCCACTTTTGAGGAGTTTTCCACGCTCCTGGCCAAAATCGAGGCCGTATTAAATTCTCGTCCAATGGTGCCTCTACGTGACGATCCGAACTCCTTCGACGCCTTGACACCGGGACACTTCCTTGTCGGTTCAACCTTGAAGGCCGTCCCTGAGCCCTCTGTGCTGGAGGTTAATATCCACCGTTTATCGCGTTGGCAGACGATTCAGAGGTTCCAAAAAACCTTCTGGAAAATCTGGTCCAACGATTACCTAAATAGTCTTCGCCAGAGGGTAAAGTGGCAACGGCCTGAGTCTAATATCAAGATTAATGATCTTGTTTTAGTGAAAAATTCACTACTCCCACCGATAAAATGGGAGCTAGCCAGCGTGGTCAGGACGTTTCCCGGTCCCGACGGACTCGTACACGTACTAGAATTAAAAACCGCAAGGTCGCATTTCCGCCGTCCGATTACTCAAGTATGTAAATTGCCCGTGGATACTCACATCGACGCCGATAGCAGTTCCAGCTAAACTACACTATGTGAGCCTTACGTTACTCCGACCGTTCCTTTATTCCTACCTCTGTCCTTTTCTTCCATGTGCCAGCGACGCAGTCGCCATTGTATTACTGGAATTTTCCGATTTCTTTGTTTACATTGTATTATTTCCACTACGCCTATCCGATTATTTTGTTACGCGCGTTAGTATGTAAGCCTTAATTGTACTTACCTTAGTGTAGGAGGATCTGTTTCGTCCTCAAAGCGTACAAAGCGGGTGGTAATGTTTGCAATATCACCATGGGCACATGAAAACGCGGCGTCTCACGCGGACGCGTCTTGCGGCAGCCCTCCCGGGGCCCCGCACTCCGTTGCCTACTAACAGGCACTTTACCGCCAATTTTAGCGCCTTGCCGCCAATTCCTGTACTAACGCCTGCGAGCGTAATTTCCGACGGTACGCGGATTGGTGGACAAATTCCTTTCGGACACCTAATTGGTATCGATACGGCGCCATTACCCCCACTCGTCGGCGTTACGACGATCGCGGAAGCGTGACTGTGTCACTTGCTTTCCAACACTGTTCCGATAAACCGCTCACGATTTCCGACAATTTAACTTTGTACTATCCGTATCAAAAGTATAAGATTATAGCCTTGAAGCAAGGATAGCAAGTCAAACCAAGTATACTCAGTTTATTTTTAAACCATTTCCAAATATTCCTTAACCTACTTCACTGTACAATCTACTCCTGTACAATTACTCCTTTCTCCTTTCATCTTTCCTTCGTGCTTTCTCGAACTTTCCTTCCGCGAGGCTGTCCCCAGCCTCGAATCACCCTGCCGCCTACTACCGGTCTCCTCAAAAACACATAAAGTCTTCGCCTTATAAAACTAGCCGTTCTGTGTCGCGTGTCTACCACGCTTCGCCGCCAATATAGGGATTTGTTGGTGTGAGTGCGGATTATGTGGGTGACTCTCAGTTATCAGGTGTCTTTTTGGGTTCGTCAGTCGTGAGCCAATTAAGCACAGCTATGGCCGGAACCAAGAGCGGAGGTAGCGTACGCCAACGGCTCAAAATGTCCTTTGGCGAATTACACGCAGCCAAGTCCGGTACAGAGAGAGGGGGTGGCGCACGGCAACCGTCACCGGTTTCCGTAAAACACCACTTACTAAACGCAGCCGTGACCGGTGCCTAGAGCGGTGGTGGCGTACGGTAACGGTGTCGTCAGTTACATGATGCTGTATGAGTGATCATTTACTGAACGCAGCCGTGCCCGGTACCAAGAGCGGGGGTGGCTTACGGTAAAGATCAATTTGTGAGTGAATGTGATGGGTAACCATTTGCAAACGGCAGCCGTGTCCGGTTCCTACAGCGGGTACGACATACGGCAAAGGTTAAATGATGCATGATTGTGATGAGTGGATGAGGATGTTGGTGGCGAAGCAGCTTTCTTTTTATCTTGATCGTACTAACTGTGAAACGCTGATGCACGTGAGTGCGTTTGCGCTTACTCGCGATCCCTGAGTGGGCGGTCGTAGGTTACACGCGGTTCGAGGATCGTCTTTGCGAATTCTTCCCGGGTCGTCGCGTTTGACTACGCCGTTCAGACGTTTTTAGGTACAGCGTGATCTATAGATTTCGATGACCGGAGGATCTCAGTCGGATCGCATCAACGGCATTGGCTCGATATAAATCTTGCCTCGAATGGAGCATTCCCGCTCCTTTTATACCCATTTGGGCTGAGGGGAAGTTTCCACTTGAATGCTCTTCTCGATGGCCGGGAGTGGCTTCTCTTTCGGCGGTCGAGAACGATACCGTTATAATTATGCTTGTGTAGGAATGACTGTGTTTACAATGGGTAATTGATGATGAATGTATGAGTCTTCTGCTGTAGGTGAGTGAAGTGTGCTTGTGTATACAGTCGGTGTGAGTGATGTTTGTGCGTATGTGTTTTGGTTAGTCGGTGACTGATGTATGATTGTGTGTGTGCAGACGGTGTAGTGATGGTGGTGTAAGTGTGCGGCCGAAGTAGAGGAAGAACTTGTGGGTTAGACGGCTAAGAGTGAATCCGGACGGTGATGGTACGACAATCGCGTAGATACGTACAGTGGACGCTCGGGCAGTAGATATTACGTTAGACCTACTGGTCTGTACGGTTATAATACCGAACTTAATTCCGTCAGTATTATCAGCAAAATAATGTCTGAGGTTTGGTTTCAACAAAGTATTATATTTACATGTGTTACGTCCTCCGTTTTTCGGCACCCTGCGTACACCGGGTACACCGGGTATACCGGGGATCGGGGACAGACGAAGTGACCGGTCCGATAAGAGATTTGGCGTTTCAGCGAAACGACTCGCTGCGACGTGGCACGCGCCTTAATATACTGGGTGTCTTGGATTGGACACTATTCTGTACGTATTCTCGCGTCCGAATGGGTACGGCTCTTTGTGTGTTCTCGCGTCGGAATGATTACGGCTCGTTGTGTGTTCTCGCGTATTGTGTGCGGTAGGATGTGCGTTTACCTTTCGTGAAGGCCCTTCTTTGGACTCGACCCGCTCGGTTCTATCACTTCTACATCTGAATCTTCCCGAATCTCAGTTATCTCTACCGTGGATGGCACGATTTCCAGTTCTAGAGGCTCGGTGTAGAGCGTGAACCGGTCTTCCCCGGAGGTAGTTCAAACGGACAAGGCTCTTCCGGGGAAATCCAGACGTGGGTGTGTGTTGTCTGGGGAGTTGGTCGTTAGGCGGAGAGGGGTTCACGGGTTTGCCCGCTGCTTGTTGAGACGCTTGGAACTTGCGCAAGCGTGCGGCGTCGCGGCGTGCTCGGTTTTTAACTCCCGCCCGGAGGACCCCTCCATAGTCTTTACGCCGCTGCCGACGTCGAGGTCCTAGGTAACGGGGTATTCTCTGGTTATGAATTCGAATGGAAGATAGTTATGATCCGCGGAGGTAATTACTGACCTTGGGGCCGAAACATCGTGCGCCGGAAGCAGCTGGATGGCTATGATTACAGCGAAGGACGCTGGTAGTCGCCGGAACAGAAGTTCTGTGATCACAGCGAATGAATCGCTCTAGAGGTCACCGGAACTCTGACGTTCTACGATGACAGCAAAATATTGCTCGCTAGGTGACTCGGACACAAGCTCTACGGTGACAGCAAGGAATGCTCGGGTGACGCGCCCGGTGGTTTCGGTAGCCCAGTTGATTAGATTCAGAGAATACCCGGGCAGCCGGGGTTTGTACGCGGATATATACGTGTCGCAAAGGATGGGTAGAGCCCGAACTCGTCAGGATAGTGTGGGTGGTAGGATAGGTGGTTCACGAGATTGTTTACTAGAGGTTTATTAGGTGCTCGATTATTACAATTTTATACACGCTGGATGGTTCCGCTTAGTTATCGCGAGAGGTGAGTCGAATGTCGGCACTGGACGCAGTGTCTCGAACCGCGCGGGTTACAAATGGTTATTTGGATTTTAAAGGTTGGTGAATTATTCAAACCTGGATTCGCTCGAAGATGGACTGAAGTGATGTCACTGCTTCTATTCTATTAACAGTTTCACTAGGCTCGACTTGATTTACTTGAAAGTCGTATGAATGAGAGGAATTCTAATCGTGTAGTGACACTTTGGTGTCCAGAACTCAAATTGTCGTAACGAAGAAAAATAAGTCGGATGTTACGCTCTGCACCCGGATTCGAACTGACTCGAACTGACTCGAACTGACTAAAAAGTAATTGTTGCGTATTCACAGTCGTCTCGGGCGGGCGGCCAATGGGCGCCCGCGACGCGCTCGCCCACATCAATCATTGCGGTCGATACTCAGGCGATACTCTATGTAAACGCGCCTGCTAATTAGCAGCGCCGCGTCGCGTTCTTCTCGGGCAATATTTCTCGCGCGCGCCGGCTCGTCCTCGCGACGGCCATTATCGTTCTCTGTACAGAAGCGACCGGTGCTCTCTCGGACTTTACGGATCGTAGTGCGAATATCTATGTGAATTCACGTTCTATCCATAGTGGAAAGTGACGGGTGTATAACAGGGATTAGTCAAAGACTATCCCCAGACGCCTCACCAGACTCCTCAGACTCGTGTCGGAGTTAAACTCAAAACAGTAATAGTGACCTCTTTTTCCGCTCCTACTGCCCTATATAGCCGGCACGCTCCGCTGAGCGGCGTTCGCTGCTGACACAGCATCAGCATTCTTTTCCCAGGACTCGGCTATAAGTATCCTATCTTTTGAGACTTTTGCTACTGCATGTTAGACGCTTTTCCGGTCGGTGCGTGTGAGAATTTGGCGGCGCAGTACCCCGCACGCTCCGTTTATCTACTATCTGCATCGTCTCAGTTGTCGGCAGGGTGTAGGTTACCTTGCTTGTCGCGCGTGACATGCCTTATCGCTAACGGGGGTCCGTGAGAACCGCAGTACATTCTTAATGTTAGTTTATCATAAATCTTAGGAGCTACTAAGATGAGCAGCAGATCGCTGCGAGAATGATCAACTGGTCAATTCTTTAATAATTAGAAAAGCAAAAATTTGCGGGCGGATGGAGGACGCAGGACGTAACAACCATAAATTTTATATATTTATTAGAACTTTTTCTGGTTACGATACGACTATTGTTCAAAGTTGAAGAAAGTTACATTTGGTATTGTAACCGTACGTCTTCTCGTCAGTGGTTCCTGTCTGTCACGGTCGCGAGTGTTTACGGGTTCGCGATCCGTCGGTCCGCGTCGGAGGGAGTAGCCCCTTTCCTACGCGGGCGGGTTGGTGTTATGTCTACGATCGCGACAATTAGGATTTCGCGATCGCGGATGACAGGAGCCGGGAGCGTAATTTTAGGAGAGATATATCACGTAATAGTGTAGCAATTTTATTAAAAGAATTTCGCACAGGAAGTGCGTGGATTACAACCGCGAAGTAGATCCAGATCGTCGCAGGTTGCCTCCAAGCACAGATACTGGGATATGCGTCAATGTTCGTTATGTGGTTTATATGTGTTCGTAGTCGTGCGTCAGTCAGAACTAACCACTCGTAGCCGTGACCGGTGCCAAGAGCGGGGAAGGCGTACGGTGGCAGTTTTCTGTAGGTAACGAATTACTCGTAGCCGTGGGCGGTGCCTAGAGCGGGGGAGGCTTACGGTAACCGTTTTATGTTTCTGTCTGTCGAACTACTTACATACGTAACCGTGGCCGGTACCAAGAGCGGGGTGTTTTGGTTGAGTTTACATGTGTGTATTTATGTTCCTGGGTGACCGGTGTATGTTTGTTTGTGTGTGCGGCGTGGTGTATGTTCGTGCGTGTACGGTCATACGCGATAGAGACGGCAAGTGATTAGAAAGAGATGGTGCGAAAATAGAAATGGTAAGTAAGTAGATCGAGATGGCAAGGAAGTAGAAAGAGATAGTGCTATTGTGACAGTTAAGTGACGTGATCATTTCTGCGTTCGGCAAATAAGCGGTGATGGTTAGCCTGTATTAAAGTGATGCTATCGCGGTATATGTTTGGCAAAAGGAGAGAAGGTGAGGCGCGTAAGGCACTCGAGTGTTTTGTCCCGTACACGTGCGGGCATGCTAGAGTTTTTTAGTGTCTGTCTGTATCTGCGGTGCTCTACGGTCACAGTATTAACATTGATTGTTTCGAAGACCGAGGGTAATGGAGACAAACAGGTGAGAAAGAGAAAAAGAGAGATTTCGCTTCGTATTCGTTTTTAACGGAATTTGGATCAATTTAACATTCCCATTGTGAGCAGTCGAAGTTCTGTACCACTCACACTTTCCAATAACACACAACAATCTACATGGAATTAATTCAATTATACAATGAGTATCATACATTTGATTTAGTCAAGCATTGACATTGCATTTTGGATTGTTTACTTCATGGAACAATTCTGAATTTATATGTATGTTAGCAGAAATACACGCTATCATTTTTTAAATTAGTGTACGTCTCGAAGGTTCTGGGGGAACTGCTGTGTCCCTTGACAACAGTCCTCTTTTCAGAGAGTTCGATCTCTTTTGAACTCTCCCCATTATATGGCCAGATCCTTTAATCAATTGTTCATCGATTTGCGCGTGCAACGAGGCATCGATGATGTCACCTGTTCTGTATGCCATTTCTAAAGTGGTGGTTAAACGGGTTCCTCGACTCACTGGTCTAGAATCCCGCGACCACGCACGCATAATGTGCCGGCTGGTCGGGCGGCTAGTCCAAAGTAGCCATTTCTCTACAATCCAGCGGACGCTTGCCAAAGCGACTCCGCCACTGCCCCCTCGAAACCAACCCAGCCGGAAGAGCTCTTGCGAACTCCCCGGCATCCCGAGGTACCGGCTAGGTTTGGTGGACCAACTGGAGTTCGCGGGATCGTCACACCCGTGAGACATTCGTCTCCTCCTGCGAGAACGTACTCTCTGTTCAATGGACTCTATCAGGGTCGAATATGTACTCTGTAGGAAGCGGAGTCCCCGTGATGGGCTAGATCACGGGGCCTACCAGCGTTCCTCCCCTGATCTCTATCGATCCGTCGAGCTTGGTCAGATCTGAGATTGGGAGCCACCTCAGACCCTTAACAGCGTCACCCGTGGCAGTAACCACTTCGAGAAGGTGCTCGATCGGTCTTGAGTTTTTACGCCCCTGTCATCACTTAAGATGACTTGAACCCGCCGGACTGTCCAAGTAAGTTCGAATAGAACAGGCCGACGAGCGGGACCATCTGACCCGGTGGCCGCAAAATCCCTAGACAAAGGCAAAATCGTTCAAGGTAACCTAGTCAGGGCATTAAGCCTCCGATCCCAGTGGCCCCCGCCTATCGATGATGTCAGGTCATCGGCCCTGTGTTCTCGCCTTTTCAAAAAGATTGAGCATCTCCTCGGCGGCCCGCAACAATGCGTCGGTCCCCCTGTCTCCGCCATGGATTCCTTGCGTCCTTGCCTTTTCCCGCGGTGACGCTAACATATAATATACCTAAATACCTTGTTCAAATACGATTCAGGTATAAAAAAGTTTTTGTATATATATATATATATATGTTTTTGTATAATTATATAGTATAATTATATACTATATAATATTTGAGCACTGGCAAAGTACACACTGGTACACTTTACCACAAACTCTCCAAAAACTTTTTTATATCTGAATCGTATTTGAACAAGGTATTTAGGTATATTATATGTTAGCGTCACCGCGGGAAAAGGGAAGGACGCAAGGAATCCGTGGCGGAGACAGGGGGACCGACGCATTGTCGCAGGCCGCCGAGGAGGTGCTCAATCTTTTGAAAAGGCGAGAACACGGGCCGATATATATATTAAAATTGTGGGATTTTGTATGGATCGGGGTAAGATATTTATATTATACTAGAAGGTGTTAGCCGGCGTTGCCCGGGTATCGCACATGGCGCGTCATATAAGTGTTTTGCTGTTGCAAGCGGCAATTCAATGTGTAATACGTTCAGTAGCACCCGACGGGAGAATCTGAATATGTTTTTCATTTCTTCTAACAGGTACAATATCAGCATATAAATTCCACATCAATAAAACTTCCCTTGGCTTAAATTCGGTAAAAGCAGCCAAAATTTCGTTAAATTTACTGACATGGTCAGTTGATAATACGTCACCGTTTGATAATTCACGAATTGCTGATTTGGAAAAAGGAAGAATTGGCAAAGACATATTTACAGTTATTTTATATGTGTTAATTTACTGCGAAATATACAAAAGCCTACGATAGATTTTTCGTTCCCGTACATTATAATCACAAAAATAGCGAAGCACACTATCTACTGGTACGCAATAGAATTACTGCCACGCATAGAATTGTAAACGTACCACCGATTGTAAATAACACTGTCCAACAAATTTTGACTTTTTTTATATCTCGTAATGTCAATTAGGTGATTCTTATAGATTTCGATGCTCTAAAACCGAATCTGAAACCCGTTCCTTTCCATCACCCTCAGTTTTTGAAAAAAAAATGAATTTTGGAAAAAATCACTTTTTTTCAACTTTGAACAACAATTCTGTTAAAACGATAAAAGATAGACATATTCTATTAGTCGCAAAAAATTCGTCAGACATTTCTGCATAAATTGGTGTCAATCGTTTTTGCAATATCAATTTACAAATATGTTTAAATAATAGTTGAATTGGGCGAGACACGTTTTACGCGTCTATTTTGGGACACCTATTTCACATTATCGTAAAAATGGTGGGTCTAGGGTGAATTCCAATTACACTGAGCGATAGAGCAGACATTTTTCTATGGAAATCCATCATCAGATTTTACGAAATGCGTTTTGGCTTCGAACAGGAAAATGAAATAGTCATGCGTGTTACGCAACGAGCGCAGTGGTTCTCCGACATAACCGTATTGACCGCGCTCCGCTGCGGAGTCCTCGAGCGCCGCTCACACGCACTCCAAGTCCCCTGCGCTCGTTGCGTAACACGCATGAGTATCTTTAACATTTTCCTGTGCGAAGCCAAAACGTATTTCGCATAGTCTGATGATGGATTTCCATAGATAAATGTCTGCTCTATTGTTGCCCGAATCCCAATTCAACTATTATTTAAATATCTTTGTAAATTGATATTGCAAAAACGATTCATACCAATTTATGCAGAAATGTCTACTGAATTTGTTGCGACTAATAGAATCTGTCTGTCTTTTATACTTTCAACAGAATAATTGTTCAAATTTGAGAAAAGGTGTATTTTTTTCAAAATTCATTTTCTCTAAAACTGAGGGTGATGGAAAGGAACGGGTTGCAGATTCGGATTTAAAGCATCAATATCTATAAGAACCACCTAACAGATATTGCGAAATATGAAAAAATGTTGCACTGGCAAGTGAAAGAATTGTGCGAGATATGTAATACCACATCACTTTCGTTTTTCTTTCACAATTCATTTTCTCAAAAACCGAGGGTGATGGAAAGGAACGGGTGGCAGATTCGGATTTAGAGCATCAATATCCATAAGAACCACCTAGCAGATATTGCGAAATATGAAAAAATGTTACACTGGCAAGTGAAAGAATTGTGCGAGATATGTAATACCACATTTCTTTCGTTTTCTTTGTTTTTTATGTACGAAAATACTAGTGCAACTATAGTTACATAATGTTAAAAAAGCTAAATAATGGCAAAGGATCGTTTAGGTACTGGGTAAGACATCATTTACTTATGCTTAGAGGAGATTTTACCCGTTGTAATATTTACAATTTTATGAACAAATTTTATTTATTTTTACGATGACATAGTTGGGATTGTTACATAAAATGGGATGTATGAAATCATTTCGCACAGGAACTTTACAACTACGCTACAATTTCACGTAATAGAACCTTACCCCTGCCCTCTCCTGCACAGGAAAATTCTTCTCTGTGAGGAGATTGCAGGTTCAAGGTTTACTAGGTTGACTACTTTTCTTATTAATATTTTGGAAAATTGCCCTCCGATTCCACCACTCAGCCCTTCCGCGGCACGCTTACGGATTACCACGCGGAAGGGTACTGTACTCTCCGCCAGTATACAGACATCCTACGTCCTCCAGAAGGGAGGTTCGGAGCTGCTCGCGATATCCCTAGGTCAGTAACTAATGGTGACGGTTGCATATCCCATTCGCAAGTGGTAACCAGGGTGTATCACTCTACCGCGCCGCATTGAGTAGTCAGTCCCAAGTAGGAAGTGGGGCTACTACCCTGCCCGTGTTTCCCGTAGCCTCGAACACCGAGGTGTCGATTCACGGTATTCCCCGGACACGCCTCCATCCCTTCTGGTGTGTCTTGCAGTCCTCTGATTTTTTTCGCCAACATCTATAATAAATACATGCACACTTAGAAATCTGTAAGCATAAATAACTACAAATACGGTATTTATGCGGATAGACAAGTATACATACCTAAAAATAGAGAAACTATGGACATTATCCTCTCCTTAATCTTCTCCGGCTCACATTACATTTCCCACGTAGTCCTGAAACATAAATTATAACTTTAATATCACTCCTAAGTTTTACCGTAATACCTCTCTTTTCTAATTCCCTCGGCGGCAGTCCAAGATTGCGTCACTGGTGTCATCCTTCAGGTGTCCGCATTGGTTGTTGCTGGCGTCGGCTCCTGGCACCAGGGAATGGGATGTTCGTCCTTCGTGGCTGTTGTCTGTAAGGATCAGGGCGTGTAAATATAACTGGCATACGTTCAGAATTTCATATTATGTAAGAGTAACGTAGACAACCGTCGATCTCGACAGTGGTGGGCTTACTACTAAGCAGACTTACTTCTTCCTCTTCTCTCGTGTTGTCCATTTCCGTCCGGCGGGGTAGCCGGTGTCACAATTCCCACTTTGATTCTCACTCGCGGCTTATTTATCTGCCAAAGTTATTACTGTTACTGCAGCGGCGCCCACTGCAGCTTTTTCTGCCGGTTGGTTTTAAATGTTCTATCGCTCGTTTATCAGTCACTAACCCTCCGTGGCGTCCTCAGCCGATGCCATTTTTCACTAGGTCCGCCAAAGCTCGCCGACTTCAGCCATCCTATGGTAGGCATCAGCTATTCCAATAGTGTCGCCATCCTTGCAGCATTTCCCGCTGCTTCCTTTTCATGTAGTTTTCCGCTACCCGGAGGAAGTATGTCGTAGTTAAAAATGCTTTCTTCTTTCTTCTGCATAGCGTTTTTCGAGCGTGCAAACCTCCTGGTGAAACCTTTCCCTGTGCTCGTCACTGACGTCACCAAGATTCTACGGGAAAAAGTTTAAATGTGAGTCCAGAAAATGTATTTTGAGAGACATATTGCATCCGAATTTTCTGTACGTTTTGATCAAAATTTGTACTATATTCACGTAATTCGCGGACCGATGTGTTCCAAGAAAGTTACTGCAAACTTCTTGAAATGCTTTCCACGCTTGTCTTTCGTCATGCCTCATAGTTTTTGGAAATTCTGGATCATTCATCACGGTCCTTATTTGTGGTCCAATGAAAATTCCTTCTTTTATCTTTGCTTCAGATATCGAAGGAAACTTAGTTTGCAAGTATTTGAAAGCTGCCCCATTCTTGTCCATAGCTTTGACGAAGTTCTTCATTAGTCCAAGCTTTATGTGCAGAGGCCGCAAATAAATTTTTTACATATCCACCAGGTTCTCGTGTTTTACATTTTTTTTGTCCTAGAATAAAATTGCTCCGTGGCGGCCAATTCTTAATTTTGTAATGTTGTGATCGTGCGCGACTGTCCCATTCACACAGAAAACAACAATACTTCGTGTAACCGCTTTGGAGACCCATGAGCAAACCTATTACTTTTAAATCTCCGCATATATTCCAGTTGTACCGGCTGTAATTGACATTGTCTAGCACCATTTTCAACACTTCATATGTTTCCTTTAGCTTGGTGCCATACGCAACAGGAATTGATGGGTGAACATTGCCGTTGTGTAGCAGTACTGCCTTCAAACTCGTTTTTGATGAGTCTATAAACAGTCTCCACTCCGTTGGTTGATGTTCCAACCCTAATTTGATGAACAATGACTGCACGTCGACGCAGTAACACAACCGAAGTGCGAAGTATTGAGTTATTTCCTGATTTCGGTCACGAAAATGTGTGACTCTTGTACTGGGCGTTAGTAATTTCCATCCTTGCAATCTAGACGCCAAAAGTTCTGCGTTATCTTTCGTAAAATTCAGGTCCCTTACTAAATCGTTCAAATCGGCCTGATTTATTAAATGGATTCGTGCATCCGGCATTGATTCAGACGTTTCGTCCGTTGTATCGCCACTAACATCCGAAGATTGTATTGGATTGGTATCCTCCGGAACTTCTTGACTGTGATGTTCCTGTGCTTGAATAGGTCGTTTAGCAGAAGGAACGTTGGCGTATACAATCATTTTCCTGTTTTTTTTATTAAATCCGCTAATTTTTGTTAAGCAAAAGTAGCAGTCCGTTGAGTGGTCCGTTGCTTCTCTCCATACCATTGGTACGTCAAACGGCAATCTTTGCTTTTTATTTCTTATCCACGCGAGGAGAATCGTTGCACATGTTATACAGCACAAGTGGGGGGCCCAATCTTTATCTTGATTACTGACGGGGTAACCAAAATACTCTTCATACGCCTTCTTGATATTTTTCGTCAAGTTCTTCTGTGCACTCTTGAACAAGACTTCACCACACACATAACAAAATGAGTTTGGATTATTAACACACACGCGAGACATAGTTCTATCACTAATTAGCTAAACTAATGTTATGAAATATAACTAAACTAACTCTAAACTACACTAACTAACTAACACTAACTAAGTTCTAAACACTATACGCGAAACACTTATGCAGCAACCGTTGGAAAATTGCGCGTTGCGATATGGTACTTGCTGTGCCGATGCCTTTACCAGACTGACAATGTGGAAACAGTTTCTAGAATTCTCCTGTCCCAAACAATCGAACGCGCACTATGTGTATGCAACGCACAGTGTCGCATTAAGAAAGTTTGACACCCGGGCAGAACATTATGCGCTCTGTCCCCCTCATTTTTTGAGATTAAAATACGATTTCCGTTTACAACCTTCAAATAAACAAGATTTCTATAAATTTTGTAAAGAGAAACAAAATTCTACGCAATTATGCAGGAATCTCCTTTTAATTGAATTACAAATAAGTCAAACTACACAATATTTATTTTACACGTAATTGCGCGTAATATCCTTCCGCGACACCCACAAATACCCTGGCACCCGCGGCGGAGGGAGCAATCTGCCACTGGATACGCACATAAGGGTTACCAGCAAATGTACACAATGTATGATGTCAAAAGTAACACGTGTGGACAACATAGCGCCGTTCGCGTAGTAATCCGTAAGCGTAGCCGGGGAATTCAAATTCAAAAAATATTAATACGAAAAGTAGACGACATAGTATAGCCTGACCCCGCAATCTCCTCACAGGGAAGAATATCTATTTCTGTATGAGTTTCCTTTGCAGGAGAGGGCAGGGGTAAGGTTCTATTACGTGAAATTGTAGCGTAGTTGTAAAGTTCCTGTGCGAAATGATTTCATACATCCCATTTTATGTAACAATCCCAACTATGTCATCGTAAAAATAAATAAAATTTGTTCATAAAATTGTAAATATTACAACGGGTAAAATCTCCTCTAAGCATAAGTAAATGATGTCTTACCCAGTACCTAAACGATCCTTTGCTATTATTTAGCTTTTTTAACATTATGTAACTATAGTTGCACTAGTATTTTCGTACATAAAAAACAAAGAAAACGAAAGAAATGTGGTATTACATATCTCGCTCAATTCTTTCACTTGCCAGTGTAACATTTTTTCATATTTCGCAATATCTGCTAGGTGGTTCTTATGGATATTGATGCTCTAAATCCGAATATGCCACCCGTTCCTTTCCATCACCCTCGGTTTTTGAGAAAATGAATTGTGAAAGAAAAACGAAAGTGATGTGGTATTACATATCTCGCACAATTCTTTCACTTGCCAGTGCAACATTTTTTCATATTTCGCAATATCTGTTAGGTGGTTCTTATAGATATTGATGCTTTAAATCCGAATCTGCAACCCGTTCCTTTCCATCACCCTCAGTTTTAGAGAAAATGAATTTTGAAAAAAATACACCTTTTCTCAAATTTGAACAATTATTCTGTTGAAAGTATAAAAGACAGACAGATTCTATTAGTCGCAACAAATTCAGTAGACATTTCTGCATAAATTGGTATGAATCGTTTTTGCAATATCAATTTACAAAGATATTTAAATAATAGTTGAATTGGGATTCGGGCAACAATAGAGCAGACATTTATCTATGGAAATCCATCATCAGACTATGCGAAATACGTTTTGGCTTCGCACAGGAAAACGTTAAAGATACTCATGCGTGTCACCCAACGAGCGCAGGGGACTTGGAGTGCGTGTGAGCGGCGCTCGAGGACTCCGCAGCGGAGCGCGGTTAATACGGTAATGTCGGAGAACCACTGCGCTCGTTGCGTAACACGCATGACTATTTCATTTTCCTGTTCGAAGCCAAAACGTATTTCGTAAAATCTGATGATGGATTTCCATAGAAAAATGTCTGCTCTATCGCCCAGTGTAATTGGAATTCACCCTAGACCCACCATTTTTACGATAATTTGAAAAAAGTGTCCCAAAATAGACGCGTAAAACGTGTCTTGCCCAATTCAACTATTATTTAAACATATTTGTAAATTGATATTGCAAAAACGATTCACATCAATTTATGCAGAAATGTCTGCTGAATTTTTTGCTACTAATAGAATCTGTCTATCTTTCATAGTTTCAGCAGAATTGTTATTCAAAGTTGAAAAAAGGTGTTTTTTGTTAAAATTCATTTTCTCCCAAACTGAGGGTGATAGAAAGGAACGGGTTGCAGATTCGGATTTAAAGCATCAATATCTATAAGAGCCATCTGACAGATATTGCGAAATATGAAGAAATATTACACTGGCAAGTGAAAGAATTGTGCGAGATATGTAATACCACATCACTTTCGTTTTTCTTTCAAAATTAATTTTCTCAAAAACTGAGGGTAATCGAAAGGAACGGGTTGCAGATTCGGATTTAGAGCATCAATATCTATAAGAATCACCCAACAGATGTCACGAGGTAAAATACGTGTTGGACAGTGTAGTTCAGTCTAAATACTAAATTCTAACTAATCTAAGAAAAGAGAAATAGAAAAAAATGAGAAGGAAAACATCCCTGTAATACTTCAGCCGTGTTCGCTTACGGATTGGGAGACATATTGCAGGTAACGCAACATTGTTACAACGGCTATTGTGTGCGTTATCGCCAAAGACGTTTGCGGATGTATGTACGCGCTTCCGATAAACGCGTTTTGGGATGTGGATTCGAAACAAAATTAATATTTTCAATGGTATTGTCATGAATTCTTGGGCTTGTGAGAAAAATGATTGTCAGGCACAGAGATAAAAAGCGCATTCAGTACCAACATTTGATGACTGGTGTAGAACGTTACTGAATAAGGACACAGGATAATGTAGGGAGTCGATGCTCGATAAAAGCCGGTCATGCGAAATTGTCTGCTTGTGCTACTTATCTATTCTGTTCAGCGCGAACTTCTTACACAGATTAAGAACATAAACAATCAGCTTTTTGCAACTTTTCGGACTTATTTCGTTATTCGTAGAACAGGATCTAACGAATGAGAAAAGACTGAAATCTTTAGCACAGCAAACGCCCGAAATCAAAGTCGTCATATTTTTGTTAATGTTTTTCACATGGAAGGAGTCAACTTTTTCAACTTTTTCAAGCTTCCTGAGTGGTTTAACAGTGAAATGTAGTAGAGGACCAAATTGCAAGTGGCTAGCACTTGGGCAAGTACGAAATCTGGAAGATTTACAAAGAGTAAAGTACCCTTTAAAAATTTGTTCCGGACAAAATAAAAGTTGGACCAGGTGTTTCTATGCCTGGATGTTATTGTTCTACATTTTGGTGCCGCTAACTCGCCGTTTACGGTCGAAAATTACACAAAAATGCAAAAAAAGAGTCTACCTCCAAGAGTAAAGGACCCTTTAAACATTTGTTCTGGAACAAATAAAAGTTGTTCCAGGTTGTTCTATGCTCATTTAATATTGTTCTACGTTTTGGTGCCGCTAACTCGCCGTTTTCGGTCGAAAATGACACAAAAATGCAAAAAAAGAGTCCACCTCCACGAGTAAAGTACCCTTTCAAAATTTGTTCCGGAAGAAATAAAAGTTGTTCCAGGTTGTTCTATGCTCATTTAATATTGTTCTACATTTTGGTGCCGCTAACTCGCCCTTTTCGGTCGAAAATGACACAAAAATGCAAAAGAGTCCACCTCCAAGAGTAAAGTACCCTTTCAAAATTTATTCCGGAAAAAATAAAAGTTGTTCCAGGTTGTTCTATGCTTGGATGTAATTGTTCTCCATTTTGGTGTCGCTAACTCGCCGTTTTCGGTCGAAAATGACACAAAAATGCAAAAAAAGAGTCCACCTCCTAGAGTAAAGGACCCTTTAAACATTTGTTCTGGAACAAATAAAAGTTGTTCCAGGTTGTTCTGCCTGGATGTTATTGTTCTACATTTTGGTGTCGCTGACGCGCGTTTACCATCGGAAATGACACAAAAATGCAAAAAAAGAGTCTACCTCCCAGAATAAAGTACACTTTAAAAATTTGTTCCGGAAAAAATAAAAGTTGTTCCAGGTACTTTTATGCCTGGATGTTATTGTTCTACATTTTGGTGCCGCTAACTCGCCGTTTTCGGTCGAAAATGACACAAAAATACAATAAAAGAGTCCACCTCCAAGAGTAAAGTACCCTTTCAAAATTTGTTCCGGAAAAAAATAAAAGTTGTTCCAAGTTGTTCTATGTCACGATGTAATTGTTCTACATTTTGGCGCCGTTAACTCGCCGTTTACGATCGAAAATGACACAAAAATGCAAAAAAAGAGTCCACCTCCTAGAGTAAAGTACCCTTTAAAAATTTGTGCTGGAAAAAATAAAAGTTGCTGCAGGTTTTTCTATGCCTGGATGTTATTGTTCTACATTTTGGTACCCCTAACTCGCCGTTTTCGGTCGAAAATGACACAAAAATGCACAAAGAGAGTCCACCTCCACGAGTAAAGTACCCTTTCAAAATTTGTTTCGGTAGAAATAAAAGTTGTTCCAGGTTGTTCTATGCTCATATAATATTGTTCCACATTTTGGTGCCGCTAACTCGCTGTTTTCGGTCGAAAATGACACAAAAATGCAAAAAAAAGAGACTACTTGCAAGAGTAAAGTACCCTTTAAAAATTTGTGCTGGAAAAAATAAAAGTTGTTCCAAGTTGTTCTATGCCTGGATGTTATTGTTCTAAATTTTGGTGTCGCTAACTCGCTGTTTTCGGTCGAAAATGACACAAAAATGCAAAAAAAAGAGTCTACTTGCAAGAGTAAAGTACCCTTTAAAAATTTGTGCTGGAAAAAATAAAAGTTGTTCCAAGTTGTTCTATGCCTGGATGTTATTGTTCTACATTTTGGTGCCGCTAACTCGCCGTTTTCGGTCGAAAATGACACAAAAATCCCAAAAAAGAGTCTACCTCCAAGAGTAAAGTACCCTTTCAAAATTTGTTCTGGAAAAAATAAAAGTTGTTCCAGGTTGTTCTATGCTCATCTAATTTTTTCTACATTTGGCTGTTGCTAACTTGCCGTTTTCGGTCGAAAATGAGAAAAATGCAAAAAAAAGAGTCTACTTGCAAGAGTAAAGTACCCTTTAAAAATTTGTGCTGGAAAAAATAAAAGTTGTTCCAAGTTGTTCTATGCCTGGATGTTATTGTTCTACATTTTGGTGCCGCTAACTCGCTGTTTTCGGTCGAAAATGACACAAAAATGCAAAAAAAAGAGTCTACTTGCAAGAGTAAAGTACCCTTTAAAAATTTGTGCTGGAAAAAATAAAAGTTGTTCCAAGTTGTTCTATGCCTGGATGTTATTGCTCTACATTTTGGTGCCGCTAACTCGCCGTTTTCGGTCGAAAATGACACAAAAATCCAAAAAAAAGTGTCTACCTCCAAGAGTAAAGTACCCTTTCAAAATTTGTTCTGGAAAAAATAAAAGTTGTTCCAGGTTGTTCTATGCTCATCTAATTTTTTCTACATTTGGCTGTTGCTAACTTGCCGTTTTCGGTCGAAAATGAGAAAAATGCAAAAAAAGGCTCTACCTCCAAGAGTAAAGTACCCTTTCAAAATTTGTTCTGGAAAAAATAAAGCTGCTCCTGGTTGTTCTATGCCTGGATGTTATTGTTCTACATTTTGGTGTCGCTGAGGCGCGGTTTTCGGTCAAAAATGGCACGATAATGCAAAAAAAGTGTCTCCTTGCAAGAGTAAAGTACCCTTTCAAAATTTGTTCCGAAAAAAATAAAAGTTGTTCCAGGTTGATCTATGCTCATTTAATATTGTTCCACATTTTGGTCTCGCCTACTCGCCGTTTTCGGTCGAAAATGACACAAAAATGCAAAAAAAGAATCTACCTCCAAGAATAAAGGACCCTTTAAAAATTTGTGCAGGAAAAAATAAAAGTTGTTCCAAGTTGTTCTATGCCTGGATGTAATTGTTCTACATTTTGGCGCCGCTAACTCGCCGTTTACGGTCGAAAATGACACAAAAATGCAAAAAAAAGAGTCTACTTGCAAGAGTAAAGTACCCTTTAAAAATTTGTGCTGGAAAAAATAAAAGTTGTTCCAAGTTGTTCTATGCCTGGATGTTATTGCTCTACATTTTGGTGCCGCTAACTCGCCGTTTTCGGTCGAAAATGACACAAAAATCCAAAAAAAGAGTCTACCTCCAAGAGTAAAGTACCCTTTCAAAATTTGTTCTGGAAAAAATAAAAGTTGTTCCAGGTTGTTCTATGCTCATCTAATTTTTTCTACATTTGGCTGTTGCTAACTTGCCGTTTTCGGTCGAAAATGAGAAAAATGCAAAAAAAAGAGTCTACTTGCAAGAGTAAAGTACCCTTTAAAAATTTGTGCTGGAAAAAATAAAAGTTGTTCCAAGTTGTTCTATGCCTGGATGTTATTGTTCTACATTTTGGTGCCGCTAACTCGCTGTTTTCGGTCGAAAATGACACAAAAATGCAAAAAAAAGAGTCTACTTGCAAGAGTAAAGTACCCTTTAAAAATTTGTGCTGGAAAAAATAAAAGTTGTTCCAAGTTGTTCTATGCCTGGATGTTATTGCTCTACATTTTGGTGCCGCTAACTCGCCGTTTTCGGTCGAAAATGACACAAAAATCCAAAAAAAGAGTCTACCTCCAAGAGTAAAGTACCCTTTCAAAATTTGTTCTGGAAAAAATAAAAGTTGTTCCAGGTTGTTCTATGCTCATCTAATTTTTTCTACATTTGGCTGTTGCTAACTTGCCGTTTTCGGTCGAAAATGAGAAAAATGCAAAAAAAGGCTCTACCTCCAAGAGTAAAGTACCCTTTCAAAATTTGTTCTGGAAAAAATAAAGCTGCTCCTGGTTGTTCTATGCCTGGATGTTATTGTTCTACATTTTGGTGTCGCTGAGGCGCGGTTTTCGGTCAAAAATGGCACGATAATGCAAAAAAAGTGTCTCCTTGCAAGAGTAAAGTACCCTTTCAAAATTTGTTCCGAAAAAAATAAAAGTTGTTCCAGGTTGATCTATGCTCATTTAATATTGTTCCACATTTTGGTGTCGCCTACTCGCCGTTTTCGGTCGAAAATGACACAAAAATGCAAAAAAAGAATCTACCTCCAAGAATAAAGGACCCTTTAAAAATTTGTGCAGGAAAAAATAAAAGTTGTTCCAAGTTGTTCTATGCCTGGATGTAATTGTTCTACATTTTGGCGCCGCTAACTCGCCGTTTACGGTCGAAAATGACACAAAAATGCAAAAAAAAAGAGTCTACTTGCTAGAGTAAAGTACCCTTTCAAAATTTGTTCCGGAAAAAATAAAAGTTGTTCCAGGTTGTTCTATGCTCATATAATATTGTTCCACATTTTGGTGCCGCTAACTCGCTGTTTTCGGTCGAAAATGACCCAAAAATGCAAAAAAAAGGCTCTACCTCCAAGAGTAAAGTACCCTTTCAAAATTTGTTCTGGAAAAAATAAAGCTGCTCCTGGTTGTTCTATGCCTGGATGTTATTGTTCTAAATTTTGGTGTCGCTAACTCGCTGTTTTCGGTCGAAAATGACACAAAAATGCAAAAAAAAGAGTCTACTTGCAAGAGTAAAGTACCCTTTAAAAATTTGTGCTGGAAAAAATAAAAGTTGTTCCAAGTTGTTCTATGCCTGGATGTTATTGTTCTACATTTTGGTGCCGCTAACTCGCCGTTTTCGGTCGAAAATGACACAAAAATCCCAAAAAAGAGTCTACCTCCAAGAGTAAAGTACCCTTTCAAAATTTGTTCTGGAAAAAATAAAAGTTGTTCCAGGTTGTTCTATGCTCATCTAATTTTTTCTACATTTGGCTGTTGCTAACTTGCCGTTTTCGGTCGAAAATGAGAAAAATGCAAAAAAAAAGAGTCTACTTGCAAGAGTAAAGTACCCTTTAAAAATTTGTGCTGGAAAAAATAAAAGTTGTTCCAAGTTGTTCTATGCCTGGATGTTATTGTTCTACATTTTGGTGCCGCTAACTCGCTGTTTTCGGTCGAAAATGACACAAAAATGCAAAAAAAAGAGTCTACTTGCAAGAGTAAAGTACCCTTTAAAAATTTGTGCTGGAAAAAATAAAAGTTGTTCCAAGTTGTTCTATGCCTGGATGTTATTGCTCTACATTTTGGTGCCGCTAACTCGCCGTTTTCGGTCGAAAATGACACAAAAATCCAAAAAAAGTGTCTACCTCCAAGAGTAAAGTACCCTTTCAAAATTTGTTCTGGAAAAAATAAAAGTTGTTCCAGGTTGTTCTATGCTCATCTAATTTTTTCTACATTTGGCTGTTGCTAACTTGCCGTTTTCGGTCGAAAATGAGAAAAATGCAAAAAAAGGCTCTACCTCCAAGAGTAAAGTACCCTTTCAAAATTTGTTCTGGAAAAAATAAAGCTGCTCCTGGTTGTTCTATGCCTGGATGTTATTGTTCTACATTTTGGTGTCGCTGAGGCGCGGTTTTCGGTCAAAAATGACACGATAATGCAAAAAAAGTGTCTCCTTGCAAGAGTAAAGTACCCTTTCAAAATTTGTTCCGAAAAAAATAAAAGTTGTTCCAGGTTGATCTATGCTCATTTAATATTGTTCCACATTTTGGTGTCGCCTACTCGCCGTTTTCGGTCGAAAATGACACAAAAATGCAAAAAAAGAATCTACCTCCAAGAATAAAGGACCCTTTAAAAATTTGTGCAGGAAAAAATAAAAGTTGTTCCAAGTTGTTCTATGCCTGGATGTAATTGTTCTACATTTTGGCGCCGCTAACTCGCCGTTTACGGTCGAAAATGACACAAAAATGCAAAAAAAAGAGTCTACTTGCAAGAGTAAAGTACCCTTTAAAAATTTGTGCTGGAAAAAATAAAAGTTGTTCCAAGTTGTTCTATGCCTGGATGTTATTGCTCTACATTTTGGTGCCGCTAACTCGCCGTTTTCGGTCGAAAATGACACAAAAATCCAAAAAAAGAGTCTACCTCCAAGAGTAAAGTACCCTTTCAAAATTTGTTCTGGAAAAAATAAAAGTTGTTCCAGGTTGTTCTATGCTCATCTAATTTTTTCTACATTTGGCTGTTGCTAACTTGCCGTTTTCGGTCGAAAATGAGAAAAATGCAAAAAAAAGAGTCTACTTGCAAGAGTAAAGTACCCTTTAAAAATTTGTGCTGGAAAAAATAAAAGTTGTTCCAAGTTGTTCTATGCCTGGATGTTATTGTTCTACATTTTGGTGCCGCTAACTCGCTGTTTTCGGTCGAAAATGACACAAAAATGCAAAAAAAAGAGTCTACTTGCAAGAGTAAAGTACCCTTTAAAAATTTGTGCTGGAAAAAATAAAAGTTGTTCCAAGTTGTTCTATGCCTGGATGTTATTGCTCTACATTTTGGTGCCGCTAACTCGCCGTTTTCGGTCGAAAATGACACAAAAATCCAAAAAAAAGAGTCTACCTCCAAGAGTAAAGTACCCTTTCAAAATTTGTTCTGGAAAAAATAAAAGTTGTTCCAGGTTGTTCTATGCTCATCTAATTTTTTCTACATTTGGCTGTTGCTAACTTGCCGTTTTCGGTCGAAAATGAGAAAAATGCAAAAAAAGGCTCTACCTCCAAGAGTAAAGTACCCTTTCAAAATTTGTTCTGGAAAAAATAAAGCTGCTCCTGGTTGTTCTATGCCTGGATGTTATTGTTCTACATTTTGGTGTCGCTGAGGCGCGGTTTTCGGTCAAAAATGGCACGATAATGCAAAAAAAGTGTCTCCTTGCAAGAGTAAAGTACCCTTTCAAAATTTGTTCCGAAAAAAATAAAAGTTGTTCCAGGTTGATCTATGCTCATTTAATATTGTTCCACATTTTGGTGTCGCCTACTCGCCGTTTTCGGTCGAAAATGACACAAAAATGCAAAAAAAGAATCTACCTCCAAGAATAAAGGACCCTTTAAAAATTTGTGCTGGAAAAAATAAAAGTTGTTCCAAGTTGTTCTATGCCTGGATGTTATTGCTCTACATTTTGGTGCCGCTAACTCGCCGTTTTCGGTCGAAAATGACACAAAAATCCAAAAAAAGAGTCTACCTCCAAGAGTAAAGTACCCTTTCAAAATTTGTTCTGGAAAAAATAAAAGTTGTTCCAGGTTGTTCTATGCTCATCTAATTTTTTCTACATTTGGCTGTTGCTAACTTGCCGTTTTCGGTCGAAAATGAGAAAAATGCAAAAAAAAGAGTCTACTTGCAAGAGTAAAGTACCCTTTAAAAATTTGTGCTGGAAAAAATAAAAGTTGTTCCAAGTTGTTCTATGCCTGGATGTTATTGCTCTACATTTTGGTGCCGCTAACTCGCCGTTTTCGGTCGAAAATGACACAAAAATCCAAAAAAAGAGTCTACCTCCAAGAGTAAAGTACCCTTTCAAAATTTGTTCTGGAAAAAATAAAAGTTGTTCCAGGTTGTTCTATGCTCATCTAATTTTTTCTACATTTGGCTGTTGCTAACTTGCCGTTTTCGGTCGAAAATGAGAAAAATGCAAAAAAAGGCTCTACCTCCAAGAGTAAAGTACCCTTTCAAAATTTGTTCTGGAAAAAATAAAGCTGCTCCTGGTTGTTCTATGCCTGGATGTTATTGTTCTACATTTTGGTGTCGCTGAGGCGCGGTTTTCGGTCAAAAATGGCACGATAATGCAAAAAAAGTGTCTCCTTGCAAGAGTAAAGTACCCTTTAAAAATTTGTGCTGGAAAAAATAAAAGTTGTTCCAAGTTGTTCTATGCCTGGATGTTATTGCTCTACATTTTGGTGCCGCTAACTCGCCGTTTTCGGTCGAAAATGACACAAAAATCCAAAAAAAGAGTCTACCTCCAAGAGTAAAGTACCCTTTCAAAATTTGTTCTGGAAAAAATAAAAGTTGTTCCAGGTTGTTCTATGCTCATCTAATTTTTTCTACATTTGGCTGTTGCTAACTTGCCGTTTTCGGTCGAAAATGAGAAAAATGCAAAAAAAGGCTCTACCTCCAAGAGTAAAGTACCCTTTCAAAATTTGTTCTGGAAAAAATAAAGCTGCTCCTGGTTGTTCTATGCCTGGATGTTATTGTTCTACATTTTGGTGTCGCTGAGGCGCGGTTTTCGGTCAAAAATGGCACGATAATGCAAAAAAAGTGTCTCCTTGCAAGAGTAAAGTACCCTTTCAAAATTTGTTCCGAAAAAAATAAAAGTTGTTCCAGGTTGATCTATGCTCATTTAATATTGTTCCACATTTTGGTGTCGCCTACTCGCCGTTTTCGGTCGAAAATGACACAAAAATGCAAAAAAAGAATCTACCTCCAAGAATAAAGGACCCTTTAAAAATTTGTGCAGGAAAAAATAAAAGTTGTTCCAAGTTGTTCTATGCCTGGATGTAATTGTTCTACATTTTGGTGCCGCTAACTCGCCGTTTACGGTCGAAAATGACACAAAAATGCAAAAAAAAAGAGTCTACTTGCAAGAGTAAAGTACCCTTTCAAAATTTGTTCCGGAAAAAATAAAAGTTGTTCCAGGTTGTTCTATGCTCATATAATATTGTTCCACATTTTGGTGCCGCTAACTCGCTGTTTTCGGTCGAAAATGACCCAAAAATGCAAAAAAAAGGCTCTACCTCCAAGAGTAAAGTACCCTTTAAAAATTTGTGTTGGTAAAAATAAAAGTTGTTCCAAGTTGTTCTATGCCTGGATGTAATTGTTCTACATTTTGGCGCCGCTAACTCGCCGTTTACGGTCGAAAATGACACAAAAATGCAAAAAAAAAAAAGGGTCTACTTGCAAGAGTAAAGTACCCTTTCAAAATTTGTTCCGGAAAAAATAAAAGTTGTTCCAGGTTGTTCTATGCTCATCTAATTTTTTCTACATTTGGCTGTTGCTAACTTGCCGTTTTCGGTCGAAAATGAGAAAAATGCAAAAAAAAAAGAGTCTACTTGCAAGAGTAAAGTACCCTTTAAAAATTTGTGCTGGAAAAAATAAAAGTTGTTCCAAGTTGTTCTATGCCTGGATGTTATTGTTCTACATTTTGGTGCCGCTAACTCGCTGTTTTCGGTCGAAAATGACACAAAAATGCAAAAAAAAGAGTCTACTTGCAAGAGTAAAGTACCCTTTAAAAATTTGTGCTGGAAAAAATAAAAGTTGTTCCAAGTTGTTCTATGCCTGGATGTTATTGCTCTACATTTTGGTGCCGCTAACTCGCCGTTTTCGGTCGAAAATGAGAAAAATGCAAAAAAAGGCTCTACCTCCAAGAGTAAAGTACCCTTTCAAAATTTGTTCTGGAAAAAATAAAGCTGCTCCTGGTTGTTCTATGCCTGGATGTTATTGTTCTACATTTTGGTGTCGCTGAGGCGCGGTTTTCGGTCAAAAATGGCACGATAATGCAAAAAAAGTGTCTCCTTGCAAGAGTAAAGTACCCTTTCAAAATTTGTTCCGAAAAAAATAAAAGTTGTTCCAGGTTGATCTATGCTCATTTAATATTGTTCCACATTTTGGTGTCGCCTACTCGCCGTTTTCGGTCGAAAATGACACAAAAATGCAAAAAAAGAATCTACCTCCAAGAATAAAGGACCCTTTAAAAATTTGTGCAGGAAAAAATAAAAGTTGTTCCAAGTTGTTCTATGCCTGGATGTAATTGTTCTACATTTTGGCGCCGCTAACTCGCCGTTTACGGTCGAAAATGACACAAAAATGCAAAAAAAAGAGTCTACTTGCAAGAGTAAAGTACCCTTTAAAAATTTGTGCTGGAAAAAATAAAAGTTGTTCCAAGTTGTTCTATGCCTGGATGTTATTGCTCTACATTTTGGTGCCGCTAACTCGCCGTTTTCGGTCGAAAATGACACAAAAATCCAAAAAAAGAGTCTACCTCCAAGAGTAAAGTACCCTTTCAAAATTTGTTCTGGAAAAAATAAAAGTTGTTCCAGGTTGTTCTATGCTCATCTAATTTTTTCTACATTTGGCTGTTGCTAACTTGCCGTTTTCGGTCGAAAATGAGAAAAATGCAAAAAAAAGAGTCTACTTGCAAGAGGAAAGTACCCTTTAAAAATTTGTGCTGGAAAAAATAAAAGTTGTTCCAAGTTGTTCTATGCCTGGATGTTATTGTTCTACATTTTGGTGCCGCTAACTCGCTGTTTTCGGTCGAAAATGACACAAAAATGCAAAAAAAAGAGTCTACTTGCAAGAGTAAAGTACCCTTTAAAAATTTGTGCTGGAAAAAATAAAAGTTGTTCCAAGTTGTTCTATGCCTGGATGTTATTGCTCTACATTTTGGTGCCGCTAACTCGCCGTTTTCGGTCGAAAATGACACAAAAATCCAAAAAAAAGAGTCTACCTCCAAGAGTAAAGTACCCTTTCAAAATTTGTTCTGGAAAAAATAAAAGTTGTTCCAGGTTGTTCTATGCTCATCTAATTTTTTCTACATTTGGCTGTTGCTAACTTGCCGTTTTCGGTCGAAAATGAGAAAAATGCAAAAAAAGGCTCTACCTCCAAGAGTAAAGTACCCTTTCAAAATTTGTTCTGGAAAAAATAAAGCTGCTCCTGGTTGTTCTATGCCTGGATGTTATTGTTCTACATTTTGGTGTCGCTGAGGCGCGGTTTTCGGTCAAAAATGGCACGATAATGCAAAAAAAGTGTCTCCTTGCAAGAGTAAAGTACCCTTTCAAAATTTGTTCCGAAAAAAATAAAAGTTGTTCCAGGTTGATCTATGCTCATTTAATATTGTTCCACATTTTGGTGTCGCCTACTCGCCGTTTTCGGTCGAAAATGACACAAAAATGCAAAAAAAGAATCTACCTCCAAGAATAAAGGACCCTTTAAAAATTTGTGCAGGAAAAAATAAAAGTTGTTCCAAGTTGTTCTATGCCTGGATGTAATTGTTCTACATTTTGGCGCCGCTAACTCGCCGTTTACGGTCGAAAATGACACAAAAATGCAAAAAAAAAGAGTCTACTTGCAAGAGTAAAGTACCCTTTCAAAATTTGTTCCGGAAAAAATAAAAGTTGTTCCAGGTTGTTCTATGCTCATATAATATTGTTCCACTTTTTGGTGCCGCTAACTCGCTGTTTTCGGTCGAAAATGACCCAAAAATGCAAAAAAAAGGCTCTACCTCCAAGAGTAAAGTACCCTTTAAAAATTTGTGTTGGAAAAAATAAAAGTTGTTCCAAGTTGTTCTATGCCTGGATGTAATTGTTCTACATTTTGGCGCCGCTAACTCGCCGTTTACGGTCGAAAATGACACAAAAATGCAAAAAAAAAAGGGTCTACTTGCAAGAGTAAAGTACCCTTTCAAAATTTGTTCCGGAAAAAATAAAAGTTGTTCCAGGTTGTTCTATGCTCATATAATATTGTTCCACATTTTGGTGCCGCTAACTCGCTGTTTTCGGTCGAAAATGACCCAAAAATGCAAAAAAAAGGCTCTACCTCCAAGAGTAAAGTACCCTTTCAAAATTTGTTCTGGAAAAAATAAAGCTGCTCCTGGTTGTTCTATGCCTGGATGTTATTGTTCTAAATTTTGGTGTCGCTAACTCGCTGTTTTCGGTCGAAAATGACACAAAAATGCAAAAAAAAGAGTCTACTTGCAAGAGTAAAGTACCCTTTAAAAATTTGTGCTGGAAAAAATAAAAGTTGTTCCAAGTTGTTCTATGCCTGGATGTTATTGTTCTACATTTTGGTGCCGCTAACTCGCCGTTTTCGGTCGAAAATGACACAAAAATCCCAAAAAAGAGTCTACCTCCAAGAGTAAAGTACCCTTTCAAAATTTGTTCTGGAAAAAATAAAAGTTGTTCCAGGTTGTTCTATGCTCATCTAATTTTTTCTACATTTGGCTGTTGCTAACTTGCCGTTTTCGGTCGAAAATGAGAAAAATGCAAAAAAAAGAGTCTACTTGCAAGAGTAAAGTACCCTTTAAAAATTTGTGCTGGAAAAAATAAAAGTTGTTCCAAGTTGTTCTATGCCTGGATGTTATTGTTCTACATTTTGGTGTCGCTAACTCGCTGTTTTCGGTCGAAAATGACACAAAAATGCAAAAAAAGAGTCTACTTGCAAGAGTAAAGTACCCTTTACAAATTTGTGCTGGAAAAAATAAAAGTTGTTCCAAGTTGCTCTATGCCTGGATGTTATTGCTCTACATTTTGGTGCCGCTAACTCGCCGTTTTCGGTCGAAAATGACACAAAAATCCCAAAAAAGAGTCTACCTCCAAGAGTAAAGTACCCTTTCAAAATTTGTTCTGGAAAAAATAAAAGTTGTTCCAGGTTGTTCTATGCTCATCTAATTTTTTCTACATTTGGCTGTTGCTAACTTGCCGTTTTCGGTCGAAAATGAGAAAAATGCAAAAAAAAGAGTCTACTTGCAAGAGTAAAGTACCCTTTAAAAATTTGTGCTGGAAAAAATAAAAGTTGTTCCAAGTTGTTCTATGCCTGGATGTTATTGTTCTACATTTTGGTGCCGCTAACTCGCTGTTTTCGGTCGAAAATGACACAAAAATGCAAAAAAAAGAGTCTACTTGCAAGAGTAAAGTACCCTTTAAAAATTTGTGCTGGAAAAAATAAAAGTTGTTCCAAGTTGTTCTATGCCTGGATGTTATTGCTCTACATTTTGGTGCCGCTAACTCGCCGTTTTCGGTCGAAAATGACACAAAAATCCAAAAAAAGAGTCTACCTCCAAGAGTAAAGTACCCTTTCAAAATTTGTTCTGGAAAAAATAAAAGTTGTTCCAGGTTGTTCTATGCTCATCTAATTTTTTCTACATTTGGCTGTTGCTAACTTGCCGTTTTCGGTCGAAAATGAGAAAAATGCAAAAAAAGGCTCTACCTCCAAGAGTAAAGTACCCTTTCAAAATTTGTTCTGGAAAAAATAAAGCTGCTCCTAGTTGTTCTATGCCTGGATGTTATTGTTCTACATTTTGGTGTCGCTGAGGCGCGGTTTTCGGTCAAAAATGGCACGATAATGCAAAAAAAGTGTCTACTTGCAAGAGTAAAGTACCCTTTCAAAATTTGTTCCGGAAAAAATAAAAGTTGTTCCAGGTTGATATATGCTCATTTAATATTGTTCCACATTTTGGTGTCGCCTACTCGCCGTTTTCGGTCGAAAATGACACAAAAATGCAATAAAAGAATCTACCTCCAAGAATAAAGTACACTTTAAAAATTTGTTCCGGAAAAAATAAAAGTTGTTCCAGGTACTTTTATGCCTGGATGTTATTGTTCTACATTTTGGTGCCGCTAACTCGCCGTTTTCGGTCGAAAATGACACAAAAATGCAATAAAAGAGTCCAACTCCAAGAGTAAAGTACCCTTTCAAAATTTGTTCCGGAAAAAATAAAAGTTGTTCCAGGTTGTTCTATGCTCATATAATATTGTTCCACATTTTGGTGCCGCTAACTCGCTGTTTTCGGTCGAAAATGACCCAAAAATGCAAAAAAAAGGCTCTACCTCCAAGAGTAAAGTACCCTTTAAAAATTTGTGTTGGAAAAAATAAAAGTTGTTCCAAGTTGTTCTATGCCTGGATGTAATTGTTCCACATTTTGGCGCCGCTAACTCGCCGTTTACGGTCGAAAATGACACAAAAATGCAAAAAAAAAAAGGGTCTACTTGCAAGAGTAAAGTACCCTTTCAAAATTTGTTCCGGAAAAAATAAAAGTTGTTCCAGGTTGTTCTATGCCCATTTAATATTGTTCCACATTTTGGTGCCGCTAACTAGCCGTTTTCGGTCGAAAATGACACAAAAATGCAATAAAAGAGTCCACCTCCAAGACTAAAGTACCTTTCAAAATTTGTTCCGGAAAAAAATAAAAGTCGTTCCAGGTTGTTCTATGCTTGGATGTTATTGTTCTACATTTTGGCGCTGCTAACTCGCCGTTTACGGTCGAAAATGACACAAAAATGCAAAAAAAAGAGTCTACTTGCAAGAGTAAAGTACCCTTTAAAAATTTGTGCTGGAAAAAATAAAAGTTGTTCCAAGTTGTTCTATGCCTGGATGTTATTGTTCTACATTTTGGTGCCGCTAACTCGCCGTTTTCGGTCGAAAATGACACAAAAATGCAAAAAAAGAGTCTACCTCCAAGAGTAAAGTACCCTTTCAAAATTTGTTCTGGAAAAAATAAAAGTTGTTCCAGGTTGTTTTATGCTCATCTAATTTTTTCTACATTTGGCTGTTGCTAACTTGCCGTTTTCGGTCGAAAATTAGAAAAATGCAAAAAAAGGCTCTACCTCCAAGAGTAAAGTACCCTTTCAAAATTTGTTCTGGAAAAAATAAAGCTGCTCCTGGTTGTTCTATGCCTGGATGTTATTGTTCTACATTTTGGTGTCGCTGAGGCGCGGTTTTCGGTCAAAAATGGCACGATAATGCAAAAAAAGTGTCTCCTTGCAAGAGTAAAGTACCCTTTCAAAATTTGTTCCGAAAAAAATAAAAGTTGTTCCAGGTTGATCTATGCTCATTTAATATTGTTCCACATTTTGGTGTCGCCTACTCGCCGTTTTCGGTCGAAAATGACATAAAAATGCAAAAAAAGAATCTACCTCCAAGAATAAAGGACCCTTTAAAAATTTGTGCAGGAAAAAATAAAAGTTGTTCCAAGTTGTTCTATGCCTGGATGTAATTGTTCTACATTTTGGCGCCGCTAACTCGCCGTTTACGGTCGAAAATGACACAAAAATGCAAAAAAAAGAGTCTACTTGCAAGAGTAAAGTACCCTTTCAAAATTTGTTCCGGAAAAAATAAAAGTTGTTCCGGAAAAAATAAAAGTTGTTCCAGGTTGTTCTATGCTCATATAATATTGTTCCACATTTTGGTGCCGCTAACTCGCTGTTTTCGGTCGAAAATGACCCAAAAATGCAAAAAAAAGGCTCTACCTCCAAGAGTAAAGTACCCTTTCAAAATTTGTTCTGGAAAAAATAAAGCTGCTCCTGGTTGTTCTATGCCTGGATTTTATTGTTCTTCATTTTGGTGTCGCTGACGCGCCGTTTTCGGTCACAAATGACACAAAAATGAAAAAAATAGTCTACCTCTAAGAGTAAAGGACCCTTTAAATATTTGTTCTGGAACAAATAAAAGTTGTTCCAGGTTGTTCTGCCTGTATGTTATTGTTCTACATTTTGGTGTCGCTGACGCGCGTTTACCGTCGGAAATGACACAAAAATGCAAAAAAAGAGTCTACCTCCAAGAGCAAAGTACCCTTTCAAAATTTGTTCTGGAAAAAATAAAGCTGCTCCTGGTTGTTCTATGCGAGGATGTTATTGTTCTACATTTTGGTGTCGCTGAGGCGCGGTTTTCGGTCAAAAATGGCACGATAATGCAAAAAAAGTGTCTACTTGCAAGAGTAAAGTACCCTTTCAAAATTTGTTCCGGAAAAAATAAAAGTTGTTCCAGGTTGATCTATGCTCATTTAATATTGTTCCACATTTTGGTATCGCCTACTCGCCGTTTTCGGTCGAAAATGACACAAAAATGCAAAAAAAGAATCTACCTCCCAGAATAAAGTACACTTTAAAAATTTGTTCCGGTAAAAATAAAAGTTGTTCCAGGTACTTTTATGCCTGGATGTTATTGTTCTACATTTTGGTGCCGCTAACTCGCCGTTTTCGGTCGAAAATGACACAAAAATACAATAAAAGAGTCCACCTCCAAGAGTAAAGTACCCTTTCAAAATTTGTTCCGGAAAAAAATAAAAGTTGTTCCAAGTTGTTCTATGTCTGGATGTAATTGTTCTACATTTTGGCGCCGTTAACTCGCCGTTTACGATCGAAAATGACACAAAAATGCAAAAAAAGAGTCCACCTCCTAGAGTAAAGTACCCTTTAAAAATTTGTGCTGGAAAAAATAAAAGTTGCTGCAGGTTTTTCTATGCCTGGATGTTATTGTTCTACATTTTGGTACCCCTAACTCGCCGTTTTCGGTCGAAAATGACACCCAAATGCACAAAAAGAGTCCACCTCCACGAGTAAAGTACCCTTTCAAAATTTGTTTCGGTAGAAATAAAAGTTGTTCCAGGTTGTTCTATGCTCATTTAATATTGTTGTACATTCTGGTACCGCTAACTCGCCCTTTTCGGTCAAAAATGACACAAAAATGCAAAAAAAGAGTCTACCTCCAAGAGTAAAGTACCCTTTCAAAATTTGTTCTGGAAAAAATAAAAGTTGTTCCAGGTTGTTCTATGCTCATCTAATTTTTGCTACATTTGGCTGTTGCTAACTTGCCGTTTTCGGTCGAAAATTAGAAAAATGCAAAAAAAGGCTCTACCTCCAAGAGTAAAGTACCCTTTCAAAATTTGTTCTGGAAAAAATAAAGCTGCTCCTGGTTGTTCTATGCCTGGATGTTATTGTTCTACATTTTGGTGTCGCTGAGGCGCGGTTTTCGGTCAAAAATGGCACGATAATGCAAAAAAAGTGTCTACTTGCAAGAGTAAAGTACCCTTTCAAAATTTGTTCCGGAAAAAATAAAAGTTGTTCCAGGTTGATCTATGCTCATTTAATATTGTTCCACATTTTGGTGTCGCCTACTCGCCGTTTTCGGTCGAAAATGACATAAAAATGCAAAAAAAGAATCTACCTCCAAGAATAAAGGACCCTTTAAAAATTTGTGCAGGAAAAAATAAAAGTTGTTCCAAGTTGTTCTATGCCTGGATGTAATTGTTCTACATTTTGGCGCCGCTAACTCGCCGTTTACGGTCGAAAATGACACAAAAATGCAAAAAAAAGAGTCTACTTGCAAGAGTAAAGTACCCTTTCAAAATTTGTTCCGGAAAAAATAAAAGTTGTTCCGGAAAAAATAAAAGTTGTTCCAGGTTGTTCTATGCTCATATAATATTGTTCCACATTTTGGTGCCGCTAACTCGCTGTTTTCGGTCGAAAATGACCCAAAAATGCAAAAAAAAGGCTCTACCTCCAAGAGTAAAGTACCCTTTCAAAATTTGTTCTGGAAAAAATAAAGCTGCTCCTGGTTGTTCTATGCCTGGATTTTATTGTTCTTCATTTTGGTGTCGCTGACGCGCCGTTTTCGGTCACAAATGACACAATAATGAAAAAAATAGTCTACCTCTAAGAGTAAAGGACCCTTTAAATATTTGTTCTGGAACAAATAAAAGTTGTTCCAGGTTGTTCTGCCTGTATGTTATTGTTCTACATTTTGGTGTCGCTGACGCGCGTTTACCGTCGGAAATGACACAAAAATGCAAAAAAAGAGTCTACCTCCAAGAGCAAAGTACCCTTTCAAAATTTGTTCTGGAAAAAATAAAGCTGCTCCTGGTTGTTCTATGCGAGGATGTTATTGTTCTACATTTTGGTGTCGCTGAGGCGCGGTTTTCGGTCAAAAATGGCACGATAATGCAAAAAAAGTGTCTACTTGCAAGAGTAAAGTACCCTTTCAAAATTTGTTCCGGAAAAAATAAAAGTTGTTCCAGGTTGATCTATGCTCATTTAATATTGTTCCACATTTTGGTATCGCCTACTCGCCGTTTTCGGTCGAAAATGACACAAAAATGCAAAAAAAGAATCTACCTCCCAGAATAAAGTACACTTTAAAAATTTGTTCCGGCAAAAATAAAAGTTGTTCCAGGTACTTTTATGCCTGGATGTTATTGTTCTACATTTTGGTGCCGCTAACTCGCCGTTTACGATCGAAAATGACACAAAAATGCAAAAAAAGAGTCCACCTCCTAGAGTAAAGTACCCTTTAAAAATTTGTGCTGGAAAAAATAAAAGTTGCTGCAGGTTTTTCTATGCCTGGATGTTATTGTTCTACATTTTGGTACCCCTAACTCGCCGTTTTCGGTCGAAAATGACACCCAAATGCACAAAAAGAGTCCACCTCCACGAGTAAAGTACCCTTTCAAAATTTGTTTCGGTAGAAATAAAAGTTGTTCCAGGTTGTTCTATGCTCATTTAATATTGTTGTACATTCTGGTACCGCCTACTCGCCGTTTTCGGTCGAAAATGACACAAAAATGCAATAAAAGAATCTACCTCCAAGAATAAAGTACACTTTAAAAATTTGTTCCGGAAAAAATAAAAGTTGTTCCAGGTACTTTTATGCCTGGATGTTATTGTTCTACATTTTGGTGCCGCTAACTCGCCGTTTTCGGTCGAAAATGACACAAAAATGCAATAAAAGAGTCCAACTCCAAGAGTAAAGTACCCTTTCAAAATTTCTTCCGGAAAAAAATAAAAGTTGTTCCAGGTTGTTCTATGCTTGGATGTTATTGCTCTACATTTTGGTGCCGCTAACTCGCCCTTTTCGGTCGAAAATGACACAAAAATGCAATAAAAGAGTCCACCTCCAAGAGTAAAGTACCCTTTCATAATTTGTTCCGGAAAAAAATAAAAGTTGTTCCAGGTTGTTCTATGCTTGGATGTTATTGCTCTACATTTTGGTGCCGCTAACTCGCCCTTTTCGGTCGAAAATGACACAAAAATACAATAAAAGAGTCCACCTCCTAGAGTAAAGTACCCTTTCAAAATTTGTTCCGGGAAAAATAAAAGCTGTTCCAGGCTGTTCTATGCTTGGATGTAATTGTTCTCTATTTTGGTGTCGCTAACTCGCCGTTTTCGGTCGAAAATGACACAAAAATGCAAAAAAAGTGTCCACCTCCAAGAGTAAAGTACCCTTTCAAAATATGTTCTGGAAAAAATAAAAGTTGTTCCAGGTTCTTCTATGCGCATCTAATTTTTTCTACATTTGGCTGTTGCTAACTTGCCGTTTTCGGTCGAAAATGAGAAAAATGGAGAAAAAATGCTCTACCTCCAAGAGTAAAGTACCCTTTAAAAATTTGTTCCGGAAAAAATAAAAGTTGTTCCAGGTTGTTCTATGCTCATATAATATTGTTCCACATTTTGGTGCCGCTAACTCGCTGTTTTCGGTCGAAAATGACCCAAAAATGCAAAAAAAAGGCTCTACCTCCAAGAGTAAAGTACCCTTTAAAAATTTGTGCTGGAAAAAATAAAAGTTGTTCCAAGTTGTTCTATGCCTGGATGTAATTTTTCTACATTTTGGGGCCGCTAACTCGCCGTTTACGGTCGAAAATGACACAAAAATGCAAAAAAAAGAGTCTACTTGCAAGAGTAAAGTACCCTTTCAAAATTTGTTCCGGAAAAAATAAAAGTTGTTCCAGGTTGTTCTATGCTCATATAATATTGTTCCACATTTTGGTGCCGCTAACTCGCTGTTTTCGGTCGAAAATGACCCAAAAATGCAAAAAAAAGGCTCTCCCTCCAAGAGTAAAGTACCATTTCGAAATTTGTTCTGGAAAAAATAAAGCTGCTCCTGGTTGTTCTATGCCTGGATGTTATTGTTCTACATTTTGGTGTCGCTGAGGCGCGGTTTTCGGTCAAAAATGGCACGATAATGCGAAAAAAGTGTCTCCTTGCAAGAGTAAAGTACCCTTTCAAAATTTGTTCCGAAAAAAATAAAAGTTGTTCCAGGTTGATCTATGCTCATTTAATATTGTTCCACATTTTGGTGTCGCCTACTCGCCGTTTTCGGTCGAAAATGACATAAAAATGCAAAAAAAGAATCTACCTCCAAGAATAAAGGACCCTTTAAAAATTTGTGCAGGAAAAAATAAAAGTTGTTCCAAGTTGTTCTATGCCTGGATGTAATTGTTCTACATTTTGGCGCCGCTAACTCGCCGTTTACGGTCGAAAATGACACAAAAATGCAAAAAAAAGAGTCTACTTGCAAGAGTAAAGTACCCTTTCAAAATTTGTTCCGGAAAAAATAAAAGTTGTTCCAGGTTGTTCTATGCTCATATAATATTGTTCCACATTTTGGTGCCGCTAACTCGCTGTTTTCGGTCGAAAATGACCCAAAAATGCAAAAAAAAGGCTCTACCTCCAAGAGTAAAGTACCCTTTCAAAATTTGTTCTGGAAAAAATAAAGCTGCTCCTGGTTGTTCTATGCCTGGATTTTATTGTTCTTCATTTTGGTGTCGCTGATGCGCCGTTTTCGGTCACAAATGACACAATAATGAAAAAAATAGTCTACCTCTAAGAGTAAAGGACCCTTTAAATATTTGTTCTGGAACAAATAAAAGTTGTTCCAGGTTGTTCTGCCTGTATGTTATTGTTCTACATTTTGGTGTCGCTGACGCGCGTTTACCGTCGGAAATGACACAAAAATGCAAAAAAAGAGTCTACCTCCAAGAGCAAAGTACCCTTTCAAAATTTGTTCTGGAAAAAATAAAGCTGCTCCTGGTTGTTCTATGCGAGGATGTTATTGTTCTACATTTTGGTGTCGCTGAGGCGCGGTTTTCGGTCAAAAATGGCACGATAATGCAAAAAAAGTGTCTACTTGCAAGAGTAAAGTACCCTTTCAAAATTTGTTCCGGAAAAAATAAAAGTTGTTCCAGGTTGATCTATGCTCATTTAATATTGTTCCACATTTTGGTATCGCCTACTCGCCGTTTTCGGTCGAAAATGACACAAAAATGCAAAAAAAGAATCTACCTCCCAGAATAAAGTACACTTTAAAAATTTGTTCCGGTAAAAATAAAAGTTGTCCCAGGTACTTTTATGCCTGGATGTTATTGTTCTACATTTTGGTACCCCTAACTCGCCGTTTTCGGTCGAAAATGACACAAAAATGCACAAACAGAGTCCACCTCCACGAGTAAAGTACCCTTTCAAAATTTGTTTCGGTAGAAATAAAAGTTGTTCCAGGTTGTTCTATGCTCATTTAATATTGTTGTACATTCTGGTACCGCTAACTCGCCCTTTTCGGTCAAAAATGACACAAAAATGCAAAAAAAGAGTCTGCCTCCAAGAGTAAAGTACCCTTTCAAAATTTGTTCTGGAAAAAATAAAAGTTGTTCCAGGTTGTTCTATGCTCATCTAATTTTTTCTACATTTGGCTGTTGCTAACTTGCCGTTTTCGGTCGAAAATTAGAAAAATGCAAAAAAAGGCTCTACCTCCAAGAGTAAAGTACCCTTTCAAAATTTGTTCTGGAAAAAATAAAGCTGCTCCTGGTTGTTCTATGCCTGGATGTTATTGTTCTACATTTTGGTGTCGCTGAGGCGCGGTTTTCGGTCAAAAATGGCACGATAATGCAAAAAAAGTGTCTACTTGCAAGAGTAAAGTACCCTTTCAAAATTTGTTCCGGAAAAAATAAAAGTTGTTCCAGGTTGATATATGCTCATTTAATATTGTTCCACATTTTGGTGTCGCCTACTCGCCGTTTTCGGTCGAAAATGACACAAAAATGCAATAAAAGAGTCCACCTCCAAGAGTAAAGTACCCTTTCAAAATTTGTTCCGGAAAAAAATAAAAGTTGTTCTATGTCTGGATGTAATTGTTCTACACTTTGGCGCTGCTAACTCGCCGTTTACGATCGAAAATGACAAAAATGCAAAAAAAGAGTCCACCTCCTAGAGTAAAGTACCCTTTCAAAAATTGTTCCGGAAAAAACAAAAGCTTTTCCAGGTTGTTCTATGCTTGGATGTAATTGTTCTCCATTTTGGTGTCGCTGACGCGCCGTTTAGGGTCGAAAATTACACAAAAATGCAAAGTGTCTACCTGCAAGAGTGAAGTGCCCTTTCAAAACTTGTTCTGGAGAAAACAAAAGTTGTACCAGGTTGTTCTATGCTCATCTAATATTGTTCTACATTTGGGTGTCGCTAACTCGCCGTTTTCGGTCGAAAATGACACAAAAATGCAAAAAAAGAGTCCACCTCCAAGAGTAAAGGACCCTTCAAAAATTTGGTCTGGAAAAAATAAAAGTTCTTCCACGTTGTTTTATGCTCATTTAATATTGTTCTACATTTTGGTGTCGCTTACTCGCCGGTTTCGGTCGAAAATGACACAATAATGCAAAAAAAGTGTCTACCTCCAAGAGTAAAGTACCCTTTCAAAATTTGTTCCGGAAAAAACAAAAGCTTTTCCAGGTTGTTCTATGCTTGGATGTAATTGTTCTCCATTTTGGTGTCGCTGACGCGCCGTTTACGGTCGAAAATTACACAAAAATGCAAAGTGTCTACCTGCAAGAGTGAAGTGCCCTTTCAAAACTTGTTCTGGTGAAAACAAAAGTTGTACCAGGTTGTTCTATGCTCATCTAATATTGTTCTACATTTGGGTGTCGCTATCTCGCCGTTTTCGGTCGAAAATGACACAAAAATGCAAAAAAAGAGTCCACCACCAAGAGTAAAGTACCCTTTCAAAATTTGTTCCGGAAGAAATAAAAATTGTTGCAGATTGTTCTATGCCGGGATGTTATTGTTCTACATTTTCGTGCCGCTAACTCGCCGTTTTCGGTCGAAAATGACACAAAAATGCAAAAAAAGAGTCCACCTCCAAGAGTAAAGGACCCTTTAAAACTTTGGTCTGGAAAAAATAAAAGTTCTTCCAGGTTGTTCTATGCTTGGATGTAATTGTTCTCCATTTTGGTGTCGCTAACGCGCCGTTTACGGTCGAAAATTACACAAAAATGCAAAAAAAGAGTCCACCTCCAAGAGTAAAGGACCCTTTAAAAATTTGGTCTGGAAAAAATAAAAGTTCTTCCACGTTGTTTTATGCTCATTTAATATTGTTCTACATTTTGGTGCCGCTAACTCGCCGTTTTCGGTCGAAAATGACACAAAAATGCAAAAAAAGAGTCCACCTCCAAGAGTAAAGGACCCTTTAAAAATTTGGTCTGGAAAAAATATAAGTTCTTCCAGGTTGTTTTATGCTCATTTAATATTGTTCTACATTTTGGTGTCGCTTACTCGCCGGTTTCGGTCGAAAATGACACAATAATGCAAAAAAAGTGTCTACCTCCAAGAGTAAAGTACCCTTTCAAAAATTGTTCCGGAAAAAACAAAAGCTTTTCCAGATTGTTCTATGCTTGGATGTAATTGTTCTCCATTTTGGTGTCGCTGACGCGCCGTTTACGGTCGAAAATTACACAAAAATGCAAAGTGTCTACCTGCAAGAGTGAAGTGCCCTTTCAAAACTTGTTCTGGAGAAAACAAAAGTTGTACCAGGTTGTTCTATGCTCATCTAATATTGTTCTACATTTGGGTGTCGCTAACTCGCCGTTTTCGGTCGAAAATGACACAAAAATGCAAAAAAAGAGTCCACCTCCAAGAGTAAAGGACCCTTCAAAAATTTGGTCTGGAAAAAATAAAAGTTCTTCCACGTTGTTTTATGCTCATTTAATATTGTTCTACATTTTGGTGTCGCTTACTCGCCGGTTTCGGTCGAAAATGACACAATAATGCAAAAAAAGTGTCTACCTCCAAGAATAAAGTACCCTTTCAAAATTTGTTCCGGAAAAAACAAAAGCTTTTCCAGGTTGTTCTATGCTTGGATGTAATTGTTCTCCATTTTGGTGTCGCTGACGCGCCGTTTACGGTCGAAAATTACACAAAAATGCATAGTGTCTACCTGCAAGAGTGAAGTGCCCTTTCAAAACTTGTTCTGGAGAAAACAAAAGTTGTACCAGGTTGTTCTATGCTCATCTAATATTGTTCTACATTTGGGTGTCGCTAACTCGCCGTTTTCGGTCGAAAATGACACAAAAATGCAAAAAAAGAGTCCACCACCAAGAGTAAAGTACCCTTTCAAAATTTGTTCCGGAAGAAATAAAAATTGTTCCAGATTGTTCTATGCCGGGATGTTATTGTTCTACATTTTCGTGCCGCTAACTCGCCGTTTTCGGTCGAAAATGACACAAAAATGCAAAAAAAGAGTCCACCTCCAAGAGTAAAGGACCCTTTAAAACTTTGGTCTGGAAAAAATAAAAGTTCTTCCAGGTTGTTCTATGCTTGGATGTAATTGTTCTCCATTTTGGTGTCGCTGACGCGCCGTTTACGGTCGAAAATTACACAAAAGTGCAAAAAAAGAGTCCACCTCCAAGAGTAAAGGACCCTTTAAAAATTTGGTCTGGAAAAAATGAAAGTTCTTCCACGTTGTTTTATGCTCATTTAATATTGTTCTACATTTTGGTGCCGCTAACTCACCGTTTTCGGTCGAAAATGACACAAAATTTTAAAAAAAGAGTCTACCTCCAAGAGTAAAGGACCATTTAAAAATTTGTTCCGAAGAAAATAAAAGTTGTTCCAGATTGTTCTATGCCCGGATGTTATTGTTCTACATTTTGGTGCCGCTAACTCGCCGTCTTCGGTCGAAAATGACACAAAAATGCAAAAAAAGAGTCCACCTCCAAGAGTAAAGGACCCCTTAAAAATTTGTTCCGGAAAAAATGAAAGTTGTTCCAGGTAGTTTTATGCCTGGATGTTATTGTCCTACATTTTGGTGCCGCTAACTCGCCTTTTTCGGTCGAAACTGACAAAAATGCAAAAAAAGAGTCCACCTCCAAGAGTAAAGTACCCTTTCAAAATTTGTTCCGGAAGAAATAAAAGTTGTTCCACGTTGTTTTATGCTCATTTAATATTGTTCTACATTTTGGTGTCGCTAACGCGCCGTTTACTGTCGAAAATTACACAAAAATGCAAAAAAAGAGTCCACCTCCAAGAGTAAAGGACCCTTTAAAAATTTGGCCTGGAAAAAATAAAAGTTCTTCCACGTTGTTTTATGCTCATTTAATATTGTTCTACATTTTGGTGCCGCTAACTCGCCGTTTTCGGTCGAAAATGACACAAAAATGCAAAAAAAGAGTCCACCTCCAAGAGTAAAGGACCCTTTAAAAATTTGGTCTGGAAAAAATAAAAGTTCTTCCAGGTTGTTTTATGCTCATTTAATATTGTTCTACATTTTGGTGTCGCTTACTCGCCGGTTTCGGTCGAAAATGACACAATAATGCAAAAAAAGTGTCTACCTCCAAGAGTAAAGTACCCTTTCAAAATTTGTTCCGGAAAAAACAAAAGCTTTTCCAGGTTGTTCTATGCTTGGATGTAATTGTTCTCCATTTTGGTGTCGCTGACGCGCCGTTTACGGTCGAAAATTACACAAAAATGCAAAGTGTCTACCTGCAAGAGTGAAGTGCCCTTTCAAAACTTGTTCTGGAGAAAACAAAAGTTGTACCAGGTTGTTCTATGCTCATCTAATATTGTTCTACATTTGGGTGTCGCTGACGCGCCGTTTACGGTCGGATATGACACAAAAATACAAAAAAAGGGTCTACATCCAAGAGTAAAGTACCCTTTAAAAATTTGTGCTGGAAAAAATAAAAGTTGTTGCAGGTCGTTCTATGCCTGGATGTTATTGTTCTACATTTTGGTGCCGCTAACTCGCCTTTTTCGGTCGAAACTGACACAAAAATGCAAAAAAAGAGTCCACCTCCAAGAGTAAAGTACCCTTTAAAAATTTGTTCCGAAGAAAATAAAAGTTGTTCCAGATTGTTCTAATTGTGCCGCTAACTCGCCGTTTTCGGTCGAGAATGACACAAAATGTTAAAAAAAGAGTCTACCTCCAAGAGTAAAGGACCATTTAAAAATTTGTTCCGAAGAAAATAAAAGTTGCTCCAGATTGTTCTATGCCCGGATGTTATTGTTCTACATTTTGGTGCCGCTAACTCGCCGTCTTCGGTCGAAAATGACACAAAAATGCAAAAAAAGAGTCCACCTCCAAGAGTAAAGGACCCTTTAAAAATTTGTTCCGGAAAAAATAAAAGTTGTTCCAGGTAGTTTTATGCCTGGATGTTATTGTCCTACATTTTGGTGCCGCTAACTCGCCTTTTTCGGTCGAAACTGACAAAAAATGCAAAAAAAGAGTCCACCTCCAAGAGTAAAGTACCCTTTCAAAACTTGTTCCGGAAGAAATAAAAGTTGTTCCACGTTGTTCTATGCTCATTTAATATTGTTCTACATTTTGGTGCCGCTAACTCGCCGTTTTCGGTCGAAAATGACACAAAAATGCAAAATAAGAGTCCACCTCCAAGAGTAAAGTACCATTTAAAAATTTGTTCCGAAGAAAATAAAAGTTGTTCCAGATTGTTCTATGCCCGGATGTTATTGTTCTACATTTTGGTGCCGCTAACTCGCCGTCTTCGGTCGAAAATGACACAAAAATGCAAAAAAAGAGTCCACCTCCAAGAGTAAAGGACCCCTTAAAAATTTGTTCCGGAAAAAATAAAAGTTGTTTCAGGTAGTTTTATGCCTGGATGTTATTGTCCTACATTTTGGTGCCGCTAACTCGCCTTTTTCGGTCGAAACTGACAAAAAATGCAAAAAAAGAGTCCACCTCCAAGAGTAAAGTACCCTTTCAAAATTTGTTCCGGAAGAAATAAAAGTTGTTCCACGTTGTTTTATGCTCATTTAATATTGTTCTACATTTTGGTGTCGCTAACGCGCCGTTTACTGTCGAAAATTACACAAAAATGCAAAAAAAGAGTCCACCTCCAAGAGTAAAGGACCCTTTAAAAATTTGGCCTGGAAAAAATAAAAGTTCTTCCACGTTGTTTTATGCTCATTTAATATTGTTCTACATTTTGGTGCCGCTAACTCGCCGTTTTCGGTCGAAAATGACACAAAAATGCAAAAAAAGAGTCCACCTCCAAGAGTAAAGGACCCTTTAAAAATTTGGTCTGGAAAAAATAAAAGTTCTTCCAGGTTGTTTTATGCTCATTTAATATTGTTCTACATTTTGGTGTCGCTTACTCGCCGGTTTCGGTCGAAAATGACACAATAATGCAAAAAAAGTGTCTACCTCCAAGAGTAAAGTACCCTTTCAAAATTTGTTCCGGAAAAAACAAAAGCTTTTCCAGGTTGTTCTATGCTTGGATGTAATTGTTCTCCATTTTGGTGTCGCTGACGCGCCGTTTACGGTCGAAAATTACACAAAAATGCAAAGTGTCTACCTGCAAGAGTGAAGTGCCCTTTCAAACCTTGTTCTGGAGAAAACAAAAGTTGTACCAGGTTGTTCTATGCTCATCTAATATTGTTCTACATTTGGGTGTCGCTAACTCGCCGTTTTCGGTCGAAAATGACACAAAAATGCAAAAAAAGAGTCCACCTCCAAGAGTAAAGGACCCTTCAAAAATTTGGTCTGGAAAAAATAAAAGTTCTTCCACGTTGTTTTATGCTCATTTAATATTGTTCTACATTTTGGTGTCGCTTACTCGCCGGTTTCGGTCGAAAATGACACAATAATGCAAAAAAAGTGTCTACCTCCAAGAGTAAAGTACCCTTTCAAAATTTGTTCCGGAAAAAACAAAAGCTTTTCCAGGTTGTTCTATGCTTGGATGTAATTGTTCTCCATTTTGGTGTCGCTGACGCGCCGTTTACGGTCGAAAATTACACAAAAATGCAAAGTGTCTACCTGCAAGAGTGAAGTGCCCTTTCAAAACTTGTTCTGGAGAAAACAAAAGTTGTACCAGGTTGTTCTATGCTCATCTAATATTGTTCTACATTTGGGTGTCGCTAACTCGCCGTTTTCGGTCGAAAATGACACAAAAATGCAAAAAAAGAGTCCACCACCAAGAGTAAAGTACCCTTTCAAAATTTGTTCCGGAAGAAATAAAAATTGTTCCAGATTGTTCTATGCCGGGATGTTATTGTTCTACATTTTCGTGCCGCTAACTCGCCGTTTTCGGTCGAAAATGACACAAAAATGCAAAAAAAGAGTCCACCTCCAAGAGTAAAGGACCCTTTAAAACTTTGGTCTGGAAAAAATAAAAGTTCTTCCAGGTTGTTCTATGCTTGGATGTAATTGTTCTCCATTTTGGTGTCGCTGACGCGCCGTTTACGGTCGAAAATTACACAAAAGTGCAAAAAAAGAGTCCACCTCCAAGAGTAAAGGACCCTTTAAAAATTTGGTCTGGAAAAAATAAAAGTTCTTCCACGTTGTTTTATGCTCATTTAATATTGTTCTACATTTTGGTGCCGCTAACTCACCGTTTTCGGTCGAAAATGACACAAAATTTTAAAAAAAGAGTCTACCTCCAAGAGTAAAGGACCATTTAAAAATTTGTTCCGAAGAAAATAAAAGTTGTTCCAGATTGTTCTATGCCCGGATGTTATTGTTCTACATTTTGGTGCCGCTAACTCGCCGTCTTCGGTCGAAAATGACACAAAAATGCAAAAAAAGAGTCCACCTCCAAGAGTAAAGGACCCCTTAAAAATTTGTTCCGGAAAAAATAAAAGTTGTTCCAGGTAGTTTTATGCCTGGATGTTATTGTCCTACATTTTGGTGCCGCTAACTCGCCTTTTTCGGTCGAAACTGACAAAAATGCAAAAAAAGAGTCCACCTCCAAGAGTAAAGGACCCTTTAAAAATTTGGCCTGGAAAAAATAAAAGTTCTTCCACGTTGTTTTATGCTCATTTAATATTGTTCTACATTTTGGTGCCGCTAACTCGCCGTTTTCGGTCGAAAATGACACAAAAATGCAAAAAAAGAGTCCACCTCCAAGAGTAAAGGACCCTTTAAAAATTTGGTCTGGAAAAAATAAAAGTTCTTCCAGGTTGTTTTATGCTCATTTAATATTGTTCTACATTTTGGTGTCGCTTACTCGCCGGTTTCGGTCGAAAATGACACAATAATGCAAAAAAAGTGTCTACCTCCAAGAGTAAAGTACCCTTTCAAAATTTGTTCCGGAAAAAACAAAAGCTTTTCCAGGTTGTTCTATGCTTGGATGTAATTGTTCTCCATTTTGGTGTCGCTGACGCGCCGTTTACGGTCGAAAATTACACAAAAATGCAAAGTGTCTACCTGCAAGAGTGAAGTGCCCTTTCAAAACTTGTTCTGGAGAAAACAAAAGTTGTACCAGGTTGTTCTATGCTCATCTAATATTGTTCTACATTTGGGTGTCGCTGACGCGCCGTTTACGGTCGGATATGACACAAAAATACAAAAAAAGGGTCTACATCCAAGAGTAAAGTACCCTTTAAAAATTTGTGCTGGAAAAAATAAAAGTTGTTGCAGGTCGTTCTATGCCTGGATGTTATTGTTCTACATTTTGGTGCCGCTAACTCGCCTTTTTCGGTCGAAACTGACACAAAAATGCAAAAAAAGAGTCCACCTCCAAGAGTAAAGTACCCTTTCAAAATTTGTTCAGGAAGAATTAAAAGTTGTTCCAGGTTGTTCTATGCTCATTTAATATTGTTCTACATTTTGGTGCCGCTAACTCGCCGTTTTCGGTCGAAAATGACACAAAAATGCAAAAAAAGAATCCACCTCCAAGAGTAAAGTACCCTTTAAAAATCTGTTCTGGGAAAAATAAAAGTTGTTCCAGGTTGTTGTATGCTCATCTAATATTGTTCCACATTTTGGTGCCGCTAACTCGCCGTTTTCGGTCGAAAATGACACAAAAAGTTAAAAAAAGAGTCTACCTCCAAGAGTAAAGGACCATTTAAAAATTTGTTCCGAAGAAAATAAAAATTGTTCCAGATTGTTCTATGCCGGGATGTTATTGTTCAACATTTTCGTGCCGCTAACTCGCCGTTTTCGGTCGAAAATGACACAAAAATGCAAAAAAAGAGTCCACCTCCAAGAGTAAAGGAACCTTTAAAACTTTGGTCTGGAAAAAATAAAAGTTCTTCCAGGTTGTTCTATGTTTGGATGTAATTGTTCTCCATTTTGGTGTCGCTGACGCGCTGTTTACGGTCGAAAATTACAGAAAAATGCAAAAAAAGAGTCCACCTCCAAGAGTAAAGGACCATTTAAAAATTTGTTCAGAAGAAAATAAAAGTTGTTCCAGATTGTTCTATGCCCGGATGTTATTGTTCTACATTTTGGTGCCGCTAACTCGCCGTCTTCGGTCGAAAATGACACAAAAATGCAAAAAAAGAGTCCACCTCCAAGAGTAAAGGACCCTTTAAAAATTTGTTCCGGAAAAAATAAAAGTTGTTCCAGGTAGTTTTATGCTTGGATGTAATTGTTCTCCATTTTGGTGTCGCTGACGCGCCGTTTACGGTCGAAAATTACACAAAAATGCAAAGTGTCTACCTGCAAGAGTGAAGTGCCCTTTCAAAACTTGTTCTGGAGAAAACAAAAGTTGTACCAGGTTGTTCTATGCTCATCTAATATTGTTCTACATTTGGGTGTCGCTGACGCGCCGTTTACGGTCGGATATGACACAAAAATACAAAAAAAGGGTCTACATCCAAGAGTAAAGTACCCTTTAAAAATTTGTGCTGGAAAAAATAAAAGTTGTTGCAGGTCGTTCTATGCCTGGATGTTATTGTTCTACATTTTGGTGCCGCTAACTCGCCTTTTTCGGTCGAAACTGACACAAAAATGCAAAAAAAGAGTCCACCTCCAAGAGTAAAGTACCCTTTCAAAATTTGTTCCGGAAGAAATAAAAGTTGTTCCAGGTTGTTCTATGCTCATTTAATATTGTTCTACATTTTGGTGCCGCTAACTCGCCGTTTTCGGTCGAAAATGACACAAAAATGCAAAAAAAGAATCCACCTCCAAGAGTAAAGGACCCTTTAAAAATTTGGTCTGGAAAAAATAAAAGTTCTTCCACGTTGTTTTATGCTCATTTAATATTGTTCTACATTTTGGTGCCGCTAACTCGCCGTTTTCGGTCGAAAATGACACAAAATGTTAAAAAAAGAGTCTACCTCCAAGAGTAAAGGACCATTTAAAAATTTGTTCCGAAGAAAATAAAAATTGTTCCAGATTGTTCTATGCCCGGATGTTATTGTTCTACATTTTGGTGCCGCTAACTCGCCGTCCGGTCGAAAATGACACAAAAATGCAAAAAAAGAGTCCACCTCCAAGAGTAAAGGACCCTTTAAAAATTTGTTCCGGAAAAAATAAAAGTTGTTCCAGGTAGTTTTATGCCTGGATATTATTGTCCTACATTTTGGTGCCGCTAACTCGCCTTTTTCGGTCGAAACTGACAAAAAATGCAAAAAAAGAGTCCACCTCCAAGAGTAAAGTACCCTTTCAAAATTTGTTCCGGAAGAAATAAAAGTTGTTCCACGTTGTTCTATGCTCATTTAATATTGTTCTACATTTTGGTGCCGCTAACTCGCCGTTTTCGGTCGAAAATGACACAAAAATGCAAAAAAAGAGTCCACCTCCAAGAGTAAAGTACCATTTAAAAATTTGTTCCGAAGAAAATAAAAGTTGTTCCAGATTGTTCTATGCCGGGATGTTATTGTTCTACATTTTGGTGCCGCTAACTCGCCGTTTTCGGTCGAAAATGACACAAAAATGCAAAAAAAGAGTCCACCTCCAAGAGTAAAGGACCCTTTAAAACTTTGGTCTGGAAAAAATAAAAGTTCTTCCAGGTTGTTCTATGCTTGGATGTAATTGTTCTCCATTTTGGTGTCGCTGACGCGCCGTTTACGGTCGAAAATTACACAAAAGTGCAAAAAAAGAGTCCACCTCCAAGAGTAAAGGACCCTTTAAAAATTTGGTCTGGAAAAAATAAAAGTTCTTCCACGTTGTTTTATGCTCATTTAATATTGTTCTACATTTTGGTGCCGCTAACTCACCGTTTTCGGTCGAAAATGACACAAAATTTTAAAAAAAGAGTCTACCTCCAAGAGTAAAGGACCATTTAAAAATTTGTTCCGAAGAAAATAAAAGTTGTTCCAGATTGTTCTATGCCCGGATGTTATTGTTCTACATTTTGGTGCCGCTAACTCGCCGTCTTCGGTCGAAAATGACACAAAAATGCAAAAAAAGAGTCCACCTCCAAGAGTAAAGGACCCCTTAAAAATTTGTTCCGGAAAAAATAAAAGTTGTTCCAGGTAGTTTTATGCCTGGATGTTATTGTCCTACATTTTGGTGCCGCTAACTCGCCTTTTTCGGTCGAAACTGACAAAAATGCAAAAAAAGAGTCCACCTCCAAGAGTAAAGGACCCTTTAAAAATTTGGCCTGGAAAAAATAAAAGTTCTTCCACGTTGTTTTATGCTCATTTAATATTGTTCTACATTTTGGTGCCGCTAACTCGCCGTTTTCGGTCGAAAATGACACAAAAATGCAAAAAAAGAGTCCACCTCCAAGAGTAAAGGACCCTTTAAAAATTTGGTCTGGAAAAAATAAAAGTTCTTCCAGGTTGTTTTATGCTCATTTAATATTGTTCTACATTTTGGTGTCGCTTACTCGCCGGTTTCGGTCGAAAATGACACAATAATGCAAAAAAAGTGTCTACCTCCAAGAGTAAAGTACCCTTTCAAAATTTGTTCCGGAAAAAACAAAAGCTTTTCCAGGTTGTTCTATGCTTGGATGTAATTGTTCTCCATTTTGGTGTCGCTGACGCGCCGTTTACGGTCGAAAATTACACAAAAATGCAAAGTGTCTACCTGCAAGAGTGAAGTGCCCTTTCAAAACTTGTTCTGGAGAAAACAAAAGTTGTACCAGGTTGTTCTATGCTCATCTAATATTGTTCTACATTTGGGTGTCGCTGACGCGCCGTTTACGGTCGGATATGACACAAAAATACAAAAAAAGGGTCTACATCCAAGAGTAAAGTACCCTTTAAAAATTTGTGCTGGAAAAAATAAAAGTTGTTGCAGGTCGTTCTATGCCTGGATGTTATTGTTCTACATTTTGGTGCCGCTAACTCGCCTTTTTCGGTCGAAACTGACACAAAAATGCAAAAAAAGAGTCCACCTCCAAGAGTAAAGTACCCTTTCAAAATTTGTTCAGGAAGAATTAAAAGTTGTTCCAGGTTGTTCTATGCTCATTTAATATTGTTCTACATTTTGGTGCCGCTAACTCGCCGTTTTCGGTCGAAAATGACACAAAAATGCAAAAAAAGAATCCACCTCCAAGAGTAAAGTACCCTTTAAAAATCTGTTCTGGGAAAAATAAAAGTTGTTCCAGGTTGTTGTATGCTCATCTAATATTGTTCCACATTTTGGTGCCGCTAACTCGCCGTTTTCGGTCGAAAATGACACAAAAAGTTAAAAAAAGAGTCTACCTCCAAGAGTAAAGGACCATTTAAAAATTTGTTCCGAAGAAAATAAAAATTGTTCCAGATTGTTCTATGCCGGGATGTTATTGTTCAACATTTTCGTGCCGCTAACTCGCCGTTTTCGGTCGAAAATGACACAAAAATGCAAAAAAAGAGTCCACCTCCAAGAGTAAAGGAACCTTTAAAACTTTGGTCTGGAAAAAATAAAAGTTCTTCCAGGTTGTTCTATGTTTGGATGTAATTGTTCTCCATTTTGGTGTCGCTGACGCGCTGTTTACGGTCGAAAATTACAGAAAAATGCAAAAAAAGAGTCCACCTCCAAGAGTAAAGGACCATTTAAAAATTTGTTCAGAAGAAAATAAAAGTTGTTCCAGATTGTTCTATGCCCGGATGTTATTGTTCTACATTTTGGTGCCGCTAACTCGCCGTCTTCGGTCGAAAATGACACAAAAATGCAAAAAAAGAGTCCACCTCCAAGAGTAAAGGACCCTTTAAAAATTTGTTCCGGAAAAAATAAAAGTTGTTCCAGGTAGTTTTATGCTTGGATGTAATTGTTCTCCATTTTGGTGTCGCTGACGCGCCGTTTACGGTCGAAAATTACACAAAAATGCAAAGTGTCTACCTGCAAGAGTGAAGTGCCCTTTCAAAACTTGTTCTGGAGAAAACAAAAGTTGTACCAGGTTGTTCTATGCTCATCTAATATTGTTCTACATTTGGGTGTCGCTGACGCGCCGTTTACGGTCGGATATGACACAAAAATACAAAAAAAGGGTCTACATCCAAGAGTAAAGTACCCTTTAAAAATTTGTGCTGGAAAAAATAAAAGTTGTTGCAGGTCGTTCTATGCCTGGATGTTATTGTTCTACATTTTGGTGCCGCTAACTCGCCTTTTTCGGTCGAAACTGACACAAAAATGCAAAAAAAGAGTCCACCTCCAAGAGTAAAGTACCCTTTCAAAATTTGTTCCGGAAGAAATAAAAGTTGTTCCAGGTTGTTCTATGCTCATTTAATATTGTTCTACATTTTGGTGCCGCTAACTCGCCGTTTTCGGTCGAAAATGACACAAAAATGCAAAAAAAGAATCCACCTCCAAGAGTAAAGGACCCTTTAAAAATTTGGTCTGGAAAAAATAAAAGTTCTTCCACGTTGTTTTATGCTCATTTAATATTGTTCTACATTTTGGTGCCGCTAACTCGCCGTTTTCGGTCGAAAATGACACAAAATGTTAAAAAAAGAGTCTACCTCCAAGAGTAAAGGACCATTTAAAAATTTGTTCCGAAGAAAATAAAAATTGTTCCAGATTGTTCTATGCCCGGATGTTATTGTTCTACATTTTGGTGCCGCTAACTCGCCGTCCGGTCGAAAATGACACAAAAATGCAAAAAAAGAGTCCACCTCCAAGAGTAAAGGACCCTTTAAAAATTTGTTCCGGAAAAAATAAAAGTTGTTCCAGGTAGTTTTATGCCTGGATATTATTGTCCTACATTTTGGTGCCGCTAACTCGCCTTTTTCGGTCGAAACTGACAAAAAATGCAAAAAAAGAGTCCACCTCCAAGAGTAAAGTACCCTTTCAAAATTTGTTCCGGAAGAAATAAAAGTTGTTCCACGTTGTTCTATGCTCATTTAATATTGTTCTACATTTTGGTGCCGCTAACTCGCCGTTTTCGGTCGAAAATGACACAAAAATGCAAAAAAAGAGTCCACCTCCAAGAGTAAAGTACCATTTAAAAATTTGTTCCGAAGAAAATAAAAGTTGTTCCAGATTGTTCTATGCCGGGATGTTATTGTTCTACATTTTGGTGCCGCTAACTCGCCGTTTTCGGTCGAAAATGACACAAAAATGCAAAAAAAGAGTCCACCTCCAAGAGTAAAGGACCCTTTAAAACTTTGGTCTGGAAAAAATAAAAGTTCTTCCAGGTTGTTCTATGCTTGGATGTAATTGTTCTCCATTTTGGTGTCGCTGACGCGCCGTTTACGGTCGAAAATTACACAAAAATGCAAAAAAAGAGTCCACCTCCAAGAGTAAAGGACCCTTTAAAAATTTGGTCTGGAAAAAATAAAAGTTCTTCCACGTTGTTTTATGCTCATTTAATATTGTTCTACATTTTGGTGCCGCTAACTCGCCGTTTTCGGTCGAAAATGACACAAAATGTTAAAAAAAGAGTCTACCTCCAAGAGTAAAGGACCATTTAAAAATTTGTTCCGAAGAAAATAAAAGTTGTTCCAGATTGTTCTATGCCCGGATGTTATTGTTCTACATTTTGGTGCCGCTAACTCGCCGTCTTCGGTCGAAAATGACACAAAAATGCAAAAAAAGAGTCCACCTCCAAGAGTAAAGGACCCTTTAAAAATTTGTTCCGGAAAAAATAAAAGTTGTTCCAGGTAGTTTTATGCCTGGATGTTATTGTCCTACATTTTGGTGCCGCTAACTCGCCTTTTTCGGTCGAAACTGACAAAAAATGCAAAAAAAGAGTCCACCTCCAAGAGTAAAGTACCATTTAAAAATTTGTTCCGAAGAAAATAAAAGTTGTTCCAGATTGTTCTATGCCGGGATGTTATTGTTCTACATTTTGGTGCCGCTAACTCGCCGTTTTCGGTCGAAAATGACACAAAAATGCAAAAAAAGAGTCCACCTCCAAGAGTAAAGGACCCTTTAAAAATTTGGTCTGGAAAAAATAAAAGTTCTTCCAGGTTGTTTTATGCTCATTTAATATTGTTCTACATTTTGGTGTCGCTTACTCGCCGGTTTCGGTCGAAAATGACACAATAATGCAAAAAAAGTGTCTACCTCCAAGAGTAAAGTACCCTTTCAAAATTTGTTCCGGAAAAAACAAAAGCTTTTCCAGGTTGTTCTATGCTTGGATGTAATTGTTCTCCATTTTGGTGTCGCTGACGCGCCGTTTACGGTCGAAAATTACACGAAAATGCAAAGTGTCTACCTGCAAGAGTGAAGTGCCCTTTCAAAACTTGTTCTGGAGAAAACAAAAGTTGTACCAGGTTGTTCTATGCTCATCTAATATTGTTCTACATTTGGGTGTCGCTGACGCGCCGTTTACGGTCGGAAATGACACAAAAATACAAAAAAAGGGTCTACATCCAAGAGTAAAGTACCCTTTAAAAATTTGTGCTGGAAAAAATAAAAGTTGTTGCAGGTCGTTCTATGCCTGGATGTTATTGTTCTACATTTTGGTGCCGCTAACTCGCCTTTTTCGGTCGAAACTGACACAAAAATGCAAAAAAAGAGTCCACCTCCAAGAGTAAAGTACCCTTTCAAAATTTGTTCCGGAAGAAATAAAAGTTGTTCCAGGTTGTTCTATGCTCATTTAATATTGTTCTACATTTTGGTGCCGCTAACTCGCCGTTTTCGGTCGAAAATGACACAAAAATGCAAAAAAAGAATCCACCTCCAAGAGTAAAGTACCCTTTAAAAATCTGTTCTGGGAAAAATAAAAGTTGTTCCAGGTTGTTGTATGCTCATCTAATATTGTTCCACATTTTGGTGCCGCTAACTCGCCGTTTTCGGTCGAAAATGACACAAAAAGTTAAAAAAAGAGTCTACCTCCAAGAGTAAAGGACCATTTAAAAATTTGTTCCGAAGAAAATAAAAGTTGTTCCAGATTGTTCTATGCCGGGATGTTATTGTTCTACATTTTGGTGCCGCTAACTCGCCGTCTTCGGTCGAAAATGACACAAAAATGCAAAAAAAGAGTCCACCTCCAAGAGTAAAGGACCCTTTAAAAATTTGTTCCGGAAAAAATAAAAGTTGTTCCAGGTAGTTTTATGCCTGGATGTTATTGTCCTACATTTTGGTGCCGCTAACTCGCCTTTTTCGGTCGAAACTGACACAAAAATGCAAAAAAAGAATCCACCTCCAAGAGTAAAGTACCCTTTAAAAATCTGTTCTGGGAAAAATAAAAGTTCTTCCAGGTTGTTCTATGCTTGGATGTAATTGTTCTCCATTTTGGTGTCGCTGACGCGCTGTTTACGGTCGAAAATTACACAAAAATGCAAAAAAAGAGTCCACCTCCAAGAGTAAAGGACCCTTTAAAAATTTGGTCTGGAAAAAATAAAAGTTCTTCCACGTTGTTTTATGCTCATTTAATATTGTTCTACATTTTGGTGTCGCTAACTCGCCGTCTTCGGTCGAAAATGACACAAAAATGCAAAAAAAGAGTCCACCTCCAAGAGTAAAGGACCCTTTCAAAATTTGTTCCGGAAGAAATAAAAGTTGTTCCACGTTGTTTTATGCTCATTTAATATTGTTCTACATTTTGGTGTCGCTAACGCGCCGTTTACTGTCGAAAATTACACAAAAATGCAAGAAAAGAGTCCACCTCCAAGAGTAAAGGACCCTTTAAAAATTTGGCCTGGAAAAAATAAAAGTTCTTCCACGTTGTTTTATGCTCATTTAATATTGTTCTACATTTTGGTGCCGCTAACTCGCCGTTTTCGGTCGAAAATGACACAAAAATGCAAAAAAAGAGTCCACCTCCAAGAGTAAAGGACCCTTTAAAAATTTGGTCTGGAAAAAATAAAAGTTCTTCCAGGTTGTTTTATGCTCATTTAATATTGTTCTACATTTTGGTGTCGCTTACTCGCCGGTTTCGGTCGAAAATGACACAATAATGCAAAAAAAGTGTCTACCTCCAAGAGTAAAGTACCCTTTCAAAATTTGTTCCGGAAAAAACAAAAGCTTTTCCAGGTTGTTCTATGCTTGGATGTAATTGTTCTCCATTTTGGTGTCGCTGACGCGCCGTTTACGGTCGAAAATTACACAAAAATGCAAAGTGTCTACCTGCAAGAGTGAAGTGCCCTTTCAAACCTTGTTCTGGAGAAAACAAAAGTTGTACCAGGTTGTTCTATGCTCATCTAATATTGTTCTACATTTGGGTGTCGCTAACTCGCCGTTTTCGGTCGAAAATGACACAAAAATGCAAAAAAAGAGTCCACCTCCAAGAGTAAAGGACCCTTCAAAAATTTGGTCTGGAAAAAATAAAAGTTCTTCCACGTTGTTTTATGCTCATTTAATATTGTTCTACATTTTGGTGTCGCTTACTCGCCGGTTTCGGTCGAAAATGACACAATAATGCAAAAAAAGTGTCTACCTCCAAGAGTAAAGTACCCTTTCAAAATTTGTTCCGGAAAAAACAAAAGCTTTTCCAGGTTGTTCTATGCTTGGATGTAATTGTTCTCCATTTTGGTGTCGCTGACGCGCCGTTTACGGTCGAAAATTACACAAAAATGCAAAGTGTCTACCTGCAAGAGTGAAGTGCCCTTTCAAAACTTGTTCTGGAGAAAACAAAAGTTGTACCAGGTTGTTCTATGCTCATCTAATATTGTTCTACATTTGGGTGTCGCTGACGCGCCGTTTACGGTCGGATATGACACAAAAATACAAAAAAAGGGTCTACATCCAAGAGTAAAGTACCCTTTAAAAATTTGTGCTGGAAAAAATAAAAGTTGTTGCAGGTCGTTCTATGCCTGGATGTTATTGTTCTACATTTTGGTGCCGCTAACTCGCCTTTTTCGGTCGAAACTGACACAAAAATGCAAAAAAAGAGTCCACCTCCAAGAGTAAAGTACCCTTTCAAAATTTGTTCAGGAAGAATTAAAAGTTGTTCCAGGTTGTTCTATGCTCATTTAATATTGTTCTACATTTTGGTGCCGCTAACTCGCCGTCTTCGGTCGAAAATGACACAAAAATGCAAAAAAAGAGTCCACCTCCAAGAGTAAAGGACCCTTTAAAAATTTGTTCCGGAAAAAATAAAAGTTGTTCCAGGTAGTTTTATGCCTGGATGTTATTGTCCTACATTTTGGTGCCGCTAACTCGCCTTTTTCGGTCGAAACTGACAAAAAATGCAAAAAAAGAGTCCACCTCCAAGAGTAAAGTACCCTTTCAAAATTTGTTCCGGAAGAAATAAAAGTTGTTCCACGTTGTTCTATGCTCATTTAATATTGTTCTACATTTTGGTGCCGCTAACTCGCCGTTTTCGGTCGAAAATGACACAAAAATGCAAAAAAAGAGTCCACCTCCAAGAGTAAAGTACCATTTAAAAATTTGTTCCGAAGAAAATAAAAGTTGTTCCAGATTGTTCTATGCCGGGATGTTATTGTTCTACATTTTGGTGCCGCTAACTCGCCGTTTTCGGTCGAAAATGACACAAAAATGCAAAAAAAGAGTCCACCTCCAAGAGTAAAGTACCATTTAAAAATTTGTTCCGAAGAAAATAAAAGTTGTTCCAGATTGTTCTATGCCCGGATGTTATTGTTCTACATTTTGGTGCCGCTAACTCGCCGTCTTCGGTCGAAAATGACACAAAAATGCAAAAAAAGAGTCCACCTCCAAGAGTAAAGGACCCTTTAAAAATTTGTTCCGGAAAAAATAAAAGTTGTTCCAGGTAGTTTTATGCCTGGATGTTATTGTCCTACATTTTGGTGCCGCTAACTCGCCTTTTTCGGTCGAAACTGACAAAAAATGCAAAAAAAGAGTCCACCTCCAAGAGTAAAGTACCATTTAAAAATTTGTTCCGAAGAAAATAAAAGTTGTTCCAGATTGTTCTATGCCGGGATGTTATTGTTCTACATTTTGGTGCCGCTAACTCGCCGTTTTCGGTCGAAAATGACACAAAAATGCAAAAAAAGAGTCCACCTCCAAGAGTAAAGGACCCTTTAAAAATTTGGTCTGGAAAAAATAAAAGTTCTTCCAGGTTGTTTTATGCTCATTTAATATTGTTCTACATTTTGGTGTCGCTTACTCGCCGGTTTCGGTCGAAAATGACACAATAATGCAAAAAAAGTGTCTACCTCCAAGAGTAAAGTACCCTTTCAAAATTTGTTCCGGAAAAAACAAAAGCTTTTCCAGGTTGTTCTATGCTTGGATGTAATTGTTCTCCATTTTGGTGTCGCTGACGCGCCGTTTACGGTCGAAAATTACACAAAAATGCAAAGTGTCTACCTGCAAGAGTGAAGTGCCCTTTCAAAACTTGTTCTGGAGAAAACAAAAGTTGTACCAGGTTGTTCTATGCTCATCTAATATTGTTCTACATTTGGGTGTCGCTGACGCGCCGTTTACGGTCGGAAATGACACAAAAATACAAAAAAAGGGTCTACATCCAAGAGTAAAGTACCCTTTAAAAATTTGTGCTGGAAAAAATAAAAGTTGTTGCAGGTCGTTCTATGCCTGGATGTTATTGTTCTACATTTTGGTGCCGCTAACTCGCCTTTTTCGGTCGAAACTGACACAAAAATGCAAAAAAAGAGTCCACCTCCAAGAGTAAAGTACCCTTTCAAAATTTGTTCCGGAAGAAATAAAAGTTGTTCCAGGTTGTTCTATGCTCATTTAATATTGTTCTACATTTTGGTGCCGCTAACTCGCCGTTTTCGGTCGAAAATGACACAAAAATGCAAAAAAAGAATCCACCTCCAAGAGTAAAGTACCCTTTAAAAATCTGTTCTGGGAAAAATAAAAGTTGTTCCAGGTTGTTGTATGCTCATCTAATATTGTTCCACATTTTGGTGCCGCTAACTCGCCGTTTTCGGTCGAAAATGACACAAAAAGTTAAAAAAAGAGTCTACCTCCAAGAATAAAGGACCATTTAAAAATTTGTTCCGAAGAAAATAAAAGTTGTTCCAGATTGTTCTATGCCCGGATGTTATTGTTCTACATTTTGGTGCCGCTAACTCGCCGTCCGGTCGAAAATGACACAAAAATGCAAAAAAAGAGTCCACCTCCAAGAGTAAAGGACCCTTTAAAAATTTGTTCCGGAAAAAATAAAAGTTGTTCCAGGTAGTTTTATGCCTGGATGTTATTGTTCTACATTTTGGTGCCGCTAACTCGCCTTTTTCGGTCGAAACTGACACAAAAATGCAAAAAAAGAGTCCACCTCCAAGAGTAAAGTACCCTTTCAAAATTTGTTCCGGAAGAAATAAAAGTTGTTCCAGATTGTTCTATGCTCATTTAATATTGTTCTACATTTTGGTGCCGCTAACTCGCCGTTTTCGGTCGAAAATGACACAAAAATGCAAAAAAAGAATCCACCTCCAAGAGTAAAGGACGCTTTAAAAATTTGGTCTGGAAAAAATAAAAGTTCTTCCACGTTGTTTTATGCTCATTTAATATTGTTCTACATTTTGGTGCCGCTAACTCGCCGTTTTCGGTCGAAAATGACACAAAATGTTAAAAAAAGAGTCTTCCTCCAAGAGTAAAGGACCATTTAAAAATTTGTTCCGAAGAAAATAAAAGTTGTTCCAGATTGTTCTATGCCCGGATGTTATTGTTCTACATTTTGGTGCCGCTAACTCGCCGTCTGGTCGAAAATGACACAAAAATGCAAAAAAAGAGTCCACCTCCAAGAGTAAAGGACCCTTTAAAAATTTGTTCCGGAAAAAATAAAAGTTGTTCCAGGTAGTTTTATGCCTGGATGTTATTGTCCTACATTTTGGTGCCGCTAACTCGCCTTTTTCGGTCGAAACTGACAAAAAATGCAAAAAAAGAGTCCACCTCCAAGTGTAAAGTACCCTTTCAAAATTTGTTCCGGAAGAAATAAAAGTTGTTCCACGTTGTTCTATGCTCATTTAATATTGTTCTACATTTTGGTGCCGCTAACTCGCCGTTTTCGGTCGAAAATGACACAAAAATGCAAAAAAAGAGTCCACCTCCAAGAGTAAAGTACCATTTAAAAATTTGTTCCGAAGAAAATAAAAGTTGTTCCAGATTGTTCTATGCCGGGATGTTATTGTTCTACATTTTGGTGCCGCTAACTCGCCGTTTTCGGTCGAAAATGACACAAAAATGCAAAAAAAGAGTCCACCTCCAAGAGTAAAGGACCCTTTAAAAATTTGGTCTGGAAAAAATAAAAGTTCTTCCAGGTTGTTGTATGCTCATCTAATATTGTTCCACATTTTGGTGCCGCTAACCCGCCGTTTTCGGTCGAAAATGACGCAAAAAGTTAAAAAAAGAGTCTACCTCCAAGAGTAAGGAGACCATTTAAAAATTTGTTCCGAAGAAAATAAAAATTGTTCCAGATTGTTCTATGCCGGGATGTTATTGTTCTACATTTTCGTGCCGCTAACTCGCCGTTTTCGGTCGAAAATGACACAAAAATGCAAAAAAAGAGTCCACCTCCAAGAGTAAAGGACCCTTTAAAACTTTGGTCTGGAAAAAATAAAAGTTCTTCCAGGTTGTTCTATGCTTGGATGTAATTGTTCTCCATTTTGGTGTCGCTGACGCGCCGTTTATGGTCGAAAATTACACAAAAATGCAAAAAAAGAGTCCACCTCCAAGAGTAAAGGACCCTTTAAAAATTTGGTCTGGAAAAAATAAAAGTTCTTCCACGTTGTTTTATGCTCATTTAATATTGTTCTACATTTTGGTGCCGCTAACTCGCCGGTTTCGGTCGAAAATGACACAAAATGTTAAAAAAAGAGTCTACCTCCAAGAGTAAAGGACCATTTAAAAATTTGTTCCGAAGAAAATAAAAGTTGTTCCAGATTGTTCTATGCCCGGATGTTATTGTTCTACATTTTGGTGCCGCTAACTCGCCGTCCGGTCGAAAATGACACAAAAATGTTAAAAAAAGAGTCTACCTCCAAGAGTAAAGGACCATTTAAAAATTTGTTCCGAAGAAAATAAAAATTGTTCCAGATTGTTCTATGCCCGGATGTTATTGTTCTACATTTTGGTGCCGCTAACTCGCCGTCCGGTCGAAAATGACACAAAAATGCAAAAAAAGAGTCCACCTCCAAGAGTAAAGGACCCTTTAAAAATTTGTTCCGGAAAAAATAAAAGTTGTTCCAGGTAGTTTTATGCCTGGATGTTATTGTCCTACATTTTGGTGCCGCTAACTCGCCTTTTTCGGTCGAAACTGACAAAAAATGCAAAAAAAGAGTCCACCTCCAAGAGTAAAGTACCATTTAAAAATTTGTTCCGAAGAAAATAAAAGTTGTTCCAGATTGTTCTATGCCGGGATGTTATTGTTCTACATTTTGGTGCCGCTAACTCGCCGTTTTCGGTCGAAAATGACACAAAAATGCAAAAAAAGAGTCCACCTCCAAGAGTAAAGGACCCTTTAAAAATTTGGTCTGGAAAAAATAAAAGTTCTTCCAGGTTGTTTTATGCTCATTTAATATTGTTCTACATTTTGGTGTCGCTTACTCGCCGGTTTCGGTCGAAAATGACACAATAATGCAAAAAAAGTGTCTACCTCCAAGAGTAAAGTACCCTTTCAAAATTTGTTCCGGAAAAAACAAAAGCTTTTCCAGGTTGTTCTATGCTTGGATGTAATTGTTCTCCATTTTGGTGTCGCTGACGCGCCGTTTACGGTCGAAAATTACACAAAAATGCAAAGTGTCTACCTGCAAGAGTGAAGTGCCCTTTCAAAACTTGTTCTGGAGAAAACAAAAGTTGTACCAGGTTGTTCTATGCTCATCTAATATTGTTCTACATTTGGGTGTCGCTGACGCGCCGTTTACGGTCGGAAATGACACAAAAATACAAAAAAAGGGTCTACATCCAAGAGTAAAGTACCCTTTAAAAACTTGTGCTGGAAAAAATAAAAGTTGTTGCAGGTCGTTCTATGCCTGGATGTTATTGTTCTACATTTTGGTGCCGCTAACTCGCCTTTTTCGGTCGAAACTGACACAAAAATGCAAAAAAAGAGTCCACCTCCAAGAGTAAAGTACCCTTTCAAAATTTGTTCCGGAAGAAATAAAAGTTGTTCCAGATTGTTCTATGCTCATTTAATATTGTTCTACATTTTGGTGCCGCTAACTCGCCGTTTTCGGTCGAAAATGACACAAAAATGCAAAAAAAGAATCCACCTCCAAGAGGAAAGTACCCTTTAAAAATCTGTTCTGGGAAAAATAAAAGTTGTTCCAGGTTGTTGTATGCTCATCTAATATTGTTCCACATTTTGGTGCCGCTAACTCGCCGTTTTCGGTCGAAAATGACACAAAAATGCAAAAAAAGAATCCACCTCCAAGAGTAAAGTACCCTTTAAAAATCTGTTCTGAGAAAAATAAAAGTTGTTCCAGGTTGTTGTATGCTCATCTAATATTGTTCCACATTTTGGTGCCGCTAACTCGCCGTTTTCGGTCGAAAATGACACAAAAAGTTAAAAAAAGAGTCTACCTCCAAGAGTAAAGGACCATTTAAAAATTTGTTCCGAAGAAAATAAAAATTGTTCCAGATTGTTCTGTGCCGGGATGTTATTGTTCTACATTTTCGTGCCGCTAACTCGCCGTTTTCGGTCGAAAATGACACAGAAATGCAAAAAAAGAGTCCACCTCCAAGAGTAAAGGACCCTTTAAAACTTTGGTCTGGAAAAAATAAAAGTTCTTCCAGATTGTTCTATGCCGGGATGTTATTGTTCTACATTTTGGTGCCGCTAACTCGCCGTTTTCGGTCGAAAATGACACAAAAATGCAAAAAAAGAGTCCACCTCCAAGAGTAAAGGACCCTTTAAAAATTTGGTCTGGAAAAAATAAAAGTTCTTCCAGGTTGTTTTATGCTCATTTAATATTGTTCTACATTTTGGTGTCGCTTACTCGCCGGTTTCGGTCGAAAATGACACAATAATGCAAAAAAAGTGTCTACCTCCAAGAGTAAAGTACCCTTTCAAAATTTGTTCCGGAAAAAACAAAAGCTTTTCCAGGTTGTTCTATGCTTGGATGTAATTGTTCTCCATTTTGGTGTCGCTGACGCGCCGTTTACGGTCGAAAATTACACAAAAATGCAAAGTGTCTACCTGCAAGAGTGAAGTGCCCTTTCAAAACTTGTTCTGGATAAAACAAAAGTTGTACCAGGTTGTTCTATGCTCATCTAATATTGTTCTACATTTGGGTGTCGCTGACGCGCCGTTTACGGTTGGAAATGACACAAAAATACAAAAAAAGGGTCTACATCCAAGAGTAAAGTACCCTTTAAAAATTTGTGCTGGAAAAAATAAAAGTTGTTGCAGGTCGTTCTATGCCTGGATGTTATTGTTCTACATTTTGGTGCCGCTAACTCGCCTTTTTCGGTCGAAACTGACACAAAAATGCAAAAAAAGAGTCCACCTCCAAGAGTAAAGTACCCTTTCAAAATTTGTTCCGGAAGAAATAAAAGTTGTTCCAGGTTGTTCTATGCTCATTTAATATTGTTCTACATTTTGGTGCCGCTAACTCGCCGTTTTCGGTCGAAAATGACACAAAAATGCAAAAAAAGAATCCACCTCCAAGAGTAAAGTACCCTTTAAAAATCTGTTCTGGGAAAAATAAAAGTTGTTCCAGGTTGTTGTATGCTCATCTAATATTGTTCCACATTTTGGTGCCGCTAACTCGCCGTTTTCGGTCGAAAATGACACAAAAAGTTAAAAAAAGAGTCTACCTCCAAGAGTAAAGGACCATTTAAAAATTTGTTCCGAAGAAAATAAAAATTGTTCCAGATTGTTCTGTGCCGGGATGTTATTGTTCTACATTTTCGTGCCGCTAACTCGCCGTTTTCGGTCGAAAATGACACAAAAATGCAAAAAAAGAGTCCACCTCCAAGAGTAAAGGACCCTTTAAAACTTTGGTCTGGAAAAAATAAAAGTTCTTCCAGGTTGTTCTATGCTTGGATGTAATTGTTCTCCATTTTGGTGTCGCTGACGCGCCGTTTACGGTCGAAACTGACACAAAAATGCAAAAAAAGAGTCCACCTCTAAGAGTAAAGTACCCTTTCAAAATTTGTTCCGGAAGAAATAAAAGTTGTTCCAGGTTGTTCTGTGCTCATTGAATATTTTCTACATTTTGGTGCCGCTAACTCGCCGTTTTCGGTCGAAACTGACACAAAAATGTAAAATAAGAGTCCACCTCCAAGAGTAAAGGACCCTTTAAACATTTGGTCTGGAAAAAATAAAAGTTCTTCCAGGTTGTTTTATGCTCATTTAATATTGTTCTACATTTTGGTGTCGCTTACTCGCCGGTTTCGGTCGAAAATGACACAATAATGCAAAAAAAGTGTCTACCTCCAAGAGTAAAGTACCCTTTCAAAATTTGTTCCGGAAAAAACAAAAGCTTTTCCAGGTTGTTCTATGCTTGGACGTAATTGTTCTCCATTTTGGTGTCGCTGACGCGCCGTTTACGGTCGAAAATTACACAAAAATGCAAAAAAAGAGTCCACCTCCGAGAGTAAAGGACCCTTTAAAAATTTGTTCCGGAAAAAATAAAAGTTGTTCCACGTAGTTTTATGCCTGGATGTTATTGTCCTACATTTTGGTGCCGCTAACTCGCCTTTTTCGGTCGAAACTGACACAAAAATGCAAAAAAAGAGTCCACCTCCAAGAGTAAAGTACCCTTTCAAAATTTGTTTCGGAAGAAATAAAAGTTGTTCCAGGTTGTTCTATGCTCATTTAATATTGTTCTACATTTTGGTGCCGCTAACTCGCCGTTTTCGGTCGAAAATTACACAAAAATGCAAAAAAAGAGTCCACCTCCAAGAGTAAAGGACCCTTTAAAAATTTGGTCTGGAAAAAATAAAAGTTCTTCCACGTTGTTTTATGCTCATTTAATATTGTTCTACATTTTGGTGCCGCTAACTCGCCGTTTTCGGTCGAAAATGACACAAAATGTCAAAAAAAGAGTCTACATCCAAGAGTAAAGGACCATTTAAAAATTTGTTCCGAAGAAAATAAAAGTTGTTCCAGATTGTTCTATGCCGGGATGTTATTGTTCTACATTTTGGTGCCGCTAACTCGCCGTCTTCGGTCGAAAATGACACAAAAATGCAAAAAAAGAGTCCACCTCCAAGAGTAAAGGACCCTTTAAAAATTTGTTCCGGAAAAAATAAAAGTTGTTCCAGGTAGTTTTATGCCTGGATGTTATTGTCCTACATTTTGGTGCCGCTAACTCGCCTTTTTCGGTCGAAACTGACACAAAAATGCAAAAAAAGAGTCCACCGCCAAGAGTAAAGTACCCTTTCAAAATTTGTTCCGGAAGAAATAAAAGTTGTTCCAGGTTGTTCTATGCTCATTTAATATTGTTCTACATTTTGGTGCCGCTAACTCGCCGTTTTCGGTCGAAAATGACACAAAAATGCAAAAAAAGAGTCCATCTCAAAGAGTAAAGTACCATTTAAAAATTTGTTCCGAAGAAAATAAAAGTTGTTCCAGGTTGTTCTATGCCGGGATGTTATTGTTCTACATTTTGGTGCCGCTAACTCGCCGGTTTCGGTCGAAAATGACACAAAAATGCAAAAAAAGAGTCCACCTCCAAGAGTAAAGGACCCTTTAAACATTTGGTCTGGAAAAAATAAAATTCTTCCAGGTTGTTTTATGCTCATTTAATATTGTTCTACATTTTGGTGTCGCTTACTCGCCGGTTTCGGTCGAAAATGACACAATAATGCAAAAAAAGTGTCCACCTCCAAGAGTAAAGTACCCTTTCAAAATTTGTTCCGGAAAAAACAAAAGCTTTTCCAGGTTGTTCTATGCTTGGATGTAATTGTTCTCCATTTTGGTGTCGCTGACGCGCCGTTCACGGTCGAAAATTACACAAAAATGCAAAGTGTCTACCTGCAAGAGTGAAGTGCCCTTTCAAAACTTGTTCTGGAGAAAACAAAAGTTGTACCAGGTTGTTCTATGCTCATCTAATATTGTTCTACATTTGGGTGTCGCTAACTCGCCGTTTTCGGTCGAAAATGACACAAAAATGCAAAAAAAGAGTCCACCTCCAAGAGTAAAGTACCCTTTCAAAATTTGTTCCGGAAGAAATAAAAGTTGTTCCAGGTTGTTCTATGCTCATTTAATATTGTTCTACATTTTGGAGCCGCTAACTCGCCGTTTTCGGTCGAAAATGACACAAAAATGCAAAAAAAGAGTCCACCTCCAAGAGTAAAGTACCATTTAAAAATTTGTTCCGAAGAAAATAAAAGTTGTTCCAGATTGTTCTATGCCGGGATGTTATTGTTCTACATTTTGGTGCCGCTAACTCGCCGTTTTCGGTCGACAATGACACAAAAATGCAAAAAAAGAGTCCACCTCCAAGAGTAAAGGACCCTTTAAAAATTTGGTCTGGAAAAAATAAAAGTTCTTCCAGGTTGTTTTATGCTCATTTAATATTGTTCTACATTTTGGTGTCGCTTACTCGCCGGTTTCGGTCGAAAATGACACAATAATGCAAAAAAAGTGTCTACCTCCAAGAGTAAAGTACCCTTTCAAAATTTGTTCCGGAAAAAACAAAAGCTTTTCCAGGTTGTTCTATGCTTGGATGTAATTGTTCTCCATTTTGGTGTCGCTGACGCGCCGTTTACGGTCGAAAATTACACAAAAATGCAAAGTGTCTACCTGCAAGAGTGAAGTGCCCTTTCAAAACTTGTTCTGGAGAAAACAAAAGTTGTACCAGGTTGTTCTATGCTCATCTAATATTGTTCTACATTTGGGTGTCGCTGACGCGCCGTTTACGGTCGGAAATGACACAAAAATGCAAAAAAAGGGTCTACATCCAAGAGTAAAGTACCCTTTAAAAACTTGTGCTGGAAAAAATAAAAGTTGTTGCAGGTCGTTCTATGCCTGGATGTTATTGTTCTACATTTTGGTGCCGCTAACTCCCCTTTTTCGGTCGAAACTGACACAAAAATGCAAAAAAAGAGTCCACCTCCAAGAGTAAAGTACCCTTTCAAAATTTGTTCCGGAAGAAATAAAAGTTGTTCCAGGTTGTTCTATGCTCATTTAATATTGTTCTACATTTTGGTGCCGCTAACTCGCCGTTTTCGGTCGAAAATGACACAAAAATGCAAAAAAAGAATCCACCTCCAAGAGGAAAGTACCCTTTAAAAATCTGTTCTGGGAAAAATAAAAGTTGTTCCAGGTTGTTGTATGCTCATCTAATATTGTTCCACATTTTGGTGCCGCTAACTCGCCGTTTTCGGTCGAAAATGACGCAAAAAGTTAAAAAAAGGGTCTACCTCCAAGAGTAAGGGGACCATTTAAAAATTTGTTCCGAAGAAAATAAAAATTGTTCCAGATTGTTCTATGCCGGGATGTTATTGTTCTACATTTTCGTGCCGCTAACGCGCCGTTTTCGGCCGAAAATGACACAAAAATGAAAAAAAGAGTCCACCTCCAAGAGTAAAGGACCCTTTAAAACTTTGGTCTGGAAAAAATAAAAGTTCTTCCAGGTTGTTCTATGCTTGGATGTAATTGTTCTCCATTTTGGTGTCGCTGACGCGCCGTTTACGGTCGAAAATTACACAAAAATGCAAAAAAAGAGTCCACCTCCAAGAGTAAAGTACCCTTTCAAAATTTGTTCCGGAAGAAATAAAAGTTGTTCCACGTTGTTCTATGTTCATTTAATATTGTTCTACATTTTGGTGCCGCTAACTCGCCGTTTTCGGTCGAAAATGACACAAAAATGCAAAAAAAGAGTCCACCTCCAAGAGTAAAGTACCATTTAAAAATTTGTTCCGAAGAAAATAAAAGTTGTTCCAGATTGTTCTATGCCGGGATGTTATTGTTCTACATTTTGGTGCCGCTAACTCGCCGTTTTCGGTCGAAAATGACACAAAAATGCAAAAAAAGAGTCCACCTCCAAGAGTAAAGGACCCTTTAAAAATTTGGTCTGGAAAAAATAAATGTTCTTCCAGGTTGTTTTATGCTCATTTAATATTGTTCTACATTTTGGTGTCGCTTACTCGCCGGTTTCGGTCGAAAATGACACAATAATGCAAAAAAAGTGTCTACCTCCAAGAGTAAAGTACCCTTTCAAAATTTGTTCCGGAAAAAACAAAAGCTTTTCCAGATTGTTCTATGCTTGGATGTAATTGTTCTCCATTTTGGTGTCGCTGACGCGCCGTTTACGGTCGAAAATTACACAAAAATGCAAAAAAAGAGTCCACCTCCAAGAGTAAAGTACCATTTAAAAATTTGTTCCGAAGAAAATAAAAGTTGTTCCAGATTGTTCTATGCCGGGATGTTATTGTTCTACATTTTCGTGCCGCTAACTCGCCGTTTTCGGTCGAAAATTACACAAAAATGCAAAAAAAGAGTCCACCTCCAAGAGTAAAGGACCCTTTCAAAATTTGTTCCGGAAAAAACAAAAGCTTTTCCAGGTTGTTCTATGCTTGGATGTAATTGTTCTCCATTTTGGTGTCGCTGACGCGCCGTTTACGGTCGAAAATTACACAAAAATGCAAAGTGTCTACCTGCAAGAGTGAAGTGCCCTTTCAAAACTTGTTCTGGATAAAACAAAAGTTGTACCAGGTTGTTCTATGCTCATCTAATATTGTTCTACATTTGGGTGTCGCTGACGCGCCGTTTACGGTTGGAAATGACACAAAAATACAAAAAAAGGGTATACATCCAAGAGTAAAGTACCCTTTAAAAATTTGTGCTGGAAAAAATAAAAGTTGTTGCAGGTCGTTCTATGCCTGGATGTTATTGTTCTACATTTTGGTGCCGCTAACTCGCCTTTTTCGGTCGAAACTGACACAAAAATGCAAAAAAAGAGTCCACCTCCAAGAGTAAAGTACCCTTTCAAAATTTGTTCCGGAAGAAATAAAAGTTGTTCCAGGTTGTTCTATGCTCATTTAATATTGTTCTACATTTTGGTGCCGCTAACTCGCCGTTTTCGGTCGAAAATGACACAAAAATGCAAAAAAAGAATCCACCTCCAAGAGTAAAGTACCCTTTAAAAATCTGTTCTGGGAAAAATAAAAGTTGTTCCAGGTTGTTGTATGCTCATCTAATATTGTTCCACATTTTGGTGCCGCTAACTCGCCGTTTTCGGTCGAAAATGACACAAAAAGTTAAAAAAAGAGTCTACCTCCAAGAGTAAAGGACCATTTAAAAATTTGTTCCGAAGAAAATAAAAATTGTTCCAGATTGTTCTGTGCCGGGATGTTATTGTTCTACATTTTCGTGCCGCTAACTCGCCGTTTTCGGTCGAAAATGACACAAAAATGCAAAAAAAGAGTCCACCTCCAAGAGTAAAGGACCCTTTAAAACTTTGGTCTGGAAAAAATAAAAGTTCTTCCAGGTTGTTCTATGCTTGGATGTAATTGTTCTCCATTTTGGTGTCGCTGACGCGCCGTTTACGGTCGAAAATTACACAAAATTGCAAAGTGTCTACCTGCAAGAGTGAAGTGCCCTTTCAAAACTTGTTCTGGAGAAAACAAAAGTTGTACCAGGTTGTTCTATGCTCATCTAATATTGTTCTACATTTGGGTGTCGCTGACGCGCCGTTTACGGTCGGAAATGACACAAAAATACAAAAAAAGGGTCTACATCTAAGAGTAAAGTACCCTTTAAAAATTTGTGCTGGAAAAAATAAAAGTTGTTGCAGGTCGTTCTATGCCTGGATGTTATTGTTCTACATTTTGGTGCCGCTAACTCGCCTTTTTCGGTCGAAACTGACACAAAAATGCAAAAAAAGAGTCCACCTCCAAGAGTAAAGTACCCTTTCAAAATTTGTTCCGGAAGAAATAAAAGTTGTTCCAGGTTGTTCTATGCTCATTTAATATTGTTCTCCATTTTGGTGCCGCTAACTCGCCGTTTTCGGTCGAAAATGACACAAAATGTTAAAAAAAGAGTCTACCTCCAAGAGTAAAGGACCATTTAAAAATTTGTTCCGAAGAAAATAAAAGTTGTTCCAGATTGTTCTATGCCGGGATGTTATTGTTCCACATTTTGGTGCCGCTAACTCGCCGTCTTCGGTCGAAAATGACACAAAAATGCAAAAAAAGAGTCCACCTCCAAGAGTAAAGGACCCTTTAAAAATTTGTTCCGGAAAAACTAAAAGTTGTTCCAGGTAGTTTTATGCCTGGATGTTATTGTCCTACATTTTGGTGCCGCTAACTCGCCTTTTTCGGTCGAAACTGACACAAAAATGTAAAAAAAGAGTCCACCTCCAAGAGTAAAGGACCCTTTAAACATTTGGTCTGGAAAAAATAAAAGTTCTTCCAGGTTGTTTTATGCTCATTTAATATTGTTCTACATTTTGGTGTCGCTTACTCGCCGGTTTCGGTCGAAAATGACACAATAATGCAAAAAAAGTGTCTACCTCCAAGAGTAAAGTACCCTTTCAAAATTTGTTCCGGAAAAAACAAAAGCTTTTCCAGGTTGTTCTATGCTTGGACGTAATTGTTCTCCATTTTGGTGTCGCTGACGCGCCGTTTACGGTCGAAAATTACACAAAAATGCAAAGTGTCTACCTGCAAGAGTGAAGTGCCCTTTCAAAACTTGTTCTGGAGAAAACAAAAGTTGTACCAGGTTGTTCTATGCTCATCTAATATTGTTCTACATTTGGGTGTCGCTAACTCGCCGTTTTCGGTCGAAAATGACACAAAAATGCAAAAAAAGGATCCACCTCCAAGAGTAAAGTACCCTTTAAAAATCTGTTCTGGGAAAAATAAAAGTTGTTCCAGGTTGTTGTATGCTCATCTAATATTGTTCCACATTTTGGTGCCGCTAACTCGCCGTTTTCGGTCGAAAATGACACAAAAAGTTAAAAAAAGAGTCTACCTCCAAGAGTAAAGGACCATTTAAAAATTTGTTCCGAAGAAAATGAAAATTGTTCCAGATTGTTCTATGCCGGGAGTTATTGTTCTACATTTTCGTGCCGCTAACGCGCCGTTTTCGGTCGAAAATGACACAAAAATGAAAAAAAGAGTCCACCTCCAAGAGTAAAGGACCCTTTAAAACTTTGGTCTGGAAAAAATAAAAGTTCTTCCAGGTTGTTCTATGCTTGGATGTAATTGTTCTCCATTTTGGTGTCGCTGACGCGCCGTTTACGGTCGAAAATTACACAAAAATGCAAAAAAAGAGTCCACCTCCAAGAGTAAAGGACCCTTTAAAAATTTGGTCTGGAAAAAATAAAAGTTCTTCCACGTTGTTTTATGCTCATTTAATATTGTTCTACATTTTGGTGCCGCTAACTCGCCGTTTTCGGTCGAAAATGACACAAAATGTTAAAAAATGAGTCTACCTCCAAGAGTAAAGGACCATTTAAAAATTTGTTCCGAAGAAAATAAAAGTTGTTCCAGATTGTTCTATGCCGGGATGTTATTGTTCTACATTTTGGTGCCGCTAACTCGCCGTCTTCGGTCGAAAATGACACAAAAATGCAAAAAAAGAGTCCACCTCCGAGAGTAAAGGACCCTTTAAAAATTTGTTCCGGAAAAAATAAAAGTTGTTCCAGGTAGTTTTATGCCTGGATGTTATTGTCCTACATTTTGGTGCCGCTAACTCGCCTTTTTCGGTCGAAACTGACACAAAAATGCAAAAAAAGAGTCCACCTCCAAGAGTAAAGTACCCTTTCAAAATTTGTTTCGGAAGAAATAAAAGTTGTTCCAGGTTGTTCTATGCTCATTTAATATTGTTCTACATTTTGGTGCCGCTAACTCGCCGTTTTCGGTCGAAAATGACACAAAAATGCAAAAAAAGAGTCCACCTCAAAGAGTAAAGTACCATTTAAAAATTTGTTCCGAAGAAAATAAAAGTTGTTCCAGATTGTTCTATGCCGGGATGTTATTGTTCTACATTTTGGTGCCGCTAACTCGCCGTTTTCGGTCGAAAATGACACATAAATGCAAAAAAAGAGTCCACCTCCAAGAGTAAAGGACCCTTTAAACATTTGGTCTGGAAAAAATAAAAGTTCTTCCAGGTTGTTTTATGCTCATTTAATATTGTTCTACATTTTGGTGTCGCTTACTCGCCGGTTTCGGTCGAAAATGACACAATAATGCAAAAAAAGTGTCTACCTCCCAGAGTAAAGTACCCTTTCAAAATTTGTTCCGAAGAAAATAAAAGTTGTTCCAGATTGTTCTATGCCCGGATGTTATTGTTCTACATTTTGGTGCCGCTAACTCGCCGTCTTCGGTCGAAAATGACACAAAAATGCAAAAAAAGAGTCCACCTCCAAGAATAAAAGACCCTTTAAAAATTTGTTCCGGAAAAAATAAAAGTTGTTCCAGGTAGTTTTATGCCTGGATGTTATTGTCCTACATTTTGGTGCCGCTAACTCGCCTTTTTCGGTCGAAACTGACAAAAAATGCAAAAAAAGAGTCCACCTCCAAGAGTAAAGTACCCTTTCAAAATTTGTTCCGGAAGAAATAAAAGTTGTTCCACGTTGTTCTATGCTCATTTAATATTGTTCTACATTTTGGTGCCGCTAACTCGCCGTTTTCGGTCGAAAATGACACAAAAATGCAAAAAAAGAATCCACCTCCAAGAGTAAAGTACCCTTTAAAAATCTGTTCTGGGAAAAACAAAAGTTGTTCCAGGTTGTTGTATGCTCATCTAATATTGTTCCACATTTTGGTGCCGCTAACTCGCCGTCTTCGGTCGAAAATGACACAAAAATGCAAAAAAAGAGTCCACCTCCAAGAGTAAAGTACCATTTAAAAATTTGTTCCGAAGAAAATAAAAGTTGTTCCAGATTGTTCTATGCCGGGATGTTATTGTTCTACATTTTGGTGCCGCTAACTCGCCGTTTTCGGTCGAAAATGACACAAAAATGCAAAAAAAAGAGTCCACCTCCAAGAGTAAAGGACCCTTTAAAAATTTGGTCTGGAAAAAATAAAAGTTCTTCCAGGTTGTTTTATGCTGATTTAATATTGTTCTACATTTTGGTGTCGCTTACTCGCCGGTTTCGGTCGAAAATGACACAATAATGCAAAAAAAGTGTCTACCTCCAAGAGTAAAGTACCCTTTCAAAATTTGTTCCGGAAAAAACAAAAGCTTTTCCAGGTTGTTCTATGCTTGGATGTAATTGTTCTCCATTTTGGTGTCGCTGACGCGCCGTTTACGGTCGAAAATTACACAAAAATGCAAAGTGTCTACCTGCAAGAGTGAAGTGCCCTTTCAAAACTTGTTCTGGAGAAAACAAAAGTTGTACCAGGTTGTTCTATGCTCATCTAATATTGTTCTACATTTGGGTGTCGCTGACGCGCCGTTTACGGTCGGATATGACACAAAAATACAAAAAAAGGGTCTACATCCAAGAGTAAAGTACCCTTTAAAAATTTGTGCTGGAAAAAATAAAAGTTGTTGCAGGTCGTTCTATGCCTGGATGTTATTGTTCTACATTTTGGTGCCGCTAACTCGCCTTTTTCGGTCGAAACTGACACAAAAATGCAAAAAAAGAGTCCACCTCCAAGAGTAAGGTACCCTTTCAAAATTTGTTCCGGAAGAAATAAAAGTTGTTCCAGGTTGTTCTATGCTCATTTAATATTGTTCTCCATTTTGGTGTCACTGACGCGCCGTTTACGGTCGAAAATTACACAAAAATGCAAAAAAAGAGTCCACTTCCAAGAGTAAAGGACCCTTTAAAAATTTGGTCTGGAAAAAATAAAAGTTCTTCCACGTTGTTTTATGCTCATTTAATATTGTTCTACATTTTGGTGCCGCTAACTCGCCGTTTTCGGTCGAAAATGACACAAAATGTTAAAAAAAGAGTCTACCTCCAAGAGTAAAGGACCATTTAAAAATTTGTTCCGAAGAAAATAAAAGTTGTTCCAGATTGTTCTATGCCGGGATGTTATTGTTCCACATTTTGGTGCCGCTAACTCGCCGTCTTCGGTCGAAAATGACACAAAAATGCAAAAAAAGAGTCCACCTCCAAGAGTAAAGGACCCTTTAAAAATTTGTTCCGGAAAAAATAAAAGTTGTTCCAGGTAGTTTTATGCCTGGATGTTATTGTCCTACATTTTGGTGCCGCTAACTCGCCTTTTTCGGTCGAAACTGACACAAAAATGTAAAAAAAGAGTCCACCTCCAAGAGTAAAGGACCCTTTAAACATTTGGTCTGGAAAAAATAAAAGTTCTTCCAGGTTGTTTTATGCTCATTTAATATTGTTCTACATTTTGGTGTCGCTTACTCGCCGGTTTCGGTCGAAAATGACACAATAATGCAAAAAAAGTGTCTACCTCCAAGAGTAAAGTACCCTTTCAAAATTTGTTCCGGAAAAAACAAAAGCTTTTCCAGGTTGTTCTATGCTTGGACGTAATTGTTCTCCATTTTGGTGTCGCTGACGCGCCGTTTACGGTCGAAAATTACACAAAAATGCAAAGTGTCTACCTGCAAGAGTGAAGTGCCCTTTCAAAACTTGTTCTGGAGAAAACAAAAGTTGTACCAGGTTGTTCTATGCTCATCTAATATTGTTCTACATTTGGGTGTCGCTGACGCGCCGTTTACGGTCGGATATGACACAAAAATACAAAAAAAGGGTCTACATCCAAGAGTAAAGTACCCTTTAAAAATTTGTGCTGGAAAAAATAAAAGTTGTTGCAGGTCGTTCTATGCCTGGATGTTATTGTTCTACATTTTGGTGCCGCTAACTCGCCTTTTTCGGTCGAAACTGACACAAAAATGCAAAAAAAGAGTCCACCTCCAAGAGTAAAGTACCCTTTCAAAATTTGTTCCGGAAGAAATAAAAGTTGTTCCAGGTTGTTCTATGCTCATTTAATATTGTTCTACATTTTGGTGCCGCTAACTCGCCGTTTTCGGTCGAAAATGACACAAAAATGCAAAAAAAGAATCCACCTCCAAGAGTAAAGTACCCTTTAAAAATCTGTTCTGGGAAAAATAAAAGTTGTTCCAGGTTGTTGTATGCTCATCTAATATTGTTCCACATTTTGGTGCCGCTAACTCGCCGTTTTCGGTCGAAAATGACACAAAAAGTTAAAAAAAGAGTCTACCTCCAAGAGTAAAGGACCATTTAAAAATTTGTTCCGAAGAAAATAAAAATTGTTCCAGATTGTTCTATGCCGGGATGTTATTGTTCTACATTTTCGTGCCGCTAACTCGCCGTTTTCGGTCGAAACTGACACAAAAATACAAAAAAAGAGTCCACCTCCAAGAATAAAGGACCCTTTAAAACTTTGGTCTGGAAAAAATAAAAGTTGTTCCAGGTAGTTTTATGCCTGGATGTTATTGTCCTACATTTTGGTGCCGCTAACTCGCCTTTTTCGGTCGAAACTGACACAAAAATGCAAAAAAAGAGTCCACCTCCAAGAGTAAAGTACCCTTTCAAAATTTGTTCCGGAAGAAATAAAAGTTGTTCCAGGTTGTTCTATGCTCATTTAATATTGTTCTACATTTTGGTGCCGCTAACTCGCTGTTTTCGGTCGAAAATGACACAAAAATGCAAAAAAAGAGTCCACCTCAAAGAGTAAAGTACCATTTAAAAATTTGTTCCGAAGAAAATAAAAGTTGTTCCAGGTTGTTCTATGCCGGGATGTTATTGTTCTACATTTTGGTGCCGCTAACTCGCCGTTTTCGGTCGAAAATGACACAAAAATGCAAAAAAAGAGTCCACCTCCAAGAGTAAAGGACCCTTTAAACATTTGGTCTGGAAAAAATAAAAGTTCTTCCAGGTTGTTTTATGCTCATTTAATATTGTTCTACATTTTGGTGTCGCTTACTCGCCGGTTTCGGTCGAAAATGACACAATAATGCAAAAAAAGTGTCTACCTCCAAGAGTAAAGTACCCTTTCAAAATTTGTTCCGGAAAATACAAAAGCTTTTCCAGGTTGTTCTATGCTTGGATGTAATTGTTCTCCATTTTGGTGTCGCTGACGCGCCGTTTACGGTCGAAAATTACACAAAAATGCAAAGTGTCTACCTGCAAGAGTGAAGTGCCCTTTCAAAACTTGTTCTGGAGAAAACAAAAGTTGTACCAGGTTGTTCTATGCTCATCTAATATTGTTCTACATTTGGGTGTCGCTAACTCGCCGTTTTCGGTCGAAAATGACACAAAAATGCAAAAAAAGAGTCCACCTCCAAGAGTAAAGTACCCTTTCAAAATTTGTTCCGGAAGAAATAAAAGTTGTTCCAGGTTGTTCTATGCTCATTTAATATTGTTCTACATTTTGGTGCCGCTAACTCGCCGTTTTCGGTCGAAAATGACACAAAAATGCAAAAAAAGAGTCCACCTCAAAGAGTAAAGTACCATTTAAAAATTTGTTCCGAAGAAAATAAAAGTTGTTCCAGGTTGTTCTATGCCGGGATGTTATTGTTCTACATTTTGGTGCCGCTAACTCGCCGTTTTCGGTCGAAAATGACACAAAAATGCAAAAAAAGAGTCCACCTCCAAGAGTAAAGGACCCTTTAAACATTTGGTCTGGAAAAAATAAAAGTTCTTCCAGGTTGTTTTATGCTCATTTAATATTGTTCTACATTTTGGTGTCGCTTACTCGCCGGTTTCGGTCGAAAATGACACAATAATGCAAAAAAAGTGTCTACCTCCAAGAGTAAAGTACCCTTTCAAAATTTGTTCCGGAAAATACAAAAGCTTTTCCAGGTTGTTCTATGCTTGGATGTAATTGTTCTCCATTTTGGTGTCGCTGACGCGCCGTTTACGGTCGAAAATTACACAAAAATGCAAAGTGTCTACCTGCAAGAGTGAAGTGCCCTTTCAAAACTTGTTCTGGAGAAAACAAAAGTTGTACCAGGTTGTTCTATGCTCATCTAATATTGTTCTACATTTGGGTGTCGCTAACTCGCCGTTTTCGGTCGAAAATGACACAAAAATGCAAAAAAAGAGTCCACCTCCAAGAGTAAAGTACCCTTTCAAAATTTGTTCCGGAAGAAATAAAAGTTGTTCCAGGTTGTTCTATGCTCATTTAATATTGTTCTACATTTTGGTGCCGCTAACTCGCCGTTTTCGGTCGAAAATCACACAAAAATGCAAAAAAAGAGTCCACCTCCAAGAGTAAAGTACCATTTAAAAATTTGTTCCGAAGAAAATAAAAGTTGTTCCAGATTGTTCTATGCCGGGATGTTATTGTTCTACATTTTGGTGCTGCTAACTCGCCGTTTTCGGTCGAAAATGACACAAAAATGCAAAAAAAAGAGTCCACCTCCAAGAGTAAAGGACCCTTTAAAAATTTGGTCTGGAAAAAATAAAAGTTGTTCCAGGTTGTTGTATGCTCATCTAATATTGTTCCACATTTTGGTGCCGCTAACTCGCCGTTTTCGGTCGAAAATGACACAAAAAGTTAAAAAAAGAGTCTACCTCCAAGAGTAAAGGACCATTTAAAAATTTGTTCCGAAGAAAATAAAAATTGTTCCAGATTGTTCTATGCCGGGATGTTATTGTTGTACATTTTCGTGCCGCTAACTCGCCGTTTTCGGTCGAAAATGACACAAAAATGCAAAAAAAGAGTCCACCTCCAAGAGTAAAGGACCCTTTAAAACTTTGGTCTGGAAAAAATAAAAGTTCTTCCAGGTTGTTCTATGCTTGGATGTAATTGTTCTCCATTTTGGTGTCGCTGACGCGCCGTTTATGGTCGAAAATTACACAAAAATGCAAAAAAAGAGTCCACCTCCAAGAGTAAAGGACCCTTTAAAAATTTGGTCTGGAAAAAATAAAAGTTCTTCCACGTTGTTTTATGCTCATTTAATATTGTTCTACATTTTGGTGCCGCTAACTCGCCGTTTTCGGTCGAAAATGACACAATAATGCAAAAAAAGTGTCTACCTCCAAGAGTAAAGTACCCTTTCAAAATTTGTTCCGGAAAAAACAAAAGCTTTTCCAGGTTGTTCTATGCTTGGATGTAATTGTTCTCCATTTTGGTGTCGCTGAAGCGCCGTTTACGGTCGAAAATTACACAAAAATGCAAAGTGTCTACCTGCAAGAGTGAAGTGCCCTTTCAAAACTTGTTCTGGATAAAACAAAAGTTGTACCAGGTTGTTCTATGCTAATCTAATATTGTTCTACATTTGGGTGTCGCTGACGCGCCGTTTACGGTTGGAAATGACACAAAAATACAAAAAAAGGGTCTACATCCAAGAGTAAAGTACCCTTTAAAAATTTGTGCTGGAAAAAATAAAAGTTGTTGCAGGTCGTTCTATGCCTGGATGTTATTGTTCTACATTTTGGTGCCGCTAACTCGCCTTTTTCGGTCGAAACTGACAAAAATGCAAAAAAAGAGTCCACCTCCAAGAGTAAAGTACCCTTTCAAAATTTGTTCCGGAAGAAATAAAAGTTGTTCCAGGTTGTTCTATGCTCATTTAATATTGTTCTACATTTTCGTGCCGCTAACTCGCCGTTTTCGGTCGAAAATGACACAAAAATGCAAAAAAAGAATCCACCTCCAAGAGTAAAGGACCCTTTAAAAATTTGGTCTGGAAAAAATAAAAGTTCTTCCACGTTATTTTATGCTCATTTAATATTGTTCTACATTTTGGTGCCGCTAACTCGCCGTTTTCGGTCAAAAATAACACAAAAATGCAAAAAAAGAGTCCACCTCCAAGAGTAAAGGACCCTTTAAAAATTTGGTCTGGAAAAAATAAAAGTTCTTCCAGGTTGTTTTATGCTCATTTAATATTGTTCTACATTTTGGTGTCGCTTACTCGCCGGTTTCGGTCGAAAATGACACAATAATGCAAAAAAAGTGTCTACCTTCAACAGTAAAGTACCCTTTCAAAATTTGTTCCGGAAAAAACAAAAGCTTTTCCAGGTTGTTCTATGCTTGGATGTAATTGTTCTCCATTTTGGTGTCGCTGACGCGCCGTTTACGGTCGAAAATTACACAAAAATGCAAAGTGTCTACCTGCAAGAGTGAAGTGCCCTTTCAAAACTTGTTCTGGAGAAAACAAAAGTTGTACCAGGTTGTTCTATGCTCATCTAATATTGTTCTACATTTGGGTGTCGCTGACGCGCCGTTTACGGTCGGATATGACACAAAAATACAAAAAAAGGGTCTACATCCAAGAGTAAAGTACCCTTTAAAAATTTGTGCTGGAAAAAATAAAAGTTGTTGCAGGTCGTTCTATGCCTGGATGTTATTGTTCTACATTTTGGTGCCGCTAACTCGCCTTTTTCGGTCGAAACTGACACAAAAATGCAAAAAAAGAGTCCACCTCCAAGAGTAAAGTACCCTTTCAAAATTTGTTCCGGAAGAAATAAAAGTTGTTCCAGGTTGTTGTATGCTCATCTAATATTGTTCCACATTTTGGTGCCGCTAACTCGCCGTCTTCGGTCGAAAATGACACAAAAATGCAAAAAAAGAGTCCACCTCCAAGAGTAAAGGACCCTTTAAAAATTTGTTCCGGAAAAAATAAAAGTTGTTCCAGGTAGTTTTATGCCTGGATGTTATTGTCCTACATTTTGGTGCCGCTAACTCGCCTTTTTCGGTCGAAACTGACACAAAAATGCAAAAAAAGAGTCCACCTCCAAGAGTAAAGTACCCTTTCAAAATTTGTTCCGGAAGAAATAAAAGTTGTTCCAGGTTGTTCTATGCTCATTTAATATTGTTCTACATTTTGGTGCCGCTAACTCGCCGTTTTCGGTCGAAAATGACACAAAAATGCAAAAAAAGAGTCCACCTCAAAGAGTAAAGTACCATTTAAAAATTTGTTCCGAAGAAAATAAAAGTTGTTCCAGGTTGTTCTATGCCGGGATGTTATTGTTCTACATTTTGGTGCCGCTAACTCGCCGTTTTCGGTCGAAAATGACACAAAAATGCAAAAAAAGAGTCCACCTCCAAGAGTAAAGGACCCTTTAAACATTTGGTCTGGAAAAAATAAAAGTTCTTCCAGGTTGTTTTATGCTCATTTAATATTGTTCTACATTTTGGTGTCGCTTACTCGCCGGTTTCGGTCGAAAATGACACAATAATGCAAAAAAAGTGTCTACCTCCAAGAGTAAAGTACCCTTTCAAAATTTGTTCCGGAAAATACAAAAGCTTTTCCAGGTTGTTCTATGTTTGGATGTAATTGTTCTCCATTTTGGTGTCGCTGACGCGCCGTTTACGGTCGAAAATTACACAAAAATGCAAAGTGTCTACCTGCAAGAGTGAAGTGCCCTTTCAAAACTTGTTCTGGAGAAAACAAAAGTTGTACCAGGTTGTTCTATGCTCATCTAATATTGTTCTACATTTGGGTGTCGCTAACTCGCCGTTTTCGGTCGAAAATGACACAAAAATGCAAAAAAAAGAGTCCACCTCCAAGAGTAAAGGACCCTTTAAAAATTTGGTCTGGAAAAAATAAAAGTTGTTCCAGGTTGTTGTATGCTCATCTAATATTGTTCCACATTTTGGTGCCGCTAACTCGCAGTTTTCGGTCGAAAATGACACAAAAAGTTAAAAAAAGAGTCTACCTCCAAGAGTAAAGGACCATTTAAAAATTTGTTCCGAAGAAAATAAAAATTGTTCCAGATTGTTCTATGCCGGGATGTTATTGTTGTACATTTTCGTGCCGCTAACTCGCCGTTTTCGGTCGAAAATGACACAAAAATGCAAAAAAAGAGTCCACCTCCAAGAGTAAAGGACCCTTTAAAACTTTGGTCTGGAAAAAATAAAAGTTCTTCCAGGTTGTTCTATGCTTGGATGTAATTGTTCTCCATATTGGTGTCGCTGACGCGCCGTTTATGGTCGAAAATTACACAAAAATGCAAAAAAAGAGTCCACCTCCAAGAGTAAAGGACCCTTTAAAAATTTGGTCTGGAAAAAATAAAAGTTCTTCCACGTTGTTTTATGCTCATTTAATATTGTTCTACATTTTGGTGCCGCTAACTCGCCGTTTTCGGTCGAAAATGACACAAAAATGCAAAAAAAGAGACCACCTCCAAGAGTAAAGTACCATTTAAAAATTTGTTCCGAAGAAAATAAAAGTTGTTCCAGATTGTTCTATGCCGGGATGTTATTGTTCTACATTTTGGTGCCGCTAACTCGCCGTTTTCGGTCGAAAATGACACAAAAATGCAAACAAAGAGTCCACCTCCAAGAGTAAAGGACCCTTTAAAAATTTGGTCTGGAAAAAATAAAAGTTCTTCCAGGTTGTTTTATGCTCATTTAATATTGTTCTACATTTTGGTGTCGCTTACTCGCCGGTTTCGGTCGAAAATGACACAATAATGCAAAAAAAGTGTCTACCTCCAAGAGTAAAGTACCCTTTCAAAATTTGTTCCGGAAAAAACAAAAGCTTTTCCAGGTTGTTCTATGCTTGGATGTAATTGTTCTCCATTTTGGTGTCGCTGACGCGCCGTTTACGGTCGAAAATTACACAAAAATGCAAAGTGTCTACCTGCAAGAGTGAAGTGCCCTTTCAAAACTTGTTCTGGATAAAACAAAAGTTGTACCAGGTTGTTCTATGCTAATCTAATATTGTTCTACATTTGGGTGTCGCTGACGCGCCGTTTACGGTTGGAAATGACACAAAAATACAAAAAAAGGGTCTACATCCAAGAGTAAAGTACCCTTTAAAAATTTGTGCTGGAAAAAATAAAAGTTGTTGCAGGTCGTTCTATGCCTGGATGTAATTGTTCTCCATTTTGGTGTCGCTGACGCGCCGTTTACGGTCGAAAATTACACAAAAATGCAAAAAAAGAGTCCACCTCCAAGAGTAAAGGACCCTTTAAAAATTTGGTCTGGAAAAAATAAAAGTTCTTCCACGTTATTTTATGCTCATTTAATATTGTTCTACATTTTGGTGCCGCTAACTCGCCGTTTTCGGTCAAAAATGACACAAAAATGCAAAAAAAGAGTCCACCTCCAAGAGTAAAAGACCCTTTAAAAATTTGGTCTGGAAAAAATAAAAGTTCTTCCAGGTTGTTTTATGCTCATTTAATATTGTTCTACATTTTGGTGTCGCTTACTCGCCGGTTTCGGTCGAAAATGACACAATAATGCAAAAAAAGTGTCTACCTCCAAGAGTAAAGTACCCTTTCAAAATTTGTTCCGAAAAAAACAAAAGCTTTTCCAGGTTGTTCTATGCTTGGATGTAATTGTTCTCCATTTTGGTGTCGCTGACGCGCCGTTTACGGTCGAAAACTACACAAAAATGCAAAGTGTCTACCTGCAAGAGTGAAGTGCCCTTTCAAAACTTGTTCTGGAGAAAACAAAAGTTGTACCAGGTTGTTCTATGCTCATCTAATATTGTTCTACATTTGGGTGTCGCTGACGCGCCGTTTACGGTCGGAAATGACACAAAAATACAAAAAAAGGGTCTACATCCAAGAGTAAAGTACCCTTTAAAAATTTGTTCCGGAAGAAATAAAAGTTGTTCCACGTTGTTCTATGCTCATTTAATATTGTTCTACATTTTGGTGCCGCTAACTCGCCGTTTTCGGTCGAAAATGACACAAAAATGCAAAAAAAGAGACCACCTCCAAGAGTAAAGTACCATTTAAAAATTTGTTCCGAAGAAAATAAAAGTTGTTCCAGATTGTTCTATGCCGGGATGTTATTTTTCTACATTTTGGTGCCGCTAACTCGCCGTTTTCGGTCGAAAATGACACAAAAATGCAAACAAAGAGTCCACCTCCAAGAGCAAAGGACCCTTTAAAAATTTGGTCTGGAAAAAATAAAAGTTCTTCCAGGTTGTTTTATGCTCATTTAATATTGTTCTACATTTTGGTGTCGCTTACTCGCCGGTTTCGGTCGAAAATGACACAAAAATGCAAAAAAAGAGTCCACCTCTAAGAGTAAAGGACCCTTTAAAAATTTGTTCCGGAAAAAATAAAAGTTGTTCCAGGTAGTTTTATGCCTGGATGTTATTGTCCTACATTTTGGTGCCGCTAACTCGCCTTTTTCGGTCGAAACTGACAAAAAATGCAAAAAAAGAGTCCACCTCCAAGAGTAAAGTACCCTTTCAAAATTTGTTCCGGAAGAAATAAAAGTTGTTCCACGTTGTTCTATGCTCATTTAATATTGTTCTACATTTTGGTGCCGCTAACTCGCCGTTTTCGGTCGAAAATGACACAAAAATGCAAAAAAAGAGACCACCTCCAAGAGTAAAGTACCATTTAAAAATTTGTTCCGAAGAAAATAAAAGTTGTTCCAGATTGTTCTATGCCGGGATGTTATTGTTCTACATTTTGGTGCCGCTAACTCGCCGTTTTCGGTCGAAAATGACACAAAAATGCAAACAAAGAGTCCACCTCCAAGAGTAAAGGACCCTTTAAAAATTTGGTCTGGAAAAAATAAAAGTTCTTCCAGGTTGTTTTATGCTCATTTAATATTGTTCTACATTTTGGTGTCGCTTACTCGCCGGTTTCGGTCGAAAATGACACAATAATGCAAAAAAAGTGTCTACCTCCAAGAGTAAAGTACCCTTTCAAAATTTGTTCCGGAAAAAACAAAAGCTTTTCCAGGTTGTTCTATGCTTGGATGTAATTGTTCTCCATTTTGGTGTCGCTGACGCGCCGTTTACGGTCGAAAATTACACAAAAATGCAAAGTGTCTACCTGCAAGAGTGAAGTGCCCTTTCAAAACTTGTTCTGGATAAAACAAAAGTTGTACCAGGTTGTTCTATGCTAATCTAATATTGTTCTACATTTGGGTGTCGCTGACGCGCCGTTTACGGTTGGAAATGACACAAAAATACAAAAAAAGGGTCTACATCCAAGAGTAAAGTACCCTTTAAAAATTTGTGCTGGAAAAAATAAAAGTTGTTGCAGGTCGTTCTATGCCTGGATGTTATTGTCCTACATTTTGGTGCCGCTAACTCGCCTTTTTCGGTCGAAACTGACAAAAATGCAAAAAAAGAGTCCACCTCCAAGAGTAAAGTACCCTTTCAAAATTTGTTCCGGAAGAAATAAAAGTTGTTCCAGGTTGTTCTATGCTCATTTAATATTGTTCTACATTTTGGTGCCGCTAACTCGCCGTTTTCGGTCGAAAATGGCACAAAAATGCAAAAAAAGAATCCACCTCCAAGAGTAAAGTACCCTTTAAAAATCTGTTCTGGGAAAAATAAAAGTTGTTCCAGGTTGTTGTATGCTCATCTAATATTGTTCCACATTTTGGTGCCGCTAACTCGCCGTCTTCGGTCGAAAATGACACAAAAATGCAAAAAAAGAGTCCACCTCCGAGAGTAAAGGACCCTTTAAAAATTTGTTCCGGAAAAAATAAAAGTTGTTCCAGGTAGTTTTATGCCTGGATGTTATTGTCCTACATTTTGGTGCCGCTAACTCGCCTTTTTCGGTCGAAACTGACACAAAAATGCAAAAAAAGAGTCCACCTCCAAGAGTAAAGTACCCTTTCAAAATTTGTTTCGGAAGAAATAAAAGTTGTTCCAGGTTGTTCTATGCTCATTTAATATTGTTCTACATTTTGGTGCCGCTAACTCGCCGTTTTCGGTCGAAAATTACACAAAAATGCAAAAAAAGAGTCCACCTCCAAGAGTAAAGGACCCTTTAAAAATTTGGTCTGGAAAAAATAAAAGTTCTTCCACGTTGTTTTATGCTCATTTAATATTGTTCTACATTTTGGTGCCGCTAACTCGCCGTTTTCGGTCGAAAATGACACAAAATGTCAAAAAAAGAGTCTACCTCCAAGAGTAAAGGACCATTTAAAAATTTGTTCCGAAGAAAATAAAAGTTGTTCCAGATTGTTCTATGCCGGGATGTTATTGTTCTACATTTTGGTGCCGCTAACTCGCCGTCTTCGGTCGAAAATGACACAAAAATGCAAAAAAAGAGTCCACCTCCAAGAGTAAAGGACCCTTTAAAAATTTGTTCCGGAAAAAATAAAAGTTGTTCCAGGTAGTTTTATGCCTGGATGTTATTGTCCTACATTTTGGTGCCGCTAACTCGCCTTTTTCGGTCGAAACTGACACAAAAATGAAAAAAAAGGGTCCACCTCCAAGAGTAAAGTACCCTTTCAAAATTTGTTCCGGAAGAAATAAAAGTTGTTCCAGGTTGTTCTATGCTCATTTAATATTGTTCTACATTTTGGTGCCGCTAACTCGCCGTTTTCGGTCGAAAATGAAACAAAAATGCAAAAAAAGAGTCCACCTCAAAGAGTAAAGTACCATTTAAAAATTTGTTCCGAAGAAAATAAAAGTTGTTCCAGATTGTTCTATGCCGGGATGTTATTGTTCTACATTTTGGTGCCGCTAACTCGCCGTTTTCGGTCGAAAATGACACAAAAATGCAAAAAAAGAGTCCACCTCCAAGAGTAAAGGACCCTTTAAACATTTGGTCTGGAAAAAATAAAAGTTCTTCCAGGTTGTTTTATGCTCATTTAATATTGTTCTACATTTTGGTGTCGCTTACTCGCCGGTTTCGGTCGAAAATGACACAATAATGCAAAAAAAGTGTCTACCTCCCAGAGTAAAGTACCCTTTCAAAATTTGTTCCGAAGAAAATAAAAGTTGTTCCAGATTGTTCTATGCCCGGATGTTATTGTTCTACATTTTGGTGCCGCTAACTCGCCGTCTTCGGTCGAAAATGACACAAAAATGCAAAAAAAGAGTCCACCTCCAAGAATAAAAGACCCTTTAAAAATTTGTTCCGGAAAAAATAAAAGTTGTTCCAGGTAGTTTTATGCCTGGATGTTATTGTCCTACATTTTGGTGCCGCTAACTCGCCTTTTTCGGTCGAAACTGACAAAAAATGCAAAAAAAGAGTCCACCTCCAAGAGTAAAGTACCCTTTCAAAATTTGTTCCGGAAGAAATAAAAGTTGTTCCACGTTGTTCTATGCTCATTTAATATTGTTCTACATTTTGGTGCCGCTAACTCGCCGTTTTCGGTCGAAAATGACACAAAAATGCAAAAAAAGAGACCACCTCCAAGAGTAAAGTACCATTTAAAAATTTGTTCCGAAGAAAATAAAAGTTGTTCCAGATTGTTCTATGCCGGGATGTTATTGTTCTACATTTTGGTGCCGCTAACTCGCCGTTTTCGGTCGAAAATGACACAAAAATGCAAACAAAGAGTCCACCTCCAAGAGTAAAGGACCCTTTAAAAATTTGGTCTGGAAAAAATAAAAGTTCTTCCAGGTTGTTTTATGCTCATTTAATATTGTTCTACATTTTGGTGTCGCTTACTCGCCGGTTTCGGTCGAAAATGACACAATAATGCAAAAAAAGTGTCTACCTCCAAGAGTAAAGTACCCTTTCAAAATTTGTTCCGGAAAAAACAAAAGCTTTTCCAGGTTGTTCTATGCTTGGATGTAATTGTTCTCCATTTTGGTGTCGCTGACGCGCCGTTTACGGTCGAAAATTACACAAAAATGCAAAGTGTCTACCTGCAAGAGTGAAGTGCCCTTTCAAAACTTGTTCTGGATAAAACAAAAGTTGTACCAGGTTGTTCTATGCTAATCTAATATTGTTCTACATTTGGGTGTCGCTGACGCGCCGTTTACGGTTGGAAATGACACAAAAATACAAAAAAAGGGTCTACATCCAAGAGTAAAGTACCCTTTAAAAATTTGTGCTGGAAAAAATAAAAGTTGTTGCAGGTCGTTCTATGCCTGGATGTTATTGTCCTACATTTTGGTGCCGCTAACTCGCCTTTTTCGGTCGAAACTGACAAAAATGCAAAAAAAGAGTCCACCTCCAAGAGTAAAGTACCCTTTCAAAATTTGTTCCGGAAGAAATAAAAGTTGTTCCAGGTTGTTCTATGCTCATTTAATATTGTTCTACATTTTGGTGCCGCTAACTCGCCGTTTTCGGTCGAAAATGGCACAAAAATGCAAAAAAAGAATCCACCTCCAAGAGTAAAGTACCCTTTAAAAATCTGTTCTGGGAAAAATAAAAGTTGTTCCAGGTTGTTGTATGCTCATCTAATATTGTTCCACATTTTGGTGCCGCTAACTCGCCGTCTTCGGTCGAAAATGACACAAAAATGCAAAAAAAGAGTCCACCTCCGAGAGTAAAGGACCCTTTAAAAATTTGTTCCGGAAAAAATAAAAGTTGTTCCAGGTAGTTTTATGCCTGGATGTTATTGTCCTACATTTTGGTGCCGCTAACTCGCCTTTTTCGGTCGAAACTGACACAAAAATGCAAAAAAAGAGTCCACCTCCAAGAGTAAAGTACCCTTTCAAAATTTGTTTCGGAAGAAATAAAAGTTGTTCCAGGTTGTTCTATGCTCATTTAATATTGTTCTACATTTTGGTGCCGCTAACTCGCCGTTTTCGGTCGAAAATTACACAAAAATGCAAAAAAAGAGTCCACCTCCAAGAGTAAAGGACCCTTTAAAAATTTGGTCTGGAAAAAATAAAAGTTCTTCCACGTTGTTTTATGCTCATTTAATATTGTTCTACATTTTGGTGCCGCTAACTCGCCGTTTTCGGTCGAAAATGACACAAAATGTCAAAAAAAGAGTCTACCTCCAAGAGTAAAGGACCATTTAAAAATTTGTTCCGAAGAAAATAAAAGTTGTTCCAGATTGTTCTATGCCGGGATGTTATTGTTCTACATTTTGGTGCCGCTAACTCGCCGTCTTCGGTCGAAAATGACACAAAAATGCAAAAAAAGAGTCCACCTCCAAGAGTAAAGGACCCTTTAAAAATTTGTTCCGGAAAAAATAAAAGTTGTTCCAGGTAGTTTTATGCCTGGATGTTATTGTCCTACATTTTGGTGCCGCTAACTCGCCTTTTTCGGTCGAAACTGACACAAAAATGCAAAAAAAGAGTCCACCTCCAAGAGTAAAGTACCCTTTCAAAATTTGTTCCGGAAGAAATAAAAGTTGTTCCAGGTTGTTCTATGCTCATTTAATATTGTTCTACATTTTGGTGCCGCTAACTCGCCGTTTTCGGTCGAAAATGACACAAAAATGCAAAAAAAGAGTCCACCTCAAAGAGTAAAGTACCATTTAAAAATTTGTTCCGAAGAAAATAAAAGTTGTTCCAGGTTGTTCTATGCCGGGATGTTATTGTTCTACATTTTGGTGCCGCTAACTCGCCGGTTTCGGTCGAAACTGACAAAAAATGCAAAAAAAGAGTCCACCTCCAAGAGTAAAGTACCTTTTCAAAATTTGTTCCGGAAGAAATAAAAGTTGTTCCACGTTGTTCTATGCTCATTTAATATTGTTCTACATTTTGGTGCCGCTAACTCGCCGTTTTCGGTCGAAAATGACACAAAAATGCAAAAAAAGAGTCCACCTCCAAGAGTAAAGTACCATTTAAAAATTTGTTCCGAAGAAAATAAAAGTTGTTCCAGATTGTTCTATGCCGGGATGTTATTGTTCTACATTTTGGTGCCGCTAACTCGCCGTTTTCGGTCGAAAATGACACAAAAATGCAAAAAAAGAGTCCACCTCCAAGAGTAAAGGACCCTTTAAAAATTTGGTCTGGAAAAAATAAAAGTTCTTCCAGGTTGTTTTATGCTCATTTAATATTGTTCTACATTTTGGTGTCGCTTACTCGCCGGTTTCGGTCGAAAATGACACAATAATGCAAAAAAAGTGTCTACCTCCAAGAGTAAAGTACCCTTTCAAAATTTGTTCCGGAAAAAACAAAAGCTTTTCCAGGTTGTTCTATGCTCATCTAATATTGTTCTACATTTGGGTGTCGCTGACGCGCCGTTTACGGTCGGATATGACACAAAAATACAAAAAAAGGGTCTACATCCAAGAGTAAAGTACCCTTTAAAAATTTGTGCTGGAAAAAATAAAAGTTGTTGCAGGTCGTTCTATGCCTGGATGTTATTGTTCTACATTTTGGTGCCGCTAACTCGCCTTTTTCGGTCGAAACTGACACAAAAATGCAAAAAAAGAGTCCACCTCCAAGAGTAAAGTACCCTTTCAAAATTTGTTCCGGAAGAAATAAAAGTTGTTCCAGGTTGTTCTATGCTCATTTAATATTGTTCTACATTTTGGTGCCGCTAACTCGCCGTTTTCGGTCGAAAATGACACAAAAATGCAAAAAAAGAATCCACCTCCAAGAGTAAAGTACCCTTTAAAAATCTGTTCTGGGAAAAATAAAAGTTGTTCCAGGTTGTTGTATGCTCATCTAATATTGTTCCACATTTTGGTGCCGCTAACTCGCCGTTTTCGGTCGAAAATGACACAAAAAGTTAAAAAAAGAGTCTACCTCCAAGAGTAAAGGACCATTTAAAAATTTGTTCCGGAAAAAATAAAAGTTGTTCCAGGTAGTTTTAAGCCTGGATGTTATTGTCCTACATTTTGGTGCCGCTAACTCGCCTTTTTCGGTCGAAACTGACAAAAAATGCAAAAAAAGAGTCCACCTCCAAGAGTAAAGTACCCTTTCAAAATTTGTTCCGGAAGAAATAAAAGTTGTTCCACGTTGTTCTATGCTCATTTAATATTGTTCTACATTTTGGTGCCGCTAACTCGCCGTTTTCGGTCGAAAATGACACAAAAATGCAAAAAAAGAATCCACCTCCAAGAGTAAAGTACCCTTTAAAAATTTGGTCTGGAAAAAATAAAAGTTCTTCCACGTTGTTTTATGCTCATTTAATATTGTTCTACATTTTGGTGTCGCTTACTCGCCGGTTTCGGTCGAAAATGACACAATAATGCAAAAAAAGTGTCTACCTCCCAGAGTAAAGTACCCTTTCAAAATTTGTTCCGAAGAAAATAAAAGTTGTTCCAGATTGTTCTATGCCCGGATGTTATTGTTCTACATTTTGGTGCCGCTAACTCGCCGTCTTCGGTCGAAAATGACACAAAAATGCAAAAAAAGAGTCCACCTCCAAGAATAAAAGACCCTTTAAAAATTTGTTCCGGAAAAAATAAAAGTTGTTCCAGGTAGTTTTATGCCTGGATGTTATTGTCCTACATTTTGGTGCCGCTAACTCGCCTTTTTCGGTCGAAACTGACAAAAAATGCAAAAAAAGAGTCCACCTCCAAGAGTAAAGTACCCTTTCAAAATTTGTTCCGGAAGAAATAAAAGTTGTTCCACGTTGTTCTATGCTCATTTAATATTGTTCTACATTTTGGTGCCGCTAACTCGCCGTTTTCGGTCGAAAATGACACAAAAATGCAAAAAAAGAATCCACCTCCAAGAGTAAAGTACCCTTTAAAAATCTGTTCTGGGAAAAACAAAAGTTGTTCCAGGTTGTTGTATGCTCATCTAATATTGTTCCACATTTTGGTGCCGCTAACTCGCCGTCTTCGGTCGAAAATGACACAAAAATGCAAAAAAAGAGTCCACCTCCAAGAGTAAAGTACCATTTAAAAATTTGTTCCGAAGAAAATAAAAGTTGTTCCAGATTGTTCTATGCCGGGATGTTATTGTTCTACATTTTGGTGCCGCTAACTCGCCGTTTTCGGTCGAAAATGACACAAAAATGCAAAAAAAAGAGTCCACCTCCAAGAGTAAAGGACCCTTTAAAAATTTGGTCTGGAAAAAATAAAAGTTCTTCCAGGTTGTTTTATGCTGATTTAATATTGTTCTACATTTTGGTGTCGCTTACTCGCCGGTTTCGGTCGAAAATGACACAATAATGCAAAAAAAGTGTCTACCTCCAAGAGTAAAGTACCCTTTCAAAATTTGGTCTGGAAAAAATAAAAGTTCTTCCAGGTTGTTTTATGCTGATTTAATATTGTTCTACATTTTGGTGTCGCTTACTCGCCGGTTTCGGTCGAAAATGACACAATAATGCAAAAAAAGTGTCTACCTCCAAGAGTAAAGTACCCTTTCAAAATTTGTTCCGGAAAAAACAAAAGCTTTTCCAGGTTGTTCTATGCTTGGATGTAATTGTTCTCCATTTTGGTGTCGCTGACGCGCAGTTTACGGTCGAAAATTACACAAAAATGCAAAGTGTCTACCTGCAAGAGTGAAGTGCCCTTTCAAAACTTGTTCTGGAGAAAACAAAAGTTGTACCAGGTTGTTCTATGCTCATCTAATATTGTTCTACATTTGGGTGTCGCTGACGCGCCGTTTACGGTCGGATATGACACAAAAATACAAAAAAAGGGTCTACATCCAAGAGTAAAGTACCCTTTAAAAATTTGTGCTGGAAAAAATAAAAGTTGTTGCAGGTCGTTCTATGCCTGGATGTTATTGTTCTACATTTTGGTGCCGCTAACTCGCCTTTTTCGGTCGAAACTGACACAAAAATGCAAAAAAAGAGTCCACCTCCAAGAGTAAAGTACCCTTTCAAAATTTGTTCCGGAAGAAATAAAAGTTGTTCCAGGTTGTTCTATGCTCATTTAATATTGTTCTACATTTTGGTGCCGCTAACTCGCCGTTTTCGGTCGAAAATGACACAAAAATGCAAAAAAAGAATCCACCTCCAAGAGTAAAGTACCCTTTAAAAATCTGTTCTGGGAAAAATAAAAGTTGTTCCAGGTTGTTGTATGCTCATCTAATATTGTTCCACATTTTGGTGCCGCTAACTCGCCGTTTTCGGTCGAAAATGACACAAAAAGTTAAAAAAAGAGTCTACCTCCAAGAGTAAAGGACCATTTAAAAATTTGTTCCGGAAAAAATAAAAGTTGTTCCAGGTAGTTTTATGCCTGGATGTTATTGTCCTACATTTTGGTGCCGCTAACTCGCCTTTTTCGGTCGAAACTGACAAAAAATGCAAAAAAAGAGTCCACCTCCAAGAGTAAAGTACCCTTTCAAAATTTGTTCCGGAAGAAATAAAAGTTGTTCCACGTTGTTCTATGCTCATTTAATATTGTTCTACATTTTGGTGCCGCTAACTCGCCGTTTTCGGTCGAAAATGACACAAAAATGCAAAAGAAGAATCCACCTCCAAGAGTAAAGTACCCTTTAAAAATTTGGTCTGGAAAAAATAAAAGTTCTTCCACGTTGTTTTATGCTCATTTAATATTGTTCTACATTTTGGTGCCGCTAACTCGCCGTTTTCGGTCGAAAATGACACAAAATGTTAAAAAAAGAGTCTACCTCCAAGAGTAAAGGACCATTTAAAAATTTGTTCCGAAGAAAATAAAAGTTGTTCCAGATTGTTCTATGCCCGGATGTTATTGTTCTACATTTTGGTGCCGCTAACTCGCCGTCTTCGGTCGAAAATGACACAAAAATGCAAAAAAAGAGTCCACCTCCAAGAATAAAGGACCCTTTAAAAATTTGTTCCGGAAAAAATAAAAGTTGTTCCAGGTAGTTTTATGCCTGGATGTTATTGTCCTACATTTTGGTGCCGCTAACTCGCCTTTTTCGGTCGAAACTGACACAAAAATGCAAAAAAAGAGTCCACCTGCAAGAGTAAAGTACCCTTTCAAAATTTGTTCCGGAAGAAATAAAAGTTGTTCCAGGTTGTTCTATGCTCATTTAATATTGTTCTACATTTTGGTGCCGCTAACTCGCTGTTTTCGGTCGAAAATGACACAAAAATGCAAAAAAAGATTCCACCTCAAAGAGTAAAGTACCATTTAAAAATTTGTTCCGAAGAAAATAAAAGTTGTTCCAGGTTGTTCTATGCCGGGATGTTATTGTTCTACATTTTGGTGCCGCTAACTCGCCGTTTTCGGTCGAAAATGACACAAAAATGCAAAAAAAGAGTCCACCTCCAAGAGTAAAGGACCCTTTAAACATTTGGTCTGGAAAAAATAAAAGTTCTTCCAGGTTGTTTTATGCTCATTTAATATTGTTCTACATTTTGGTGTCGCTTACTCGCCGGTTTCGGTCGAAAATGACACAATAATGCAAAAAAAGTGTCTACCTCCCAGAGTAAAGTACCCTTTCAAAATTTGTTCCGAAGAAAATAAAAGTTGTTCCAGATTGTTCTATGCCCGGATGTTATTGTTCTACATTTTGGTGCCGCTAACTCGCCGTCTTCGGTCGAAAATGACACAAAAATGCAAAAAAAGAGTCCACCTCCAAGAATAAAAGACCCTTTAAAAATTTGTTCCGGAAAAAATAAAAGTTGTTCCAGGTAGTTTTATGCCTGGATGTTATTGTCCTACATTTTGGTGCCGCTAACTCGCCTTTTTCGGTCGAAACTGACAAAAAATGCAAAAAAAGAGTCCACCTCCAAGAGTAAAGTACCCTTTCAAAATTTGTTCCGGAAGAAATAAAAGTTGTTCCACGTTGTTCTATGCTCATTTAATATTGTTCTACATTTTGGTGCCGCTAACTCGCCGTTTTCGGTCGAAAATGACACAAAAATGCAAAAAAAGAGACCACCTCCAAGAGTAAAGTACCATTTAAAAATTTGTTCCGAAGAAAATAAAAGTTGTTCCAGATTGTTCTATGCCGGGATGTTATTGTTCTACATTTTGGTGCCGCTAACTCGCCGTTTTCGGTCGAAAATGACACAAAAATGCAAACAAAGAGTCCACCTCCAAGAGTAAAGGACCCTTTAAAAATTTGGTCTGGAAAAAATAAAAGTTCTTCCAGGTTGTTTTATGCTCATTTAATATTGTTCTACATTTTGGTGTCGCTTACTCGCCGGTTTCGGTCGAAAATGACACAATAATGCAAAAAAAGTGTCTACCTCCAAGAGTAAAGTACCCTTTCAAAATTTGTTCCGGAAAAAACAAAAGCTTTTCCAGGTTGTTCTATGCTTGGATGTAATTGTTCTCCATTTTGGTGTCGCTGACGCGCCGTTTACGGTCGAAAATTACACAAAAATGCAAAGTGTCTACCTGCAAGAGTGAAGTGCCCTTTCAAAACTTGTTCTGGATAAAACAAAAGTTGTACCAGGTTGTTCTATGCTAATCTAATATTGTTCTACATTTGGGTGTCGCTGACGCGCCGTTTACGGTTGGAAATGACACAAAAATACAAAAAAAGGGTCTACATCCAAGAGTAAAGTACCCTTTAAAAATTTGTGCTGGAAAAAATAAAAGTTGTTGCAGGTCGTTCTATGCCTGGATGTTATTGTCCTACATTTTGGTGCCGCTAACTCGCCTTTTTCGGTCGAAACTGACAAAAATGCAAAAAAAGAGTCCACCTCCAAGAGTAAAGTACCCTTTCAAAATTTGTTCCGGAAGAAATAAAAGTTGTTCCAGGTTGTTCTATGCTCATTTAATATTGTTCTACATTTTGGTGCCGCTAACTCGCCGTTTTCGGTCGAAAATGGCACAAAAATGCAAAAAAAGAATCCACCTCCAAGAGTAAAGTACCCTTTAAAAATCTGTTCTGGGAAAAATAAAAGTTGTTCCAGGTTGTTGTATGCTCATCTAATATTGTTCCACATTTTGGTGCCGCTAACTCGCCGTCTTCGGTCGAAAATGACACAAAAATGCAAAAAAAGAGTCCACCTCCGAGAGTAAAGGACCCTTTAAAAATTTGTTCCGGAAAAAATAAAAGTTGTTCCAGGTAGTTTTATGCCTGGATGTTATTGTCCTACATTTTGGTGCCGCTAACTCGCCTTTTTCGGTCGAAACTGACACAAAAATGCAAAAAAAGAGTCCACCTCCAAGAGTAAAGTACCCTTTCAAAATTTGTTTCGGAAGAAATAAAAGTTGTTCCAGGTTGTTCTATGCTCATTTAATATTGTTCTACATTTTGGTGCCGCTAACTCGCCGTTTTCGGTCGAAAATTACACAAAAATGCAAAAAAAGAGTCCACCTCCAAGAGTAAAGGACCCTTTAAAAATTTGGTCTGGAAAAAATAAAAGTTCTTCCACGTTGTTTTATGCTCATTTAATATTGTTCTACATTTTGGTGCCGCTAACTCGCCGTTTTCGGTCGAAAATGACACAAAATGTCAAAAAAAGAGTCTACCTCCAAGAGTAAAGGACCATTTAAAAATTTGTTCCGAAGAAAATAAAAGTTGTTCCAGATTGTTCTATGCCGGGATGTTATTGTTCTACATTTTGGTGCCGCTAACTCGCCGTCTTCGGTCGAAAATGACACAAAAATGCAAAAAAAGAGTCCACCTCCAAGAGTAAAGGACCCTTTAAAAATTTGTTCCGGAAAAAATAAAAGTTGTTCCAGGTAGTTTTATGCCTGGATGTTATTGTCCTACATTTTGGTGCCGCTAACTCGCCTTTTTCGGTCGAAACTGACACAAAAATGCAAAAAAAGAGTCCACCTCCAAGAGTAAAGTACCCTTTCAAAATTTGTTCCGGAAGAAATAAAAGTTGTTCCAGGTTGTTCTATGCTCATTTAATATTGTTCTACATTTTGGTGCCGCTAACTCGCCGTTTTCGGTCGAAAATGACACAAAAATGCAAAAAAAGAGTCCACCTCAAAGAGTAAAGTACCATTTAAAAATTTGTTCCGAAGAAAATAAAAGTTGTTCCAGGTTGTTCTATGCCGGGATGTTATTGTTCTACATTTTGGTGCCGCTAACTCGCCGGTTTCGGTCGAAACTGACAAAAAATGCAAAAAAAGAGTCCACCTCCAAGAGTAAAGTACCTTTTCAAAATTTGTTCCGGAAGAAATAAAAGTTGTTCCACGTTGTTCTATGCTCATTTAATATTGTTCTACATTTTGGTGCCGCTAACTCGCCGTTTTCGGTCGAAAATGACACAAAAATGCAAAAAAAGAGTCCACCTCCAAGAGTAAAGTACCATTTAAAAATTTGTTCCGAAGAAAATAAAAGTTGTTCCAGATTGTTCTATGCCGGGATGTTATTGTTCTACATTTTGGTGCCGCTAACTCGCCGTTTTCGGTCGAAAATGACACAAAAATGCAAAAAAAGAGTCCACCTCCAAGAGTAAAGGACCCTTTAAAAATTTGGTCTGGAAAAAATAAAAGTTCTTCCAGGTTGTTTTATGCTCATTTAATATTGTTCTACATTTTGGTGTCGCTTACTCGCCGGTTTCGGTCGAAAATGACACAATAATGCAAAAAAAGTGTCTACCTCCAAGAGTAAAGTACCCTTTCAAAATTTGTTCCGGAAAAAACAAAAGCTTTTCCAGGTTGTTCTATGCTCATCTAATATTGTTCTACATTTGGGTGTCGCTGACGCGCCGTTTACGGTCGGATATGACACAAAAATACAAAAAAAGGGTCTACATCCAAGAGTAAAGTACCCTTTAAAAATTTGTGCTGGAAAAAATAAAAGTTGTTGCAGGTCGTTCTATGCCTGGATGTTATTGTTCTACATTTTGGTGCCGCTAACTCGCCTTTTTCGGTCGAAACTGACACAAAAATGCAAAAAAAGAGTCCACCTCCAAGAGTAAAGTACCCTTTCAAAATTTGTTCCGGAAGAAATAAAAGTTGTTCCAGGTTGTTCTATGCTCATTTAATATTGTTCTACATTTTGGTGCCGCTAACTCGCCGTTTTCGGTCGAAAATGACACAAAAATGCAAAAAAAGAATCCACCTCCAAGAGTAAAGTACCCTTTAAAAATCTGTTCTGGGAAAAATAAAAGTTGTTCCAGGTTGTTGTATGCTCATCTAATATTGTTCCACATTTTGGTGCCGCTAACTCGCCGTTTTCGGTCGAAAATGACACAAAAAGTTAAAAAAAGAGTCTACCTCCAAGAGTAAAGGACCATTTAAAAATTTGTTCCGGAAAAAATAAAAGTTGTTCCAGGTAGTTTTAAGCCTGGATGTTATTGTCCTACATTTTGGTGCCGCTAACTCGCCTTTTTCGGTCGAAACTGACAAAAAATGCAAAAAAAGAGTCCACCTCCAAGAGTAAAGTACCCTTTCAAAATTTGTTCCGGAAGAAATAAAAGTTGTTCCACGTTGTTCTATGCTCATTTAATATTGTTCTACATTTTGGTGCCGCTAACTCGCCGTTTTCGGTCGAAAATGACACAAAAATGCAAAAAAAGAATCCACCTCCAAGAGTAAAGTACCCTTTAAAAATTTGGTCTGGAAAAAATAAAAGTTCTTCCACGTTGTTTTATGCTCATTTAATATTGTTCTACATTTTGGTGTCGCTTACTCGCCGGTTTCGGTCGAAAATGACACAATAATGCAAAAAAAGTGTCTACCTCCCAGAGTAAAGTACCCTTTCAAAATTTGTTCCGAAGAAAATAAAAGTTGTTCCAGATTGTTCTATGCCCGGATGTTATTGTTCTACATTTTGGTGCCGCTAACTCGCCGTCTTCGGTCGAAAATGACACAAAAATGCAAAAAAAGAGTCCACCTCCAAGAATAAAAGACCCTTTAAAAATTTGTTCCGGAAAAAATAAAAGTTGTTCCAGGTAGTTTTATGCCTGGATGTTATTGTCCTACATTTTGGTGCCGCTAACTCGCCTTTTTCGGTCGAAACTGACAAAAAATGCAAAAAAAGAGTCCACCTCCAAGAGTAAAGTACCCTTTCAAAATTTGTTCCGGAAGAAATAAAAGTTGTTCCACGTTGTTCTATGCTCATTTAATATTGTTCTACATTTTGGTGCCGCTAACTCGCCGTTTTCGGTCGAAAATGACACAAAAATGCAAAAAAAGAATCCACCTCCAAGAGTAAAGTACCCTTTAAAAATCTGTTCTGGGAAAAACAAAAGTTGTTCCAGGTTGTTGTATGCTCATCTAATATTGTTCCACATTTTGGTGCCGCTAACTCGCCGTCTTCGGTCGAAAATGACACAAAAATGCAAAAAAAGAGTCCACCTCCAAGAGTAAAGTACCATTTAAAAATTTGTTCCGAAGAAAATAAAAGTTGTTCCAGATTGTTCTATGCCGGGATGTTATTGTTCTACATTTTGGTGCCGCTAACTCGCCGTTTTCGGTCGAAAATGACACAAAAATGCAAAAAAAAGAGTCCACCTCCAAGAGTAAAGGACCCTTTAAAAATTTGGTCTGGAAAAAATAAAAGTTCTTCCAGGTTGTTTTATGCTGATTTAATATTGTTCTACATTTTGGTGTCGCTTACTCGCCGGTTTCGGTCGAAAATGACACAATAATGCAAAAAAAGTGTCTACCTCCAAGAGTAAAGTACCCTTTCAAAATTTGGTCTGGAAAAAATAAAAGTTCTTCCAGGTTGTTTTATGCTGATTTAATATTGTTCTACATTTTGGTGTCGCTTACTCGCCGGTTTCGGTCGAAAATGACACAATAATGCAAAAAAAGTGTCTACCTCCAAGAGTAAAGTACCCTTTCAAAATTTGTTCCGGAAAAAACAAAAGCTTTTCCAGGTTGTTCTATGCTTGGATGTAATTGTTCTCCATTTTGGTGTCGCTGACGCGCAGTTTACGGTCGAAAATTACACAAAAATGCAAAGTGTCTACCTGCAAGAGTGAAGTGCCCTTTCAAAACTTGTTCTGGAGAAAACAAAAGTTGTACCAGGTTGTTCTATGCTCATCTAATATTGTTCTACATTTGGGTGTCGCTGACGCGCCGTTTACGGTCGGATATGACACAAAAATACAAAAAAAGGGTCTACATCCAAGAGTAAAGTACCCTTTAAAAATTTGTGCTGGAAAAAATAAAAGTTGTTGCAGGTCGTTCTATGCCTGGATGTTATTGTTCTACATTTTGGTGCCGCTAACTCGCCTTTTTCGGTCGAAACTGACACAAAAATGCAAAAAAAGAGTCCACCTCCAAGAGTAAAGTACCCTTTCAAAATTTGTTCCGGAAGAAATAAAAGTTGTTCCAGGTTGTTCTATGCTCATTTAATATTGTTCTACATTTTGGTGCCGCTAACTCGCCGTTTTCGGTCGAAAATGACACAAAAATGCAAAAAAAGAATCCACCTCCAAGAGTAAAGTACCCTTTAAAAATCTGTTCTGGGAAAAATAAAAGTTGTTCCAGGTTGTTGTATGCTCATCTAATATTGTTCCACATTTTGGTGCCGCTAACTCGCCGTTTTCGGTCGAAAATGACACAAAAAGTTAAAAAAAGAGTCTACCTCCAAGAGTAAAGGACCATTTAAAAATTTGTTCCGGAAAAAATAAAAGTTGTTCCAGGTAGTTTTATGCCTGGATGTTATTGTCCTACATTTTGGTGCCGCTAACTCGCCTTTTTCGGTCGAAACTGACAAAAAATGCAAAAAAAGAGTCCACCTCCAAGAGTAAAGTACCCTTTCAAAATTTGTTCCGGAAGAAATAAAAGTTGTTCCACGTTGTTCTATGCTCATTTAATATTGTTCTACATTTTGGTGCCGCTAACTCGCCGTTTTCGGTCGAAAATGACACAAAAATGCAAAAAAAGAATCCACCTCCAAGAGTAAAGTACCCTTTAAAAATTTGGTCTGGAAAAAATAAAAGTTCTTCCACGTTGTTTTATGCTCATTTAATATTGTTCTACATTTTGGTGCCGCTAACTCGCCGTTTTCGGTCGAAAATGACACAAAATGTTAAAAAAAGAGTCTACCTCCAAGAGTAAAGGACCATTTAAAAATTTGTTCCGAAGAAAATAAAAGTTGTTCCAGATTGTTCTATGCCCGGATGTTATTGTTCTACATTTTGGTGCCGCTAACTCGCCGTCTTCGGTCGAAAATGACACAAAAATGCAAAAAAAGAGTCCACCTCCAAGAATAAAGGACCCTTTAAAAATTTGTTCCGGAAAAAATAAAAGTTGTTCCAGGTAGTTTTATGCCTGGATGTTATTGTCCTACATTTTGGTGCCGCTAACTCGCCTTTTTCGGTCGAAACTGACACAAAAATGCAAAAAAAGAGTCCACCTGCAAGAGTAAAGTACCCTTTCAAAATTTGTTCCGGAAGAAATAAAAGTTGTTCCAGGTTGTTCTATGCTCATTTAATATTGTTCTACATTTTGGTGCCGCTAACTCGCTGTTTTCGGTCGAAAATGACACAAAAATGCAAAAAAAGATTCCACCTCAAAGAGTAAAGTACCATTTAAAAATTTGTTCCGAAGAAAATAAAAGTTGTTCCAGGTTGTTCTATGCCGGGATGTTATTGTTCTACATTTTGGTGCCGCTAACTCGCCGTTTTCGGTCGAAAATGACACAAAAATGCAAAAAAAGAGTCCACCTCCAAGAGTAAAGGACCCTTTAAACATTTGGTCTGGAAAAAATAAAAGTTCTTCCAGGTTGTTTTATGCTCATTTAATATTGTTCTACATTTTGGTGTCGCTTACTCGCCGGTTTCGGTCGAAAATGACACAATAATGCAAAAAAAGTGTCTACCTCCAAGAGTAAAGTACCCTTTCAAAATTTGTTCCGGAAAATACAAAAGCTTTTCCAGGTTGTTCTATGCTTGGATGTAATTGTTCTCCATTTTGGTGTCGCTGACGCGCCGTTTACGGTCGAAAATTACACAAAAATGCAAAGTGTCTACCTGCAAGAGTGAAGTGCCCTTTCAAAACTTGTTCTGGAGAAAACAAAAGTTGTACCAGGTTGTTCTATGCTCATCTAATATTGTTCTACATTTGGGTGTCGCTAACTCGCCGTTTTCGGTCGAAAATGACACAAAAATGCAAAAAAAGAGTCCACCTCCAAGAGTAAAGTACCCTTTCAAAATTTGTTCCGGAAGAAATAAAAGTTGTTCCAGGTTGTTCTATGCTCATTTAATATTGTTCTACATTTTGGTGCCGCTAACTCGCCGTTTTCGGTCGAAAATCACACAAAAATGCAAAAAAAGAGTCCACCTCCAAGAGTAAAGTACCATTTAAAAATTTGTTCCGAAGAAAATAAAAGTTGTTCCAGATTGTTCTATGCCGGGATGTTATTGTTCTACATTTGGGTGTCGCTGACGCGCCGTTTACGGTTGGAAATGACACAAAAATACAAAAAAAGGGTCTACATCCAAGAGTAAAGTACCCTTTAAAAATTTGTGCTGGAAAAAATAAAAGTTGTTGCAGGTCGTTCTATGCCTGGATGTTATTGTTCTACATTTTGGTGCCGCTAACTCGCCTTTTTCGGTCGAAACTGACAAAAATGCAAAAAAAGAGTCCACCTCCAAGAGTAAAGTACCCTTTCAAAATTTGTTCCGGAAGAAATAAAAGTTGTTCCAGGTTGTTCTATGCTCATTTAATATTGTTCTACATTTTGGTGCCGCTAACTCGCCGTTTTCGGTCGAAAATGACACAAAAATGCAAAAAAAGAATCCACCTCCAAGAGTAAAGGACCCTTTAAAAATTTGGTCTGGAAAAAATAAAAGTTCTTCCACGTTATTTTATGCTCATTTAATATTGTTCTACATTTTGGTGCCGCTAACTCGCCGTTTTCGGTCAAAAATAACACAAAAATGCAAAAAAAGAGTCCACCTCCAAGAGTAAAGGACCCTTTAAAAATTTGGTCTGGAAAAAATAAAAGTTCTTCCAGGTTGTTTTATGCTCATTTAATATTGTTCTACATTTTGGTGTCGCTTACTCGCCGGTTTCGGTCGAAAATGACAAAATAATGCAAAAAAAGTGTCTACCTTCAAGAGTAAAGTACCCTTTCAAAATTTGTTCCGGAAAAAACAAAAGCTTTTCCAGGTTGTTCTATGCTTGGATGTAATTGTTCTCCATTTTGGTGTCGCTGACGCGCCGTTTACGGTCGAAAATTACACAAAAATGCAAAGTGTCTACCTGCAAGAGTGAAGTGCCCTTTCAAAACTTGTTCTGGAGAAAACAAAAGTTGTACCAGGTTGTTCTATGCTCATCTAATATTGTTCTACATTTGGGTGTCGCTGACGCGCCGTTTACGGTCGGATATGACACAAAAATACAAAAAAAGGGTCTACATCCAAGAGTAAAGTACCCTTTAAAAATTTGTGCTGGAAAAAATAAAAGTTGTTGCAGGTCGTTCTATGCCTGGATGTTATTGTTCTACATTTTGGTGCCGCTAACTCGCCTTTTTCGGTCGAAACTGACACAAAAATGCAAAAAAAGAGTCCACCTCCAAGAGTAAAGTACCCTTTCAAAATTTGTTCCGGAAGAAATAAAAGTTGTTCCAGGTTGTTCTATGCTCATTTAATATTGTTCTACATTTTGGTGCCGCTAACTCGCCGTTTTCGGTCGAAAATGACACAAAAATGCAAAAAAAGAATCCACCTCCAAGAGTAAAGTACCCTTTAAAAATCTGTTCTGGGAAAAATAAAAGTTGTTCCAGGTTGTTGTATGCTCATCTAATATTGTTCCACATTTTGGTGCCGCTAACTCGCCGTCTTCGGTCGAAAATGACACAAAAATGCAAAAAAAGAGTCCACCTCCAAGAGTAAAGGACCCTTTAAAAATTTGTTCCGGAAAAAATAAAAGTTGTTCCAGGTAGTTTTATGCCTGGATGTTATTGTCCTACATTTTGGTGCCGCTAACTCGCCTTTTTCGGTCGAAACTGACACAAAAATGCAAAAAAAGAGTCCACCTCCAAGAGTAAAGTACCCTTTCAAAATTTGTTCCGGAAGAAATAAAAGTTGTTCCAGGTTGTTCTATGCTCATTTAATATTGTTCTACATTTTGGTGCCGCTAACTCGCCGTTTTCGGTCGAAAATGACACAAAAATGCAAAAAAAGAGTCCACCTCAAAGAGTAAAGTACCATTTAAAAATTTGTTCCGAAGAAAATAAAAGTTGTTCCAGGTTGTTCTATGCCGGGATGTTATTGTTCTACATTTTGGTGCCGCTAACTCGCCGTTTTCGGTCGAAAATGACACAAAAATGCAAAAAAAGAGTCCACCTCCAAGAGTAAAGGACCCTTTAAACATTTGGTCTGGAAAAAATAAAAGTTCTTCCAGGTTGTATTATGCTCATTTAATATTGTTCTACATTTTGGTGTCGCTTACTCGCCGGTTTCGGTCGAAAATGACACAATAATGCAAAAAAAGTGTATACCTCCAAGAGTAAAGTACCCTTTCAAAATTTGTTCCGGAAAATACAAAAGCTTTTCCAGGTTGTTCTATGTTTGGATGTAATTGTTCTCCATTTTGGTGTCGCTGACGCGCCGTTTACGGTCGAAAATTACACAAAAATGCAAAGTGTCTACCTGCAAGAGTGAAGTGCCCTTTCAAAACTTGTTCTGGAGAAAACAAAAGTTGTACCAGGTTGTTCTATGCTCATCTAATATTGTTCTACATTTGGGTGTCGCTAACTCGCCGTTTTCGGTCGAAAATGACACAAAAATGCAAAAAAAAGAGTCCACCTCCAAGAGTAAAGGACCCTTTAAAAATTTGGTCTGGAAAAAATAAAAGTTGTTCCAGGTTGTTGTATGCTCATCTAATATTGTTCCACATTTTGGTGCCGCTAACTCGCCGTTTTCGGTCGAAAATGACACAAAAAGTTAAAAAAAGAGTCTACCTCCAAGAGTAAAGGACCATTTAAAAATTTGTTCCGAAGAAAATAAAAATTGTTCCAGATTGTTCTATGCCGGGATGTTATTGTTGTACATTTTCGTGCCGCTAACTCGCCGTTTTCGGTCGAAAATGACACAAAAATGCAAAAAAAGAGTCCACCTCCAAGAGTAAAGGACCCTTTAAAACTTTGGTCTGGAAAAAATAAAAGTTCTTCCAGGTTGTTCTATGCTTGGATGTAATTGTTCTCCATATTGGTGTCGCTGACGCGCCGTTTATGGTCGAAAATTACACAAAAATGCAAAAAAAGAGTCCACCTCCAAGAGTAAAGGACCCTTTAAAAATTTGGTCTGGAAAAAATAAAAGTTCTTCCACGTTGTTTTATGCTCATTTAATATTGTTCTACATTTTGGTGCCGCTAACTCGCCGTTTTCGGTCGAAAATGACACAAAATGTTAAAAAAAGAGTCTACCTCCAAGAGTAAAGGACCATTTAAAAATTTGTTCCGAAGAAAATAAAAGTTGTTCCAGATTGTTCTATGCCCGGATGTTATTGTTCTACATTTTGGTGCCGCTAACTCGCCGTCCGGTCGAAAATGACACAAAAATGCAAAAAAAGAGTCCACCTCCAAGAGTAAAGGACCCTTTAAAAATTTGTTCCGGAAAAAATAAAAGTTGTTCCAGGTAGTTTTATGCCTGGATGTTATTGTCCTACATTTTGGTGCCGCTAACTCGCCTTTTTCGGTCGAAACTGACAAAAAATGCAAAAAAAGAGTCCACCTCCAAGAGTAAAGTACCCTTTCAAAATTTGTTCCGGAAGAAATAAAAGTTGTTCCACGTTGTTCTATGCTCATTTAATATTGTTCTACATTTTGGTGCCGCTAACTCGCCGTTTTCGGTCGAAAATGACACAAAAATGCAAAAAAAGAGACCACCACCAAGAGTAAAGTACCATTTAAAAATTTGTTCCGAAGAAAATAAAAGTTGTTCCAGATTGTTCTATGCCGGGATGTTATTGTTCTACATTTTGGTGCCGCTAACTCGCCGTTTTCGGTCGAAAATGACACAAAAATGCAAACAAAGAGTCCACCTCCAAGAGTAAAGGACCCTTTAAAAATTTGGTCTGGAAAAAATAAAAGTTCTTCCAGGTTGTTTTATGCTCATTTAATATTGTTCTACATTTTGGTGTCGCTTACTCGCCGGTTTCGGTCGAAAATGACACAATAATGCAAAAAAAGTGTCTACCTCCAAGAGTAAAGTACCCTTTCAAAATTTGTTCCGGAAAAAACAAAAGCTTTTCCAGGTTGTTCTATGCTTGGATGTAATTGTTCTCCATTTTGGTGTCGCTGACGCGCCGTTTACGGTCGAAAATTACACAAAAATGCAAAGTGTCTACCTGCAAGAGTGAAGTGCCCTTTCAAAACTTGTTCTGGATAAAACAAAAGTTGTACCAGGTTGTTCTATGCTAATCTAATATTGTTCTACATTTGGGTGTCGCTGACGCGCCGTTTACGGTTGGAAATGACACAAAAATACAAAAAAAGGGTCTACATCCAAGAGTAAAGTACCCTTTAAAAATTTGTGCTGGAAAAAATAAAAGTTGTTGCAGGTCGTTCTATGCCTGGATGTTATTGTTCTACATTTTGGTGCCGCTAACTCGCCTTTTTCGGTCGAAACTGACAAAAATGCAAAAAAAGAGTCCACCTCCAAGAGTAAAGTACCCTTTCAAAATTTGTTCCGGAAGAAATAAAAGTTGTTCCAGGTTGTTCTATGCTCATTTAATATTGTTCTACATTTTGGTGCCGCTAACTCGCCGTTTTCGGTCGAAAATGACACAAAAATGCAAAAAAAGAATCCACCTCCAAGAGTAAAGGACCCTTTAAAAATTTGGTCTGGAAAAAATAAAAGTTCTTCCACGTTATTTTATGCTCATTTAATATTGTTCTACATTTTGGTGCCGCTAACTCGCCGTTTTCGGTCAAAAATAACACAAAAATGCAAAAAAAGAGTCCACCTCCAAGAGTAAAGGACCCTTTAAAAATTTGGTCTGGAAAAAATAAAAGTTCTTCCAGGTTGTTTTATGCTCATTTAATATTGTTCTACATTTTGGTGTCGCTTACTCGCCGGTTTCGGTCGAAAATGACACAATAATGCAAAAAAAGTGTCTACCTTCAAGAGTAAAGTACCCTTTCAAAATTTGTTCCGGAAAAAACAAAAGCTTTTCCAGGTTGTTCTATGCTTGGATGTAATTGTTCTCCATTTTGGTGTCGCTGACGCGCCGTTTACGGTCGAAAATTACACAAAAATGCAAAGTGTCTACCTGCAAGAGTGAAGTGCCCTTTCAAAACTTGTTCTGGAGAAAACAAAAGTTGTACCAGGTTGTTCTATGCTCATCTAATATTGTTCTACATTTGGGTGTCGCTGACGCGCCGTTTACGGTCGGATATGACACAAAAATACAAAAAAAGGGTCTACATCCAAGAGTAAAGTACCCTTTAAAAATTTGTGCTGGAAAAAATAAAAGTTGTTGCAGGTCGTTCTATGCCTGGATGTTATTGTTCTACATTTTGGTGCCGCTAACTCGCCTTTTTCGGTCGAAACTGACACAAAAATGCAAAAAAAGAGTCCACCTCCAAGAGTAAAGTACCCTTTCAAAATTTGTTCCGGAAGAAATAAAAGTTGTTCCAGGTTGTTCTATGCTCATTTAATATTGTTCTACATTTTGGTGCCGCTAACTCGCCGTTTTCGGTCGAAAATGACACAAAAATGCAAAAAAAGAATCCACCTCCAAGAGTAAAGTACCCTTTAAAAATCTGTTCTGGGAAAAATAAAAGTTGTTCCAGGTTGTTGTATGCTCATCTAATATTGTTCCACATTTTGGTGCCGCTAACTCGCCGTCTTCGGTCGAAAATGACACAAAAATGCAAAAAAAGAGTCCACCTCCAAGAGTAAAGGACCCTTTAAAAATTTGTTCCGGAAAAAATAAAAGTTGTTCCAGGTAGTTTTATGCCTGGATGTTATTGTCCTACATTTTGGTGCCGCTAACTCGCCTTTTTCGGTCGAAACTGACACAAAAATGCAAAAAAAGAGTCCACCTCCAAGAGTAAAGTACCCTTTCAAAATTTGTTCCGGAAGAAATAAAAGTTGTTCCAGGTTGTTCTATGCTCATTTAATATTGTTCTACATTTTGGTGCCGCTAACTCGCCGTTTTCGGTCGAAAATGACACAAAAATGCAAAAAAAGAGTCCACCTCAAAGAGTAAAGTACCATTTAAAAATTTGTTCCGAAGAAAATAAAAGTTGTTCCAGGTTGTTCTATGCCGGGATGTTATTGTTCTACATTTTGGTGCCGCTAACTCGCCGTTTTCGGTCGAAAATGACACAAAAATGCAAAAAAAGAGTCCACCTCCAAGAGTAAAGGACCCTTTAAACATTTGGTCTGGAAAAAATAAAAGTTCTTCCAGGTTGTATTATGCTCATTTAATATTGTTCTACATTTTGGTGTCGCTTACTCGCCGGTTTCGGTCGAAAATGACACAATAATGCAAAAAAAGTGTATACCTCCAAGAGTAAAGTACCCTTTCAAAATTTGTTCCGGAAAATACAAAAGCTTTTCCAGGTTGTTCTATGTTTGGATGTAATTGTTCTCCATTTTGGTGTCGCTGACGCGCCGTTTACGGTCGAAAATTACACAAAAATGCAAAGTGTCTACCTGCAAGAGTGAAGTGCCCTTTCAAAACTTGTTCTGGAGAAAACAAAAGTTGTACCAGGTTGTTCTATGCTCATCTAATATTGTTCTACATTTGGGTGTCGCTAACTCGCCGTTTTCGGTCGAAAATGACACAAAAATGCAAAAAAAAGAGTCCACCTCCAAGAGTAAAGGACCCTTTAAAAATTTGGTCTGGAAAAAATAAAAGTTGTTCCAGGTTGTTGTATGCTCATCTAATATTGTTCCACATTTTGGTGCCGCTTACTCGCCGTTTTCGGTCGAAAATGACACAAAAAGTTAAAAAAAGAGTCTACCTCCAAGAGTAAAGGACCATTTAAAAATTTGTTCCGAAGAAAATAAAAATTGTTCCAGATTGTTCTGTGCCGGGATGTTATTGTTCTACATTTTCGTGCTGCTAACTCGCCGTTTTCGGTCGAAAATGACACAAAAATGCAAACAAAAAGTCCACCTCCAAGAGTAAAGGACCCTTTAAAAATTTGGTCTGGAAAAAATAAAAGTTCTTCCAGGTTGTTTTATGCTCATTTAATATTGTTCTACATTTTGGTGTCGCTTACTCGCCGGTTTCGGTCGAAAATGACACAAAAATGCAAAAAAAGAGTCCACCTCCAAGAGTAAAGGACCCTTTAAAAATTTGTTCCGGAAAAAATAAAAGTTGTTCCAGGTAGTTTTATGCCTGGATGTTATTGTCCTACATTTTGGTGCCGCTAACTCGCCTTTTTCGGTCGAAACTGACAAAAAATGCAAAAAAAGAGTCCACCTCCAAGAGTAAAGTACCCTTGCAAAATTTGTTCCGGAAGAAATAAAAGTTGTTCCACGTTGTTCTATGCTCATTTAATATTGTTCTACATTTTGGTGCCGCTAACTCGCCGTTTTCGGTCGAAAATGACACAAAAATGCAAAAAAAGAGACCACCTCCAAGAGTAAAGTACCATTTAAAAATTTGTTCCGAAGAAAATAAAAGTTGTTCCAGATTGTTCTATGCCGGGATGTTATTGTTCTACATTTTGGTGCCGCTAACTCGCCGTTTTCGGTCGAAAATGACACAAAAATGCAAACAAAGAGTCCACCTCCAAGAGTAAAGGACCCTTTAAAAATTTGGTCTGGAAAAAATAAAAGTTCTTCCAGGTTGTTTTATGCTCATTTAATATTGTTCTACATTTTGGTGTCGCTTACTCGCCGGTTTCGGTCGAAAATGACACAATAATGCAAAAAAAGTGTCTACCTCCAAGAGTAAAGTACCCTTTCAAAATTTGTTCCGGAAAAAACAAAAGCTTTTCCAGGTTGTTCTATGCTTGGATGTAATTGTTCTCCATTTTGGTGTCGCTGACGCGCCGTTTACGGTCGAAAATTACACAAAAATGCAAAGTGTCTACCTGCAAGAGTGAAGTGCCCTTTCAAAACTTGTTCTGGATAAAACAAAAGTTGTACCAGGTTGTTCTATGCTAATCTAATATTGTTCTACATTTGGGTGTCGCTGACGCGCCGTTTACGGTTGGAAATGACACAAAAATACAAAAAAAGGGTCTACATCCAAGAGTAAAGTACCCTTTAAAAATTTGTGCTGGAAAAAATAAAAGTTGTTGCAGGTCGTTCTATGCCTGGATGTTATTGTCCTACATTTTGGTGCCGCTAACTCGCCTTTTTCGGTCGAAACTGACAAAAATGCAAAAAAAGAGTCCACCTCCAAGAGTAAAGTACCCTTTCAAAATTTGTTCCGGAAGAAATAAAAGTTGTTCCAGGTTGTTCTATGCTCATTTAATATTGTTCTACATTTTGGTGCCGCTAACTCGCCGTTTTCGGTCGAAAATGGCACAAAAATGCAAAAAAAGAATCCAACTCCAAGAGTAAAGTACCCTTTAAAAATCTGTTCTGGGAAAAATAAAAGTTGTTCCAGGTTGTTGTATGCTCATCTAATATTGTTCCACATTTTGGTGCCGCTAACTCGCCGTCTTCGGTCGAAAATGACACAAAAATGCAAAAAAAGAGTCCACCTCCGAGAGTAAAGGACCCTTTAAAAATTTGTTCCGGAAAAAATAAAAGTTGTTCCAGGTAGTTTTATGCCTGGATGTTATTGTCCTACATTTTGGTGCCGCTAACTCGCCTTTTTCGGTCGAAACTGACACAAAAATGCAAAAAAAGAGTCCACCTCCAAGAGTAAAGTACCCTTTCAAAATTTGTTCCGGAAGAAATAAAAGTTGTTCCAGGTTGTTCTATGCTCATTTAATATTGTTCTCCATTTTGGTGTCACTGACGCGCCGTTTACGGTCGAAAATTACACAAAAATGCAAAAAAAGAGTCCACCTCCAAGAGTAAAGGACCCTTTAAAAATTTGGTCTGGAAAAAATAAAAGTTCTTCCACGTTGTTTTATGCTCATTTAATATTGTTCTACATTTTGGTGCCGCTAACTCGCCGTTTTCGGTCGAAAATGACACAAAATGTTAAAAAAAGAGTCTACCTCCAAGAGTAAAGGACCATTTAAAAATTTGTTCCGAAGAAAATAAAAGTTGTTCCAGATTGTTCTATGCCGGGATGTTATTGTTCCACATTTTGGTGCCGCTAACTCGCCGTCTTCGGTCGAAAATGACACAAAAATGCAAAAAAAGAGTCCACCTCCAAGAGTAAAGGACCCTTTAAAAATTTGTTCCGGAAAAAATAAAAGTTGTTCCAGGTAGTTTTATGCCTGGATGTTATTGTCCTACATTTTGGTGCCGCTAACTCGCCTTTTTCGGTCGAAACTGACACAAAAATGTAAAAAAAGAGTCCACCTCCAAGAGTAAAGGACCCTTTAAACATTTGGTCTGGAAAAAATAAAAGTTCTTCCAGGTTGTTTTATGCTCATTTAATATTGTTCTACATTTTGGTGTCGCTTACTCGCCGGTTTCGGTCGAAAATGACACAAAAATGCAAAAAAAGTGTCTACCTCCAAGAGTAAAGTACCCTTTCAAAATTTGTTCCGGAAAAAACAAAAGCTTTTCCAGGTTGTTCTATGCTTGGACGTAATTGTTCTCCATTTTGGTGTCGCTGACGCGCCGTTTACGGTCGAAAATTACACAAAAATGCAAAGTGTCTACCTGCAAGAGTGAAGTGCCCTTTCAAAACTTGTTCTGGAGAAAACAAAAGTTGTACCAGGTTGTTCTATGCTCATCTAATATTGTTCTACATTTGGGTGTCGCTAACTCGCCGTTTTCGGTCGAAAATGACACAAAAATGCAAAAAAAGAATCCACCTCCAAGAGTAAAGTACCCTTTAAAAATCTGTTCTGGGAAAAATAAAAGTTGTTCCAGGTTGTTGTATGCTCATCTAATATTGTTCCACATTTTGGTGCCGCTAACTCGCCGTTTTCGGTCGAAAATGACACAAAAAGTTAAAAAAAGAGTCTACCTCCAAGAGTAAAGGACCATTTAAAAATTTGTTCCGAAGAAAATAAAAATTGTTCCAGATTGTTCTATGCCGGGAGTTATTGTTCTACATTTTCGTGCCGCTAACGCGCCGTTTTCGGTCGAAAATGACACAAAAATGAAAAAAAGAGTCCACCTCCAAGAGTAAAGGACCCTTTAAAACTTTGGTCTGGAAAAAATAAAAGTTCTTCCAGGTTGTTCTATGCTTGGATGTAATTGTTCTCCATTTTGGTGTCGCTGACGCGCCGTTTACGGTCGAAAATTACACAAAAATGCAAAAAAAGAGTCCACCTCCAAGAGTAAAGGACCCTTTAAAAATTTGGTCTGGAAAAAATAAAAGTTCTTCCACGTTGTTTTATGCTCATTTAATATTGTTCTACATTTTGGTGCCGCTAACTCGCCGTTTTCGGTCGAAAATGACACAAAATGTTAAAAAATGAGTCTACCTCCAAGAGTAAAGGACCATTTAAAAATTTGTTCCGAAGAAAATAAAAGTTGTTCCAGATTGTTCTATGCCGGGATGTTATTGTTCTACATTTTGGTGCCGCTAACTCGCCGTCTTCGGTCGAAAATGACACAAAAATGCAAAAAAAGAGTCCACCTCCGAGAGTAAAGGACCCTTTAAAAATTTGTTCCGGAAAAAATAAAAGTTGTTCCAGGTAGTTTTATGCCTGGATGTTATTGTCCTACATTTTGGTGCCGCTAACTCGCCTTTTTCGGTCGAAACTGACACAAAAATGCAAAAAAAGAGTCCACCTCCAAGAGTAAAGTACCCTTTCAAAATTTGTTTCGGAAGAAATAAAAGTTGTTCCAGGTTGTTCTATGCTCATTTAATATTGTTCTACATTTTGGTGCCGCTAACTCGCCGTTTTCGGTCGAAAATGACACAAAAATGCAAAAAAAGAGTCCACCTCAAAGAGTAAAGTACCATTTAAAAATTTGTTCCGAAGAAAATAAAAGTTGTTCCAGATTGTTCTATGCCGGGATGTTATTGTTCTACATTTTGGTGCCGCTAACTCGCCGTTTTCGGTCGAAAATGACACAAAAATGCAAAAAAAGAGTCCACCTCCAAGAGTAAAGGACCCTTTAAACATTTGGTCTGGAAAAAATAAAAGTTCTTCCAGGTTGTTTTATGCTCATTTAATATTGTTCTACATTTTGGTGTCGCTTACTCGCCGGTTTCGGTCGAAAATGACACAATAATGCAAAAAAAGTGTCTACCTCCCAGAGTAAAGTACCCTTTCAAAATTTGTTCCGAAGAAAATAAAAGTTGTTCCAGATTGTTCTATGCCCGGATGTTATTGTTCTACATTTTGGTGCCGCTAACTCGCCGTCTTCGGTCGAAAATGACACAAAAATGCAAAAAAAGAGTCCACCTCCAAGAATAAAAGACCCTTTAAAAATTTGTTCCGGAAAAAATAAAAGTTGTTCCAGGTAGTTTTATGCCTGGATGTTATTGTCCTACATTTTGGTGCCGCTAACTCGCCTTTTTCGGTCGAAACTGACAAAAAATGCAAAAAAAGAGTCCACCTCCAAGAGTAAAGTACCCTTTCAAAATTTGTTCCGGAAGAAATAAAAGTTGTTCCACGTTGTTCTATGCTCATTTAATATTGTTCTACATTTTGGTGCCGCTAACTCGCCGTTTTCGGTCGAAAATGACACAAAAATGCAAAAAAAGAATCCACCTCCAAGAGTAAAGTACCCTTTAAAAATCTGTTCTGGGAAAAACAAAAGTTGTTCCAGGTTGTTGTATGCTCATCTAATATTGTTCCACATTTTGGTGCCGCTAACTCGCCGTCTTCGGTCGAAAATGACACAAAAATGCAAAAAAAGAGTCCACCTCCAAGAGTAAAGTACCATTTAAAAATTTGTTCCGAAGAAAATAAAAGTTGTTCCAGATTGTTCTATGCCGGGATGTTATTGTTCTACATTTTGGTGCCGCTAACTCGCCGTTTTCGGTCGAAAATGACACAAAAATGCAAAAAAAAGAGTCCACCTCCAAGAGTAAAGGACCCTTTAAAAATTTGGTCTGGAAAAAATAAAAGTTCTTCCAGGTTGTTTTATGCTGATTTAATATTGTTCTACATTTTGGTGTCGCTTACTCGCCGGTTTCGGTCGAAAATGACACAATAATGCAAAAAAAGTGTCTACCTCCAAGAGTAAAGTACCCTTTCAAAATTTGTTCCGGAAAAAACAAAAGCTTTTCCAGGTTGTTCTATGCTTGGATGTAATTGTTCTCCATTTTGGTGTCGCTGACGCGCCGTTTACGGTCGAAAATTACACAAAAATGCAAAGTGTCTACCTGCAAGAGTGAAGTGCCCTTTCAAAACTTGTTCTGGAGAAAACAAAAGTTGTACCAGGTTGTTCTATGCTCATCTAATATTGTTCTACATTTGGGTGTCGCTGACGCGCCGTTTACGGTCGGATATGACACAAAAATACAAAAAAAGGGTCTACATCCAAGAGTAAAGTACCCTTTAAAAATTTGTGCTGGAAAAAATAAAAGTTGTTGCAGGTCGTTCTATGCCTGGATGTTATTGTTCTACATTTTGGTGCCGCTAACTCGCCTTTTTCGGTCGAAACTGACACAAAAATGCAAAAAAAGAGTCCACCTCCAAGAGTAAAGTACCCTTTCAAAATTTGTTCCGGAAGAAATAAAAGTTGTTCCAGGTTGTTCTATGCTCATTTAATATTGTTCTACATTTTGGTGCCGCTAACTCGCCGTTTTCGGTCGAAAATGACACAAAAATGCAAAAAAAGAATCCACCTCCAAGAGTAAAGTACCCTTTAAAAATCTGTTCTGGGAAAAATAAAAGTTGTTCCAGGTTGTTGTATGCTCATCTAATATTGTTCCACATTTTGGTGCCTCTAACTCGCCGTTTTCGGTCGAAAATGACACAAAAAGTTAAAAAAAGAGTCTACCTCCAAGAGTAAAGGACCATTTAAAAATTTGTTCCGAAGAAAATAAAAATTGTTCCAGATTGTTCTATGCCGGGATGTTATTGTTCTACATTTTCGTGCCGCTAACTCGCCGTTTTCGGTCGAAACTGACACAAAAATGCAAAAAAAGGGTCCACCTCCAAGAGTAAAGGACCCTTTAAAACTTTGGTCTGGAAAAAATAAAAGTTCTTCCAGGTTGTTCTATGCTTGGATGTAATTGTTCTCCATTTTGGTGTCGCTGACGCGCCGTTTACGGTCGAAAATTACACAAAAATGCAAAAAAAGAGTCCACCTCCAAGAGTAAAGGACCCTTTAAAAATTTGGTCTGGAAAAAATAAAAGTTCTTCCACGTTGTTTTATGCTCATTTAATATTGTTCTACATTTTGGTGCCGCTAACTCGCCGTTTTCGGTCGAAAATGACACAAAATGTTAAAAAAAGAGTCTACCTCCAAGAGTAAAGGACCATTTAAAAATTTGTTCCGAAGAAAATAAAAGTTGTTCCAGATTGTTCTATGCCCGGATGTTATTGTTCTACATTTTGGTGCCGCTAACTCGCCGTCTTCGGTCGAAAATGACACAAAAATGCAAAAAAAGAGTCCACCTCCAAGAATAAAGGACCCTTTAAAAATTTGTTCCGGAAAAAATAAAAGTTGTTCCAGGTAGTTTTATGCCTGGATGTTATTGTCCTACATTTTGGTGCCGCTAACTCGCCTTTTTCGGTCGAAACTGACACAAAAATGCAAAAAAAGAGTCCACCTCCAAGAGTAAAGTACCCTTTCAAAATTTGTTCCGGAAGAAATAAAAGTTGTTCCAGGTTGTTCTATGCTCATTTAATATTGTTCTACATTTTGGTACCGCTAACTCGCTGTTTTCGGTCGAAAATGACACAAAAATGCAAAAAAAGAGTCCACCTCAAAGAGTAAAGTACCATTTAAAAATTTGTTCCGAAGAAAATAAAAGTTGTTCCAGGTTGTTCTATGCCGGGATGTTATTGTTCTACATTTTGGTGCCGCTAACTCGCCGTTTTCGGTCGAAAATGACACAAAAATGCAAAAAAAGAGTCCACCTCCAAGAGTAAAGGACCCTTTAAACATTTGGTCTGGAAAAAATAAAAGTTCTTCCACGTTGTTTTATGCTCATTTAATATTGTTCTACATTTTGGTGTCGCTTACTCGCCGGTTTCGGTCGAAAATGACACAATAATGCAAAAAAAGTGTCTACCTCCAAGAGTAAAGTACCCTTTCAAAATTTGTTCCGGAAAATACAAAAGCTTTTCCAGGTTGTTCTATGCTTGGATGTAATTGTTCTCCATTTTGGTGTCGCTGACGCGCCGTTTACGGTCGAAAATTACACAAAAATGCAAAGTGTCTACCTGCAAGAGTGAAGTGCCCTTTCAAAACTTGTTCTGGAGAAAACAAAAGTTGTACCAGGTTGTTCTATGCTCATCTAATATTGTTCTACATTTGGGTGTCGCTAACTCGCCGTTTTCGGTCGAAAATGACACAAAAATGCAAAAAAAGAGTCCACCTCCAAGAGTAAAGTACCCTTTCAAAATTTGTTCCGGAAGAAATAAAAGTTGTTCCAGGTTGTTCTATGCTCATTTAATATTGTTCTACATTTTGGTGCCGCTAACTCGCCGTTTTCGGTCGAAAATCACACAAAAATGCAAAAAAAGAGTCCACCTCCAAGAGTAAAGTACCATTTAAAAATTTGTTCCGAAGAAAATAAAAGTTGTTCCAGATTGTTCTATGCCGGGATGTTATTGTTCTACATTTTGGTGCTGCTAACTCGCCGTTTTCGGTCGAAAATGACACAAAAATGCAAAAAAAAGAGTCCACCTCCAAGAGTAAAGGACCCTTTAAAAATTTGGTCTGGAAAAAATAAAAGTTGTTCCAGGTTGTTGTATGCTCATCTAATATTGTTCCACATTTTGGTGCCGCTAACTCGCCGTTTTCGGTCGAAAATGACTCAAAAAGTTAAAAAAAGAGTCTACCTCCAAGAGTAAAGGACCATTTAAAAATTTGTTCCGAAGAAAATAAAAATTGGTCCAGATTGTTCTATGCCGGGATGTTATTGTTGTACATTTTCGTGCCGCTAACTCGCCGTTTTCGGTCGAAAATGACACAAAAATGCAAAAAAAGAGTCCACCTCCAAGAGTAAAGGACCCTTTAAAACTTTGGTCTGGAAAAAATAAAAGTTCTTCCAGGTTGTTCTATGCTTGGATGTAATTGTTCTCCATTTTGGTGTCGCTGACGCGCCGTTTATGGTCGAAAATTACACAAAAATGCAAAAAAAGAGTCCACCTCCAAGAGTAAAGGACCCTTTAAAAATTTGGTCTGGAAAAAATAAAAGTTCTTCCACGTTGTTTTATGCTCATTTAATATTGTTCTACATTTTGGTGCCGCTAACTCGCCGTTTTCGGTCGAAAATGACACAAAATGTTAAAAAAAGAGTCTACCTCCAAGAGTAAAGGACCATTTAAAAATTTGTTCCGAAGAAAATAAAAGTTGTTCCAGATTGTTCTATGCCCGGATGTTATTGTTCTACATTTTGGTGCCGCTAACTCGCCGTCCGGTCGAAAATGACACAAAAATGCAAAAAAAGAGTCCACCTCCAAGAGTAAAGGACCCTTTAAAAATTTGGTCTGGAAAAAATAAAAGTTCTTCCAGGTTGTTTTATGCTCATTTAATATTGTTCTACATTTTGGTGTCGCTTACTCGCCGGTTTCGGTCGAAAATGACACAATAATGCAAAAAAAGTGTCTACCTCCAAGAGTAAAGTACCCTTTCAAAATTTGTTCCGGAAAAAACAAAAGCTTTTCCAGGTTGTTCTATGCTTGGATGTAATTGTTCTCCATTTTGGTGTCGCTGAAGCGCCGTTTACGGTCGAAAATTACACAAAAATGCAAAGTGTCTACCTGCAAGAGTGAAGTGCCCTTTCAAAACTTGTTCTGGATAAAACAAAAGTTGTACCAGGTTGTTCTATGCTCATTTAATATTGTTCTACATTTTGGTGCCGCTAACTCGCCGTTTTCGGTCGAAAATGACACAAAAATGCAAAAAAAGAATCCACCTCCAAGAGTAAAGGACCCTTTAAAAATTTGGTCTGGAAAAAATAAAAGTTCTTCCACGTTATTTTATGCTCATTTAATATTGTTCTACATTTTGGTGCCGCTAACTCGCCGTTTTCGGTCAAAAATAACACAAAAATGCAAAAAAAGAGTCCACCTCCAAGAGTAAAGGACCCTTTAAAAATTTGGTCTGGAAAAAATAAAAGTTCTTCCAGGTTGTTTTATGCTCATTTAATATTGTTCTACATTTTGGTGTCGCTTACTCGCCGGTTTCGGTCGAAAATGACACAATAATGCAAAAAAAGTGTCTACCTTCAAGAGTAAAGTACCCTTTCAAAATTTGTTCCGGAAAAAACAAAAGCTTTTCCAGGTTGTTCTATGCTTGGATGTAATTGTTCTCCATTTTGGTGTCGCTGACGCGCCGTTTACGGTCGAAAATTACACAAAAATGCAAAGTGTCTACCTGCAAGAGTGAAGTGCCCTTTCAAAACTTGTTCTGGAGAAAACAAAAGTTGTACCAGGTTGTTCTATGCTCATCTAATATTGTTCTACATTTGGGTGTCGCTGACGCGCCGTTTACGGTCGGATATGACACAAAAATACAAAAAAAGGGTCTACATCCAAGAGTAAAGTACCCTTTAAAAATTTGTGCTGGAAAAAATAAAAGTTGTTGCAGGTCGTTCTATGCCTGGATGTTATTGTTCTACATTTTGGTGCCGCTAACTCGCCTTTTTCGGTCGAAACTGACACAAAAATGCAAAAAAAGAGTCCACCTCCAAGAGTAAAGTACCCTTTCAAAATTTGTTCCGGAAGAAATAAAAGTTGCTCCAGGTTGTTCTATGCTCATTTAATATTGTTCTACATTTTGGTGCCGCTAACTCGCCGTTTTCGGTCGAAAATGACACAAAAATGCAAAAAAAGAATCCACCTCCAAGAGTAAAGTACCCTTTAAAAATCTGTTCTGGGAAAAATAAAAGTTGTTCCAGGTTGTTGTATGCTCATCTAATATTGTTCCACATTTTGGTGCCGCTAACTCGCCGTCTTCGGTCGAAAATGACACAAAAATGCAAAAAAAGAGTCCACCTCCAAGAGTAAAGGACCCTTTAAAAATTTGTTCCGGAAAAAATAAAAGTTGTTCCAGGTAGTTTTATGCCTGGATGTTATTGTCCTACATTTTGGTGCCGCTAACTCGCCCTTTTCGGTCGAAACTGACACAAAAATGCAAAAAAAAGAGTCCACCTCCAAGAGTAAAGTACCCTTTCAAAATTTGTTCCGGAAGAAATAAAAGTTGTTCCAGGTTGTTCTATGCTCATTTAATATTGTTCTACATTTTGGTGCCGCTAACTCGCCGTTTTCGGTCGAAAATGACACAAAAATGCAAAAAAAGAGTCCACCTCAAAGAGTAAAGTACCATTTAAAAATTTGTTCCGAAGAAAATAAAAGTTGTTCCAGGTTGTTCTATGCTCATTTAATATTGTTCTACATTTTGGTGTCGCTTACTCGCCGGTTTCGGTCGAAAATGACACAATAATGCAAAAAAAAATGTCTACCTCCAAGAGTAAAGTACCCTTTCAAAATTTGTTCCGGAAAATACAAAAGCTTTTCCAGGTTGTTCTATGTTTGGATGTAATTGTTCTCCATTTTGGTGTCGCTGACGCGCCGTTTACGGTCGAAAATTACACAAAAATGCAAAGTGTCTACCTGCAAGAGTGAAGTGCCCTTTCAAAACTTGTTCTGGAGAAAACAAAAGTTGTACCAGGTTGTTCTATGCTCATCTAATATTGTTCTACATTTGGGTGTCGCTAACTCGCCGTTTTCGGTCGAAAATGACACAAAAATGCAAAAAAAAGAGTCCACCTCCAAGAGTAAAGGACCCTTTAAAAATTTGGTCTGGAAAAAATAAAAGTTGTTCCAGGTTGTTGTATGCTCATCTAATATTGTTCCACATTTTGGTGCCGCTAACTCGCCGTTTTCGGTCGAAAATGACACAAAAAGTTAAAAAAAGAGTCTACCTCCAAGAGTAAAGGACCATTTAAAAATTTGTTCCGAAGAAAATAAAAATTGTTCCAGATTGTTCTATGCCGGGATGTTATTGTTGTACATTTTCGTGCCGCTAACTCGCCGTTTTCGGTCGAAAATGACACAAAAATGCAAAAAAAGAGTCCACCTCCAAGAGTAAAGGACCCTTTAAAACTTTGGTCTGGAAAAAATAAAAGTTCTTCCAGGTTGTTCTATGCTTGGATGTAATTGTTCTCCATATTGGTGTCGCTGACGCGCCGTTTATGGTCGAAAATTACACAAAAATGCAAAAAAAGAGTCCACCTCCAAGAGTAAAGGACCCTTTAAAAATTTGGTCTGGAAAAAATAAAAGTTCTTCCACGTTGTTTTATGCTCATTTAATATTGTTCTACATTTTGGTGCCGCTAACTCGCCGTTTTCGGTCGAAAATGACACAAAATGTTAAAAAAAGAGTCTACCTCCAAGAGTAAAGGACCATTTAAAAATTTGTTCCGAAGAAAATAAAAGTTGTTCCAGATTGTTCTATGCCCGGATGTTATTGTTCTACATTTTGGTGCCGCTAACTCGCCGTCCGGTCGAAAATGACACAAAAATGCAAAAAAAGAGTCCACCTCCAAGAGTAAAGGACCCTTTAAAAATTTGTTCCGGAAAAAATAAAAGTTGTTCCAGGTAGTTTTATGCCTGGATGTTATTGTCCTACATTTTGGTGCCGCTAACTCGCCTTTTTCGGTCGAAACTGACAAAAAATGCAAAAAAAGAGTCCACCTCCAAGAGTAAAGTACCCTTTCAAAATTTGTTCCGGAAGAAATAAAAGTTGTTCCACGTTGTTCTATGCTCATTTAATATTGTTCTACATTTTGGTGCCGCTAACTCGCCGTTTTCGGTCGAAAATGACACAAAAATGCAAAAAAGAGACCACCTCCAAGAGTAAAGTACCATTTAAAAATTTGTTCCGAAGAAAATAAAAGTTGTTCCAGATTGTTCTATGCCGGGATGTTATTGTTCTACATTTTGGTGTCGCTTACTCGCCGGTTTCGGTCGAAAATGACACAATAATGCAAAAAAAGTGTCTACCTCCAAGAGTAAAGTACCCTTTCAAAATTTGTTCCGGAAAAAACAAAAGCTTTTCCAGGTTGTTCTATGCTTGGATGTAATTGTTCTCCATTTTGGTGTCGCTGACGCGCCGTTTACGGTCGAAAATTACACAAAAATGCAAAGTGTCTACCTGCAAGAGTGAAGTGCCCTTTCAAAACTTGTTCTGGATAAAACAAAAGTTGTACCAGGTTGTTCTATGCTAATCTAATATTGTTCTACATTTGGGTGTCGCTGACGCGCCGTTTACGGTTGGAAATGACACAAAAATACAAAAAAAGGGTCTACATCCAAGAGTAAAGTACCCTTTAAAAATTTGTGCTGGAAAAAATAAAAGTTGTTGCAGGTCGTTCTATGCCTGGATGTTATTGTTCTACATTTTGGTGCCGCTAACTCGCCTTTTTCGGTCGAAACTGACAAAAATGCAAAAAAAGAGTCCACCTCCAAGAGTAAAGTACCCTTTCAAAATTTGTTCCGGAAGAAATAAAAGTTGTTCCAGGTTGTTCTATGCTCATTTAATATTGTTCTACATTTTGGTGCCGCTAACTCGCCGTTTTCGGTCGAAAATGGCACAAAAATGCAAAAAAAGAATCCACCTCCAAGAGTAAAGTACCCTTTAAAAATCTGTTCTGGGAAAAATAAAAGTTGTTCCAGGTTGTTGTATGCTCATCTAATATTGTTCCACATTTTGGTGCCGCTTACTCGCCGTTTTCGGTCGAAAATGACACAAAAAGTTAAAAAAAGAGTCTACCTCCAAGAGTAAAGGACCATTTAAAAATTTGTTCCGAAGAAAATAAAAATTGTTCCAGATTGTTCTGTGCCGGGATGTTATTGTTCTACATTTTCGTGCCGCTAACTCGCCGTTTTCGGTCGAAAATGACACAAAAATGCAAAAAAAGAGTCCACCTCCAAGAGTAAAGGACCCTTCAAAACTTTGGTCTGGAAAAAATAAAAGTTCTTCCAGGTTGTTCTATGCTTGGATGTAATTGTTCTCCATTTTGGTGTCGCTGACGCGCCGTTTACGGTCGAAAATTACACAAAAATGCAAAAAAAGAGTCCACCTCCAAGAGTAAAGGACCCTTTAAAAATTTGGTCTGGAAAAAATAAAAGTTCTTCCACGATATTTTATGCTCATTTAATATTGTTCTACATTTTGGTGCCGCTAACTCGCCGTTTTCGGTCAAAAATGACACAAAAATGCAAAAAAAGAGTCCACCTCCAAGAGTAAAGGACCCTTTAAAAATTTGGTCTGGAAAAAATAAAAGTTCTTCCAGGTTGTTTTATGCTCATTTAATATTGTTCTACATTTTGGTGTCGCTTACTCGCCGGTTTCGGTCGAAAATGACACAATAATGCAAAAAAAGTGTCTACCTCCAAGAGTAAAGTACCCTTTCAAAATTTGTTCCGGAAAAAACAAAAGCTTTTCCAGGTTGTTCTATGCTTGGATGTAATTGTTCTCCATTTTGGTGTCGCTGACGCGCCGTTTACGGTCGAAAATTACACAAAAATGCAAAGTGTCTACCTGCAAGAGTGAAGTGCCCTTTCAAAACTTGTTCTGGAGAAAACAAAAGTTGTACCAGGTTGTTCTATGCTCATCTAATATTGTTCTACATTTGGGTGTCGCTGACGCGCCGTTTACGGTCGGAAATGACACAAAAATACAAAAAAAGGGTCTACATCCAAGAGTAAAGTACCCTTTAAAAATTTGTTCCGGAAGAAATAAAAGTTGTTCCACGTTGTTCTATGCTCATTTAATATTGTTCTACATTTTGGTGCCGCTAACTCGCCGTTTTCGGTCGAAAATGACACAAAAATGCAAAAAAAGAGACCACCTCCAAGAGTAAAGTACCATTTAAAAATTTGTTCCGAAGAAAATAAAAGTTGTTCCAGATTGTTCTATGCCGGGATGTTATTGTTCTACATTTTGGTGCCGCTAACTCGCCGTTTTCGGTCGAAAATGACACAAAAATGCAAACAAAGAGTCCACCTCCAAGAGTAAAGGACCCTTTAAAAATTTGGTCTGGAAAAAATAAAAGTTCTTCCAGGTTGTTTTATGCTCATTTAATATTGTTCTACATTTTGGTGTCGCTTACTCGCCGGTTTCGGTCGAAAATGACACAAAAATGCAAAAAAAGAGTCCACCTCCAAGAGTAAAGGACCCTTTAAAAATTTGTTCCGGAAAAAATAAAAGTTGTTCCAGGTAGTTTTATGCCTGGATGTTATTGTCCTACATTTTGGTGCCGCTAACTCGCCTTTTTCGGTCGAAACTGACAAAAAATGCAAAAAAAGAGTCCACCTCCAAGAGTAAAGTACCCTTTCAAAATTTGTTCCGGAAGAAATAAAAGTTGTTCCACGTTGTTCTATGCTCATTTAATATTGTTCTACATTTTGGTGCCGCTAACTCGCCGTTTTCGGTCGAAAATGACACAAAAATGCAAAAAAAGAGACCACCTCCAAGAGTAAAGTACCATTTAAAAATTTGTTCCGAAGAAAATAAAAGTTGTTCCAGATTGTTCTATCCCGGGATGTTATTGTTCTACATTTTGGTGCCGCTAACTCGCCGTTTTCGGTCAAAAATGACACAAAAATGCAAAAAAAGAGTCCACCTCCAAGAGTAAAGGACCCTTTAAAAATTTGGTCTGGAAAAAATAAAAGTTCTTCCAGGTTGTTTTATGCTCATTTAATATTGTTCTACATTTTGGTGTCGCTTACTCGCCGGTTTCGGTCGAAAATGACACAATAATGCAAAAAAAGTGTCTACCTCCAAGAGTAAAGTACCCTTTCAAAATTTGTTCCGGAAAAAACAAAAGCTTTTCCAGGTTGTTCTATGCTTGGATGTAATTGTTCTCCATTTTGGTGTCGCTGACGCGCCGTTTACGGTCGAAAATTACACAAAATTGCAAAGTGTCTACCTGCAAGAGTGAAGTGCCCTTTCAAAACTTGTTCTGGAGAAAACAAAAGTTGTACCAGGTTGTTCTATGCTCATCTAATATTGTTCTACATTTGGGTGTCGCTGACGCGCCGTTTACGGTCGGAAATGACACAAAAATACAAAAAAAGGGTCTACATCCAAGAGTAAAGTACCCTTTAAAAATTTGTGCTGGAAAAAATAAAAGTTGTTGCAGGTCGTTCTATGCCTGGATGTTATTGTTCTACATTTTGGTGCCGCTAACTCGCCTTTTTCGGTCGAAACTGACAAAAATGCAAAAAAAGAGTCCACCTCCAAGAGTAAAGTACCCTTTCAAAATTTGTTCCGGAAGAAATAAAAGTTGTTCCAGGTTGTTCTATGCTCATTTAATATTGTTCTACATTTTGGTGCCGCTAACTCGCCGTTTTCGGTCGAAAATGGCACAAAAATGCAAAAAAAGAATCCACCTCCAAGAGTAAAGTACCCTTTAAAAATCTGTTCTGGGAAAAATAAAAGTTGTTCCAGGTTGTTGTATGCTCATCTAATATTGTTCCACATTTTGGTGCCGCTTACTCGCCGTTTTCGGTCGAAAATGACACAAAAAGTTAAAAAAAGAGTCTACCTCCAAGAGTAAAGGACCATTTAAAAATTTGTTCCGAAGAAAATAAAAATTGTTCCAGATTGTTCTGTGCCGGGATGTTATTGTTCTACATTTTCGTGCCGCTAACTCGCCGTTTTCGGTCGAAAATGACACAAAAATGCAAAAAAAGAGTCCACCTCCAAGAGTAAAGGACCCTTCAAAACTTTGGTCTGGAAAAAATAAAAGTTCTTCCAGGTTGTTCTATGCTTGGATGTAATTGTTCTCCATTTTGGTGTCGCTGACGCGCCGTTTACGGTCGAAAATTACACAAAAATGCAAAAAAAGAGTCCACCTCCAAGAGTAAAGGACCCTTTAAAAATTTGGTCTGGAAAAAATAAAAGTTCTTCCACGATATTTTATGCTCATTTAATATTGTTCTACATTTTGGTGCCGCTAACTCGCCGTTTTCGGTCAAAAATGACACAAAAATGCAAAAAAAGAGTCCACCTCCAAGAGTAAAGGACCCTTTAAAAATTTGGTCTGGAAAAAATAAAAGTTCTTCCAGGTTGTTTTATGCTCATTTAATATTGTTCTACATTTTGGTGTCGCTTACTCGCCGGTTTCGGTCGAAAATGACACAATAATGCAAAAAAAGTGTCTACCTCCAAGAGTAAAGTACCCTTTCAAAATTTGTTCCGGAAAAAACAAAAGCTTTTCCAGGTTGTTCTATGCTTGGATGTAATTGTTCTCCATTTTGGTGTCGCTGACGCGCCGTTTACGGTCGAAAATTACACAAAAATGCAAAGTGTCTACCTGCAAGAGTGAAGTGCCCTTTCAAAACTTGTTCTGGAGAAAACAAAAGTTGTACCAGGTTGTTCTATGCTCATCTAATATTGTTCTACATTTGGGTGTCGCTGACGCGCCGTTTACGGTCGGAAATGACACAAAAATACAAAAAAAGGGTCTACATCCAAGAGTAAAGTACCCTTTAAAAATTTGTTCCGGAAGAAATAAAAGTTGTTCCACGTTGTTCTATGCTCATTTAATATTGTTCTACATTTTGGTGCCGCTAACTCGCCGTTTTCGGTCGAAAATGACACAAAAATGCAAAAAAAGAGACCACCTCCAAGAGTAAAGTACCATTTAAAAATTTGTTCCGAAGAAAATAAAAGTTGTTCCAGATTGTTCTATGCCGGGATGTTATTGTTCTACATTTTGGTGCCGCTAACTCGCCGTTTTCGGTCGAAAATGACACAAAAATGCAAACAAAGAGTCCACCTCCAAGAGTAAAGGACCCTTTAAAAATTTGGTCTGGAAAAAATAAAAGTTCTTCCAGGTTGTTTTATGCTCATTTAATATTGTTCTACATTTTGGTGTCGCTTACTCGCCGGTTTCGGTCGAAAATGACACAAAAATGCAAAAAAAGAGTCCACCTCCAAGAGTAAAGGACCCTTTAAAAATTTGTTCCGGAAAAAATAAAAGTTGTTCCAGGTAGTTTTATGCCTGGATGTTATTGTCCTACATTTTGGTGCCGCTAACTCGCCTTTTTCGGTCGAAACTGACAAAAAATGCAAAAAAAGAGTCCACCTCCAAGAGTAAAGTACCCTTTCAAAATTTGTTCCGGAAGAAATAAAAGTTGTTCCACGTTGTTCTATGCTCATTTAATATTGTTCTACATTTTGGTGCCGCTAACTCGCCGTTTTCGGTCGAAAATGACACAAAAATGCAAAAAAAGAGACCACCTCCAAGAGTAAAGTACCATTTAAAAATTTGTTCCGAAGAAAATAAAAGTTGTTCCAGATTGTTCTATCCCGGGATGTTATTGTTCTACATTTTGGTGCCGCTAACTCGCCGTTTTCGGTCGAAAATGACACAAAAATGCAAACAAAGAGTCCACCTCCAAGAGTAAAGGACCCTTTAAAAATTTGGTCTGGAAAAAATAAAAGTTCTTCCAGGTTGTTTTATGCTCATTTAATATTGTTCTACATTTTGGTGTCGCTTACTCGCCGGTTTCGGTCGAAAATGACACAATAATGCAAAAAAAGTGTCTACCTCCAAGAGTAAAGTACCCTTTCAAAATTTGTTCCGGAAAAAACAAAAGCTTTTCCAGGTTGTTCTATGCTTGGATGTAATTGTTCTCCTTTTTGGTGTCGCTGACGCGCCGTTTACGGTCGAAAATTACACAAAAATGCAAAGTGTCTACCTGCAAGAGTGAAGTGCCCTTTCAAAACTTGTTCTGGATAAAACAAAAGTTGTACCAGGTTGTTCTATGCTAATCTAATATTGTTCTACATTTGGGTGTCGCTGACGCGCCGTTTACGGTTGGAAATGACACAAAAATACAAAAAAAGGGTCTACATCCAAGAGTAAAGTACCCTTTAAAAATTTGTGCTGGAAAAAATAAAAGTTGTTGCAGGTCGTTCTATGCCTGGATGTTATTGTCCTACATTTTGGTGCCGCTAACTCGCCTTTTTCGGTCGAAACTGACAAAAATGCAAAAAAAGAGTCCACCTCCAAGAGTAAAGTACCCTTTCAAAATTTGTTCCGGAAGAAATAAAAGTTGTTCCAGGTTGTTCTATGCTCATTTAATATTGTTCTACATTTTGGTGCCGCTAACTCGCCGTTTTCGGTCGAAAATGACACAAAAATGCAAAAAAAGAGTCCACCTCCAAGAGTAAAGGACCATTTAAAAATTTGTTCCGAAGAAAATAAAAATTGTTCCAGATTGTTCTGTGCCGGGATGTAATTGTTCTCCATTTTGGTGTCGCTGACGCGCCGTTTACGGTCGAAAATTACACAAAAATGCAAAAAAAGAGTCCACCTCCAAGAGTAAAGGACCCTTTAAAAATTTGGTCTGGAAAAAATAAAAGTTCTTCCACGTTATTTTATGCTCATTTAATATTGTTCTACATTTTGGTGCCGCTAACTCGCCGTTTTCGGTCAAAAATGACACAAAAATGCAAAAAAAGAGTCCACCTCCAAGAGTAAAGGACCCTTTACAAATTTGGTCTGGAAAAAATAAAAGTTCTTCCAGGTTGTTTTATGCTCATTTAATATTGTTCTACATTTTGGTGTCGCTTACTCGCCGGTTTCGGTCGAAAATGACACAATAATGCAAAAAAAGTGTCTACCTCCAAGAGTAAAGTACCCTTTCAAAATTTGTTCCGGAAAAAACAAAAGCTTTTCCAGGTTGTTCTATGCTTGGATGTAATTGTTCTCCATTTTGGTGTCGCTGACGCGCCGTTTACGGTCGAAAATTACACAAAATTGCAAAGTGTCTACCTGCAAGAGTGAAGTGCCCTTTCAAAACTTGTTCTGGAGAAAACAAAAGTTGTACCAGGTTGTTCTATGCTCATCTAATATTGTTCTACATTTGGGTGTCGCTGACGCGCCGTTTACGGTCGGAAATGACACAAAAATACAAAAAAAGGGTCTACATCCAAGAGTAAAGTACCCTTTAAAAATTTGTGCTGGAAAAAATAAAAGTTGTTGCAGGTCGTTCTATGCCTGGATGTTATTGTTCTACATTTTGGTGCCGCTAACTCGCCTTTTTCGGTCGAAACTGACACAAAAATTCAAAAAAAGAGTCCACCTCCAAGAGTAAAGTACCCTTTCAAAATTTGTTCCGGAAGAAATAAAAGTTGTTCCAGGTTGTTCTATGCTCATTTAATATTGTTCTACATTTTGGTGCCGCTAACTCGCCGTTTTCGGTCGAAAATGACACAAAAATGCAAAAAAAGAATCCACCTCCAAGAGTAAAGTACCCTTTAAAAATCTGTTCTGGGAAAAATAAAAGTTGTTCCAGGTTGTTTTATGCTCATTTAATATTGTTCTACATTTTCGTGCCGCTAACGCGCCGTTTTCGGTCGAAAATGACACAAAAATGAAAAAAAGAGTCCACCTCCAAGAGTAAAGGACCCTTTAAAACTTTGGTCTGGAAAAAATAAAAGTTCTTCCAGGTTGTTCTATGCTTGGATGTAATTGTTCTCCATTTTGGTGTCGCTGACGCGCCGTTTACGGTCGAAAATTACACAAAAATGCAAAGTGTCTACCTGCAAGAGTGAAGTGCCCTTTCAAAACTTGTTCTGGAGAAAACAAAAGTTGTACCAGGTTGTTCTATGCTCATCTAATATTGTTCTACATTTGGGTGTCGCTAACTCGCCGTTTTCGGTCGAAAATGACACAAAAATGCAAAAAAAGAGACCACCTCCAAGAGTAAAGTACCATTTAAAAATTTGTTCCGAAGAAAATAAAAGTTGTTCCAGATTGTTCTATCCCGGGATGTTATTGTTCTACATTTTGGTGCCGCTAACTCGCCGTTTTCGGTCAAAAATGACACAAAAATGCAAAAAAAGAGTCCACCTCCAAGAGTAAAGGACCCTTTAAAAATTTGGTCTGGAAAAAATAAAAGTTCTTCCAGGTTGTTTTATGCTCATTTAATATTGTTCTACATTTTGGTGTCGCTTACTCGCCGGTTTCGGTCGAAAATGACACAATAATGCAAAAAAAGTGTCTACCTCCAAGAGTAAAGTACCCTTTCAAAATTTGTTCCGGAAAAAACAAAAGCTTTTCCAGGTTGTTCTATGCTTGGATGTAATTGTTCTCCATTTTGGTGTCGCTGACGCGCCGTTTACGGTCGAAAATTACACAAAATTGCAAAGTGTCTACCTGCAAGAGTGAAGTGCCCTTTCAAAACTTGTTCTGGAGAAAACAAAAGTTGTACCAGGTTGTTCTATGCTCATCTAATATTGTTCTACATTTGGGTGTCGCTGACGCGCCGTTTACGGTCGGAAATGACACAAAAATACAAAAAAAGGGTCTACATCCAAGAGTAAAGTACCCTTTAAAAATTTGTGCTGGAAAAAATAAAAGTTGTTGCAGGTCGTTCTATGCCTGGATGTTATTGTTCTACATTTTGGTGCCGCTAACTCGCCTTTTTCGGTCGAAACTGACAAAAATGCAAAAAAAGAGTCCACCTCCAAGAGTAAAGTACCCTTTCAAAATTTGTTCCGGAAGAAATAAAAGTTGTTCCAGGTTGTTCTATGCTCATTTAATATTGTTCTACATTTTGGTGCCGCTAACTCGCCGTTTTCGGTCGAAAATGGCACAAAAATGCAAAAAAAGAATCCACCTCCAAGAGTAAAGTACCCTTTAAAAATCTGTTCTGGGAAAAATAAAAGTTGTTCCAGGTTGTTGTATGCTCATCTAATATTGTTCCACATTTTGGTGCCGCTTACTCGCCGTTTTCGGTCGAAAATGACACAAAAAGTTAAAAAAAGAGTCTACCTCCAAGAGTAAAGGACCATTTAAAAATTTGTTCCGAAGAAAATAAAAATTGTTCCAGATTGTTCTGTGCCGGGATGTTATTGTTCTACATTTTCGTGCCGCTAACTCGCCGTTTTCGGTCGAAAATGACACAAAAATGCAAAAAAAGAGTCCACCTCCAAGAGTAAAGGACCCTTCAAAACTTTGGTCTGGAAAAAATAAAAGTTCTTCCAGGTTGTTCTATGCTTGGATGTAATTGTTCTCCATTTTGGTGTCGCTGACGCGCCGTTTACGGTCGAAAATTACACAAAAATGCAAAAAAAGAGTCCACCTCCAAGAGTAAAGGACCCTTTAAAAATTTGGTCTGGAAAAAATAAAAGTTCTTCCACGATATTTTATGCTCATTTAATATTGTTCTACATTTTGGTGCCGCTAACTCGCCGTTTTCGGTCAAAAATGACACAAAAATGCAAAAAAAGAGTCCACCTCCAAGAGTAAAGGACCCTTTAAAAATTTGGTCTGGAAAAAATAAAAGTTCTTCCAGGTTGTTTTATGCTCATTTAATATTGTTCTACATTTTGGTGTCGCTTACTCGCCGGTTTCGGTCGAAAATGACACAATAATGCAAAAAAAGTGTCTACCTCCAAGAGTAAAGTACCCTTTCAAAATTTGTTCCGGAAAAAACAAAAGCTTTTCCAGGTTGTTCTATGCTTGGATGTAATTGTTCTCCATTTTGGTGTCGCTGACGCGCCGTTTACGGTCGAAAATTACACAAAAATGCAAAGTGTCTACCTGCAAGAGTGAAGTGCCCTTTCAAAACTTGTTCTGGAGAAAACAAAAGTTGTACCAGGTTGTTCTATGCTCATCTAATATTGTTCTACATTTGGGTGTCGCTGACGCGCCGTTTACGGTCGGAAATGACACAAAAATACAAAAAAAGGGTCTACATCCAAGAGTAAAGTACCCTTTAAAAATTTGTTCCGGAAGAAATAAAAGTTGTTCCACGTTGTTCTATGCTCATTTAATATTGTTCTACATTTTGGTGCCGCTAACTCGCCGTTTTCGGTCGAAAATGACACAAAAATGCAAAAAAAGAGACCACCTCCAAGAGTAAAGTACCATTTAAAAATTTGTTCCGAAGAAAATAAAAGTTGTTCCAGATTGTTCTATGCCGGGATGTTATTGTTCTACATTTTGGTGCCGCTAACTCGCCGTTTTCGGTCGAAAATGACACAAAAATGCAAACAAAGAGTCCACCTCCAAGAGTAAAGGACCCTTTAAAAATTTGGTCTGGAAAAAATAAAAGTTCTTCCAGGTTGTTTTATGCTCATTTAATATTGTTCTACATTTTGGTGTCGCTTACTCGCCGGTTTCGGTCGAAAATGACACAAAAATGCAAAAAAAGAGTCCACCTCCAAGAGTAAAGGACCCTTTAAAAATTTGTTCCGGAAAAAATAAAAGTTGTTCCAGGTAGTTTTATGCCTGGATGTTATTGTCCTACATTTTGGTGCCGCTAACTCGCCTTTTTCGGTCGAAACTGACAAAAAATGCAAAAAAAGAGTCCACCTCCAAGAGTAAAGTACCCTTTCAAAATTTGTTCCGGAAGAAATAAAAGTTGTTCCACGTTGTTCTATGCTCATTTAATATTGTTCTACATTTTGGTGCCGCTAACTCGCCGTTTTCGGTCGAAAATGACACAAAAATGCAAAAAAAGAGACCACCTCCAAGAGTAAAGTACCATTTAAAAATTTGTTCCGAAGAAAATAAAAGTTGTTCCAGATTGTTCTATCCCGGGATGTTATTGTTCTACATTTTGGTGCCGCTAACTCGCCGTTTTCGGTCGAAAATGACACAAAAATGCAAACAAAGAGTCCACCTCCAAGAGTAAAGGACCCTTTAAAAATTTGGTCTGGAAAAAATAAAAGTTCTTCCAGGTTGTTTTATGCTCATTTAATATTGTTCTACATTTTGGTGTCGCTTACTCGCCGGTTTCGGTCGAAAATGACACAATAATGCAAAAAAAGTGTCTACCTCCAAGAGTAAAGTACCCTTTCAAAATTTGTTCCGGAAAAAACAAAAGCTTTTCCAGGTTGTTCTATGCTTGGATGTAATTGTTCTCCTTTTTGGTGTCGCTGACGCGCCGTTTACGGTCGAAAATTACACAAAAATGCAAAGTGTCTACCTGCAAGAGTGAAGTGCCCTTTCAAAACTTGTTCTGGATAAAACAAAAGTTGTACCAGGTTGTTCTATGCTAATCTAATATTGTTCTACATTTGGGTGTCGCTGACGCGCCGTTTACGGTTGGAAATGACACAAAAATACAAAAAAAGGGTCTACATCCAAGAGTAAAGTACCCTTTAAAAATTTGTGCTGGAAAAAATAAAAGTTGTTGCAGGTCGTTCTATGCCTGGATGTTATTGTCCTACATTTTGGTGCCGCTAACTCGCCTTTTTCGGTCGAAACTGACAAAAATGCAAAAAAAGAGTCCACCTCCAAGAGTAAAGTACCCTTTCAAAATTTGTTCCGGAAGAAATAAAAGTTGTTCCAGGTTGTTCTATGCTCATTTAATATTGTTCTACATTTTGGTGCCGCTAACTCGCCGTTTTCGGTCGAAAATGACACAAAAATGCAAAAAAAGAGTCCACCTCCAAGAGTAAAGGACCATTTAAAAATTTGTTCCGAAGAAAATAAAAATTGTTCCAGATTGTTCTGTGCCGGGATGTAATTGTTCTCCATTTTGGTGTCGCTGACGCGCCGTTTACGGTCGAAAATTACACAAAAATGCAAAAAAAGAGTCCACCTCCAAGAGTAAAGGACCCTTTAAAAATTTGGTCTGGAAAAAATAAAAGTTCTTCCACGTTATTTTATGCTCATTTAATATTGTTCTACATTTTGGTGCCGCTAACTCGCCGTTTTCGGTCAAAAATGACACAAAAATGCAAAAAAAGAGTCCACCTCCAAGAGTAAAGGACCCTTTACAAATTTGGTCTGGAAAAAATAAAAGTTCTTCCAGGTTGTTTTATGCTCATTTAATATTGTTCTACATTTTGGTGTCGCTTACTCGCCGGTTTCGGTCGAAAATGACACAATAATGCAAAAAAAGTGTCTACCTCCAAGAGTAAAGTACCCTTTCAAAATTTGTTCCGGAAAAAACAAAAGCTTTTCCAGGTTGTTCTATGCTTGGATGTAATTGTTCTCCATTTTGGTGTCGCTGACGCGCCGTTTACGGTCGAAAATTACACAAAATTGCAAAGTGTCTACCTGCAAGAGTGAAGTGCCCTTTCAAAACTTGTTCTGGAGAAAACAAAAGTTGTACCAGGTTGTTCTATGCTCATCTAATATTGTTCTACATTTGGGTGTCGCTGACGCGCCGTTTACGGTCGGAAATGACACAAAAATACAAAAAAAGGGTCTACATCCAAGAGTAAAGTACCCTTTCAAAATTTGTTCCGGAAGAAATAAAAGTTGTTCCAGGTTGTTCTATGCTCATTTAATATTGTTCTACATTTTGGTGCCGCTAACTCGCCGTTTTCGGTCGAAAATCACACAAAAATGCAAAAAAAGAGTCCACCTCCAAGAGTAAAGTACCATTTAAAAATTTGTTCCGAAGAAAATAAAAGTTGTTCCAGATTGTTCTATGCCGGGATGTTATTGTTCTACATTTTGGTGCTGCTAACTCGCCGTTTTCGGTCGAAAATGACACAAAAATGCAAAAAAAAGAGTCCACCTCCAAGAGTAAAGGACCCTTTAAAAATTTGGTCTGGAAAAAATAAAAGTTGTTCCAGGTTGTTGTATGCTCATCTAATATTGTTCCACATTTTGGTGCCGCTAACTCGCCGTTTTCGGTCGAAAATGACTCAAAAAGTTAAAAAAGAGTCTACCTCCAAGAGTAAAGGACCATTTAAAAATTTGTTCCGAAGAAAATAAAAATTGTTCCAGATTGTTCTATGCCGGGATGTTATTGTTGTACATTTTCGTGCCGCTAACTCGCCGTTTTCGGTCGAAAATGACACAAAAATGCAAAAAAAGAGTCCACCTCCAAGAGTAAAGGACCCTTTAAAACTTTGGTCTGGAAAAAATAAAAGTTCTTCCAGGTTGTTCTATGCTTGGATGTAATTGTTCTCCATTTTGGTGTCGCTGACGCGCCGTTTATGGTCGAAAATTACACAAAAATGCAAAAAAAGAGTCCACCTCCAAGAGTAAAGGACCCTTTAAAAATTTGGTCTGGAAAAAATAAAAGTTCTTCCACGTTGTTTTATGCTCATTTAATATTGTTCTACATTTTGGTGCCGCTAACTCGCCGTTTTCGGTCGAAAATGACACAAAATGTTAAAAAAAGAGTCTACCTCCAAGAGTAAAGGACCATTTAAAAATTTGTTCCGAAGAAAATAAAAGTTGTTCCAGATTGTTCTATGCCCGGATGTTATTGTTCTACATTTTGGTGCCGCTAACTCGCCGTCCGGTCGAAAATGACACAAAAATGCAAAAAAAGAGTCCACCTCCAAGAGTAAAGGACCCTTTAAAAATTTGGTCTGGAAAAAATAAAAGTTCTTCCAGGTTGTTTTATGCTCATTTAATATTGTTCTACATTTTGGTGTCGCTTACTCGCCGGTTTCGGTCGAAAATGACACAATAATGCAAAAAAAGTGTCTACCTCCAAGAGTAAAGTACCCTTTCAAAATTTGTTCCGGAAAAAACAAAAGCTTTTCCAGGTTGTTCTATGCTTGGATGTAATTGTTCTCCATTTTGGTGTCGCTGAAGCGCCGTTTACGGTCGAAAATTACACAAAAATGCAAAGTGTCTACCTGCAAGAGTGAAGTGCCCTTTCAAAACTTGTTCTGGATAAAACAAAAGTTGTACCAGGTTGTTCTATGCTCATTTAATATTGTTCTACATTTTGGTGCCGCTAACTCGCCGTTTTCGGTCGAAAATGACACAAAAATGCAAAAAAAGAATCCACCTCCAAGAGTAAAGGACCCTTTAAAAATTTGGTCTGGAAAAAATAAAAGTTCTTCCACGTTATTTTATGCTCATTTAATATTGTTCTACATTTTGGTGCCGCTAACTCGCCGTTTTCGGTCAAAAATAACACAAAAATGCAAAAAAAGAGTCCACCTCCAAGAGTAAAGGACCCTTTAAAAATTTGGTCTGGAAAAAATAAAAGTTCTTCCAGGTTGTTTTATGCTCATTTAATATTGTTCTACATTTTGGTGTCGCTTACTCGCCGGTTTCGGTCGAAAATGACACAATAATGCAAAAAAAGTGTCTACCTTCAAGAGTAAAGTACCCTTTCAAAATTTGTTCCGGAAAAAACAAAAGCTTTTCCAGGTTGTTCTATGCTTGGATGTAATTGTTCTCCATTTTGGTGTCGCTGACGCGCCGTTTACGGTCGAAAATTACACAAAAATGCAAAGTGTCTACCTGCAAGAGTGAAGTGCCCTTTCAAAACTTGTTCTGGAGAAAACAAAAGTTGTACCAGGTTGTTCTATGCTCATCTAATATTGTTCTACATTTGGGTGTCGCTGACGCGCCGTTTACGGTCGGATATGACACAAAAATACAAAAAAAGGGTCTACATCCAAGAGTAAAGTACCCTTTAAAAATTTGTGCTGGAAAAAATAAAAGTTGTTGCAGGTCGTTCTATGCCTGGATGTTATTGTTCTACATTTTGGTGCCGCTAACTCGCCTTTTTCGGTCGAAACTGACACAAAAATGCAAAAAAAGAGTCCACCTCCAAGAGTAAAGTACCCTTTCAAAATTTGTTCCGGAAGAAATAAAAGTTGCTCCAGGTTGTTCTATGCTCATTTAATATTGTTCTACATTTTGGTGCCGCTAACTCGCCGTTTTCGGTCGAAAATGACACAAAAATGCAAAAAAAGAATCCACCTCCAAGAGTAAAGTACCCTTTAAAAATCTGTTCTGGGAAAAATAAAAGTTGTTCCAGGTTGTTGTATGCTCATCTAATATTGTTCCACATTTTGGTGCCGCTAACTCGCCGTCTTCGGTCGAAAATGACACAAAAATGCAAAAAAAGAGTCCACCTCCAAGAGTAAAGGACCCTTTAAAAATTTGTTCCGGAAAAAATAAAAGTTGTTCCAGGTAGTTTTATGCCTGGATGTTATTGTCCTACATTTTGGTGCCGCTAACTCGCCTTTTTCGGTCGAAACTGACACAAAAATGCAAAAAAAAGAGTCCACCTCCAAGAGTAAAGTACCCTTTCAAAATTTGTTCCGGAAGAAATAAAAGTTGTTCCAGGTTGTTCTATGCTCATTTAATATTGTTCTACATTTTGGTGCCGCTAACTCGCCGTTTTCGGTCGAAAATGACACAAAAATGCAAAAAAAGAGTCCACCTCAAAGAGTAAAGTACCATTTAAAAATTTGTTCCGAAGAAAATAAAAGTTGTTCCAGGTTGTTCTATGCCGGGATGTTATTGTTCTACATTTTGGTGCCGCTAACTCGCCGTTTTCGGTCGAAAATGACACAAAAATGCAAAAAAAGAGTCCACCTCCAAGAGTAAAGGACCCTTTAAACATTTGGTCTGGAAAAAATAAAAGTTCTTCCAGGTTGTTTTATGCTCATTTAATATTGTTCTACATTTTGGTGTCGCTTACTCGCCGGTTTCGGTCGAAAATGACACAATAATGCAAAAAAAAATGTCTACCTCCAAGAGTAAAGTACCCTTTCAAAATTTGTTCCGGAAAATACAAAAGCTTTTCCAGGTTGTTCTATGTTTGGATGTAATTGTTCTCCATTTTGGTGTCGCTGACGCGCCGTTTACGGTCGAAAATTACACAAAAATGCAAAGTGTCTACCTGCAAGAGTGAAGTGCCCTTTCAAAACTTGTTCTGGAGAAAACAAAAGTTGTACCAGGTTGTTCTATGCTCATCTAATATTGTTCTACATTTGGGTGTCGCTAACTCGCCGTTTTCGGTCGAAAATGACACAAAAATGCAAAAAAAAGAGTCCACCTCCAAGAGTAAAGGACCCTTTAAAAATTTGGTCTGGAAAAAATAAAAGTTGTTCCAGGTTGTTGTATGCTCATCTAATATTGTTCCACATTTTGGTGCCGCTAACTCGCCGTTTTCGGTCGAAAATGACACAAAAAGTTAAAAAAAGAGTCTACCTCCAAGAGTAAAGGACCATTTAAAAATTTGTTCCGAAGAAAATAAAAATTGTTCCAGATTGTTCTATGCCGGGATGTTATTGTTGTACATTTTCGTGCCGCTAACTCGCCGTTTTCGGTCGAAAATGACACAAAAATGCAAAAAAAGAGTCCACCTCCAAGAGTAAAGGACCCTTTAAAACTTTGGTCTGGAAAAAATAAAAGTTCTTCCAGGTTGTTCTATGCTTGGATGTAATTGTTCTCCATATTGGTGTCGCTGACGCGCCGTTTATGGTCGAAAATTACACAAAAATGCAAAAAAAGAGTCCACCTCCAAGAGTAAAGGACCCTTTAAAAATTTGGTCTGGAAAAAATAAAAGTTCTTCCACGTTGTTTTATGCTCATTTAATATTGTTCTACATTTTGGTGCCGCTAACTCGCCGTTTTCGGTCGAAAATGACACAAAATGTTAAAAAAAGAGTCTACCTCCAAGAGTAAAGGACCATTTAAAAATTTGTTCCGAAGAAAATAAAAGTTGTTCCAGATTGTTCTATGCCCGGATGTTATTGTTCTACATTTTGGTGCCGCTAACTCGCCGTCCGGTCGAAAATGACACAAAAATGCAAAAAAAGAGTCCACCTCCAAGAGTAAAGGACCCTTTAAAAATTTGTTCCGGAAAAAATAAAAGTTGTTCCAGGTAGTTTTATGCCTGGATGTTAATGTCCTACATTTTGGTGCCGCTAACTCGCCTTTTTCGGTCGAAACTGACAAAAAATGCAAAAAAAGAGTCCACCTCCAAGAGTAAAGTACCCTTTCAAAATTTGTTCCGGAAGAAATAAAAGTTGTTCCACGTTGTTCTATGCTCATTTAATATTGTTCTACATTTTGGTGCCGCTAACTCGCCGTTTTCGGTCGAAAATGACACAAAAATGCAAAAAAGAGACCACCTCCAAGAGTAAAGTACCATTTAAAAATTTGTTCCGAAGAAAATAAAAGTTGTTCCAGATTGTTCTATGCCGGGATGTTATTGTTCTACATTTTGGTGTCGCTTACTCGCCGGTTTCGGTCGAAAATGACACAATAATGCAAAAAAAGTGTCTACCTCCAAGAGTAAAGTACCCTTTCAAAATTTGTTCCGGAAAAAACAAAAGCTTTTCCAGGTTGTTCTATGCTTGGATGTAATTGTTCTCCATTTTGGTGTCGCTGACGCGCCGTTTACGGTCGAAAATTACACAAAAATGCAAAGTGTCTACCTGCAAGAGTGAAGTGCCCTTTCAAAACTTGTTCTGGATAAAACAAAAGTTGTACCAGGTTGTTCTATGCTAATCTAATATTGTTCTACATTTGGGTGTCGCTGACGCGCCGTTTACGGTTGGAAATGACACAAAAATACAAAAAAAGGGTCTACATCCAAGAGTAAAGTACCCTTTAAAAATTTGTGCTGGAAAAAATAAAAGTTATTGCAGGTCGTTCTATGCCTGGATGTTATTGTTCTACATTTTGGTGCCGCTAACTCGCCTTTTTCGGTCGAAACTGACAAAAATGCAAAAAAAGAGTCCACCTCCAAGAGTAAAGTACCCTTTCAAAATTTGTTCCGGAAGAAATAAAAGTTGTTCCAGGTTGTTCTATGCTCATTTAATATTGTTCTACATTTTGGTGCCGCTAACTCGCCGTTTTCGGTCGAAAATGGCACAAAAATGCAAAAAAAGAATCCACCTCCAAGAGTAAAGTACCCTTTAAAAATCTGTTCTGGGAAAAATAAAAGTTGTTCCAGGTTGTTGTATGCTCATCTAATATTGTTCCACATTTTGGTGCCGCTTACTCGCCGTTTTCGGTCGAAAATGACACAAAAAGTTAAAAAAAGAGTCTACCTCCAAGAGTAAAGGACCATTTAAAAATTTGTTCCGAAGAAAATAAAAATTGTTCCAGATTGTTCTGTGCCGGGATGTTATTGTTCTACATTTTCGTGCCGCTAACTCGCCGTTTTCGGTCGAAAATGACACAAAAATGCAAAAAAAGAGTCCACCTCCAAGAGTAAAGGACCCTTCAAAACTTTGGTCTGGAAAAAATAAAAGTTCTTCCAGGTTGTTCTATGCTTGGATGTAATTGTTCTCCATTTTGGTGTCGCTGACGCGCCGTTTACGGTCGAAAATTACACAAAAATGCAAAAAAAGAGTCCACCTCCAAGAGTAAAGGACCCTTTAAAAATTTGGTCTGGAAAAAATAAAAGTTCTTCCACGATATTTTATGCTCATTTAATATTGTTCTACATTTTGGTGCCGCTAACTCGCCGTTTTCGGTCAAAAATGACACAAAAATGCAAAAAAAGAGTCCACCTCCAAGAGTAAAGGACCCTTTAAAAATTTTGTCTGGAAAAAATAAAAGTTCTTCCAGGTTGTTTTATGCTCATTTAATATTGTTCTACATTTTGGTGTCGCTTACTCGCCGGTTTCGGTCGAAAATGACACAATAATGCAAAAAAAGTGTCTACCTCCAAGAGTAAAGTACCCTTTCAAAATTTGTTCCGGAAAAAACAAAAGCTTTTCCAGGTTGTTCTATGCTTGGATGTAATTGTTCTCCATTTTGGTGTCGCTGACGCGCCGTTTACGGTCGAAAATTACACAAAAATGCAAAGTGTCTACCTGCAAGAGTGAAGTGCCCTTTCAAAACTTGTTCTGGAGAAAACAAAAGTTGTACCAGGTTGTTCTATGCTCATCTAATATTGTTCTACATTTGGGTGTCGCTGACGCGCCGTTTACGGTCGGAAATGACACAAAAATACAAAAAAAGGGTCTACATCCAAGAGTAAAGTACCCTTTAAAAATTTGTTCCGGAAGAAATAAAAGTTGTTCCACGTTGTTCTATGCTCATTTAATATTGTTCTACATTTTGGTGCCGCTAACTCGCCGTTTTCGGTCGAAAATGACACAAAAATGCAAAAAAAGAGACCACCTCCAAGAGTAAAGTACCATTTAAAAATTTGTTCCGAAGAAAATAAAAGTTGTTCCAGATTGTTCTATGCCGGGATGTTATTGTTCTACATTTTGGTGCCGCTAACTCGCCGTTTTCGGTCGAAAATGACACAAAAATGCAAACAAAGAGTCCACCTCCAAGAGTAAAGGACCCTTTAAAAATTTGGTCTGGAAAAAATAAAAGTTCTTCCAGGTTGTTTTATGCTCATTTAATATTGTTCTACATTTTGGTGTCGCTTACTCGCCGGTTTCGGTCGAAAATGACACAAAAATGCAAAAAAAGAGTCCACCTCCAAGAGTAAAGGACCCTTTAAAAATTTGTTCCGGAAAAAATAAAAGTTGTTCCAGGTAGTTTTATGCCTGGATGTTATTGTCCTACATTTTGGTGCCGCTAACTCGCCTTTTTCGGTCGAAACTGACAAAAAATGCAAAAAAAGAGTCCACCTCCAAGAGTAAAGTACCCTTTCAAAATTTGTTCCGGAAGAAATAAAAGTTGTTCCACGTTGTTCTATGCTCATTTAATATTGTTCTACATTTTGGTGCCGCTAACTCGCCGTTTTCGGTCGAAAATGACACAAAAATGCAAAAAAAGAGACCACCTCCAAGAGTAAAGTACCATTTAAAAATTTGTTCCGAAGAAAATAAAAGTTGTTCCAGATTGTTCTATCCCGGGATGTTATTGTTCTACATTTTGGTGCCGCTAACTCGCCGTTTTCGGTCAAAAATGACACAAAAATGCAAAAAAAGAGTCCACCTCCAAGAGTAAAGGACCCTTTAAAAATTTGGTCTGGAAAAAATAAAAGTTCTTCCAGGTTGTTTTATGCTCATTTAATATTGTTCTACATTTTGGTGTCGCTTACTCGCCGGTTTCGGTCGAAAATGACACAATAATGCAAAAAAAGTGTCTACCTCCAAGAGTAAAGTACCCTTTCAAAATTTGTTCCGGAAAAAACAAAAGCTTTTCCAGGTTGTTCTATGCTTGGATGTAATTGTTCTCCATTTTGGTGTCGCTGACGCGCCGTTTACGGTCGAAAATTACACAAAATTGCAAAGTGTCTACCTGCAAGAGTGAAGTGCCCTTTCAAAACTTGTTCTGGAGAAAACAAAAGTTGTACCAGGTTGTTCTATGCTCATCTAATATTGTTCTACATTTGGGTGTCGCTGACGCGCCGTTTACGGTCGGAAATGACACAAAAATACAAAAAAAGGGTCTACATCCAAGAGTAAAGTACCCTTTAAAAATTTGTGCTGGAAAAAATAAAAGTTGTTGCAGGTCGTTCTATGCCTGGATGTTATTGTTCTACATTTTGGTGCCGCTAACTCGCCTTTTTCGGTCGAAACTGACAAAAATGCAAAAAAAGAGTCCACCTCCAAGAGTAAAGTACCCTTTCAAAATTTGTTCCGGAAGAAATAAAAGTTGTTCCAGGTTGTTCTATGCTCATTTAATATTGTTCTACATTTTGGTGCCGCTAACTCGCCGTTTTCGGTCGAAAATGGCACAAAAATGCAAAAAAAGAATCCACCTCCAAGAGTAAAGTACCCTTTAAAAATCTGTTCTGGGAAAAATAAAAGTTGTTCCAGGTTGTTGTATGCTCATCTAATATTGTTCCACATTTTGGTGCCGCTTACTCGCCGTTTTCGGTCGAAAATGACACAAAAAGTTAAAAAAAGAGTCTACCTCCAAGAGTAAAGGACCATTTAAAAATTTGTTCCGAAGAAAATAAAAATTGTTCCAGATTGTTCTGTGCCGGGATGTTATTGTTCTACATTTTCGTGCCGCTAACTCGCCGTTTTCGGTCGAAAATGACACAAAAATGCAAAAAAAGAGTCCACCTCCAAGAGTAAAGGACCCTTCAAAACTTTGGTCTGGAAAAAATAAAAGTTCTTCCAGGTTGTTCTATGCTTGGATGTAATTGTTCTCCATTTTGGTGTCGCTGACGCGCCGTTTACGGTCGAAAATTACACAAAAATGCAAAGTGTCTACCTGCAAGAGTGAAGTGCCCTTTCAAAACTTGTTCTGGAGAAAACAAAAGTTGTACCAGGTTGTTCTATGCTCATCTAATATTGTTCTACATTTGGGTGTCGCTGACGCGCCGTTTACGGTCGGAAATGACACAAAAATACAAAAAAAGGGTCTACATCCAAGAGTAAAGTACCCTTTAAAAATTTGTTCCGGAAGAAATAAAAGTTGTTCCACGTTGTTCTATGCTCATTTAATATTGTTCTACATTTTGGTGCCGCTAACTCGCCGTTTTCGGTCGAAAATGACACAAAAATGCAAAAAAAGAGACCACCTCCAAGAGTAAAGTACCATTTAAAAATTTGTTCCGAAGAAAATAAAAGTTGTTCCAGATTGTTCTATGCCGGGATGTTATTGTTCTACATTTTGGTGCCGCTAACTCGCCGTTTTCGGTCGAAAATGACACAAAAATGCAAAAACAGAGTCCACCTCCAAGAGTAAAGGACCCTTTAAAAATTTGGTCTGGAAAAAATAAAAGTTCTTCCAGGTTGTTTTATGCTCATTTAATATTGTTCTACATTTTGGTGTCGCTTACTCGCCGGTTTCGGTCGAAAATGACACAAAAATGCAAAAAAAGAGTCCACCTCCAAGAGTAAAGGACCCTTTAAAAATTTGTTCCGGAAAAAATAAAAGTTGTTCCAGGTAGTTTTATGCCTGGATGTTATTGTCCTACATTTTGGTGCCGCTAACTCGCCTTTTTCGGTCGAAACTGACAAAAAATGCAAAAAAAGAGTCCACCTCCAAGAGTAAAGTACCCTTTCAAAATTTGTTCCGGAAGAAATAAAAGTTGTTCCACGTTGTTCTATGCTCATTTAATATTGTTCTACATTTTGGTGCCGCTAACTCGCCGTTTTCGGTCGAAAATGACACAAAAATGCAAAAAAAGAGACCACCTCCAAGAGTAAAGTACCATTTAAAAATTTGTTCCGAAGAAAATAAAAGTTGTTCCAGATTGTTCTATCCCGGGATGTTATTGTTCTACATTTTGGTGCCGCTAACTCGCCGTTTTCGGTCGAAAATGACACAAAAATGCAAACAAAGAGTCCACCTCCAAGAGTAAAGGACCCTTTAAAAATTTGGTCTGGAAAAAATAAAAGTTCTTCCAGGTTGTTTTATGCTCATTTAATATTGTTCTACATTTTGGTGTCGCTTACTCGCCGGTTTCGGTCGAAAATGACACAATAATGCAAAAAAAGTGTCTACCTCCAAGAGTAAAGTACCCTTTCAAAATTTGTTCCGGAAAAAACAAAAGCTTTTCCAGGTTGTTCTATGCTTGGATGTAATTGTTCTCCATTTTGGTGTCGCTGACGCGCCGTTTACGGTCGAAAATTACACAAAAATGCAAAGTGTCTACCTGCAAGAGTGAAGTGCCCTTTCAAAACTTGTTCTGGATAAAACAAAAGTTGTACCAGGTTGTTCTATGCTAATCTAATATTGTTCTACATTTGGGTGTCGCTGACGCGCCGTTTACGGTTGGAAATGACACAAAAATACAAAAAAAGGGTCTACATCCAAGAGTAAAGTACCCTTTAAAAATTTGTGCTGGAAAAAATAAAAGTTGTTGCAGGTCGTTCTATGCCTGGATGTTATTGTCCTACATTTTGGTGCCGCTAACTCGCCTTTTTCGGTCGAAACTGACAAAAATGCAAAAAAAGAGTCCACCTCCAAGAGTAAAGTACCCTTTCAAAATTTGTTCCGGAAGAAATAAAAGTTGTTCCAGGTTGTTCTATGCTCATTTAATATTGTTCTACATTTTGGTGCCGCTAACTCGCCGTTTTCGGTCGAAAATGACACAAAAATGCAAAAAAAGAGTCCACCTCCAAGAGTAAAGGACCATTTAAAAATTTGTTCCGAAGAAAATAAAAATTGTTCCAGATTGTTCTGTGCCGGGATGTAATTGTTCTCCATTTTGGTGTCGCTGACGCGCCGTTTACGGTCGAAAATTACACAAAAATGCAAAAAAAGAGTCCACCTCCAAGAGTAAAGGACCCTTTAAAAATTTGGTCTGGAAAAAATAAAAGTTCTTCCACGTTATTTTATGCTCATTTAATATTGTTCTACATTTTGGTGCCGCTAACTCGCCGTTTTCGGTCAAAAATGACACAAAAATGCAAAAAAAGAGTCCACCTCCAAGAGTAAAGGACCCTTTAAAAATTTGGTCTGGAAAAAATAAAAGTTCTTCCAGGTTGTTTTATGCTCATTTAATATTGTTCTACATTTTGGTGTCGCTTACTCGCCGGTTTCGGTCGAAAATGACACAATAATGCAAAAAAAGTGTCTACCTCCAAGAGTAAAGTACCCTTTCAAAATTTGTTCCGGAAAAAACAAAAGCTTTTCCAGGTTGTTCTATGCTTGGATGTAATTGTTCTCCATTTTGGTGTCGCTGACGCGCCGTTTACGGTCGAAAATTACACAAAATTGCAAAGTGTCTACCTGCAAGAGTGAAGTGCCCTTTCAAAACTTGTTCTGGAGAAAACAAAAGTTGTACCAGGTTGTTCTATGCTCATCTAATATTGTTCTACATTTGGGTGTCGCTGACGCGCCGTTTACGGTCGGAAATGACACAAAAATACAAAAAAAGGGTCTACATCCAAGAGTAAAGTACCCTTTAAAAATTTGTGCTGGAAAAAATAAAAGTTGTTGCAGGTCGTTCTATGCCTGGATGTTATTGTTCTACATTTTGGTGCCGCTAACTCGCCTTTTTCGGTCGAAACTGACACAAAAATTCAAAAAAAGAGTCCACCTCCAAGAGTAAAGTACCCTTTCAAAATTTGTTCCGGAAGAAATAAAAGTTGTTCCAGGTTGTTCTATGCTCATTTAATATTGTTCTACATTTTGGTGCCGCTAACTCGCCGTTTTCGGTCGAAAATGACACAAAAATGCAAAAAAAGAATCCACCTCCAAGAGTAAAGTACCCTTTAAAAATCTGTTCTGGGAAAAATAAAAGTTGTTCCAGGTTGTTTTATGCTCATTTAATATTGTTCTACATTTTCGTGCCGCTAACGCGCCGTTTTCGGTCGAAAATGACACAAAAATGAAAAAAAGAGTCCACCTCCAAGAGTAAAGGACCCTTTAAAACTTTGGTCTGGAAAAAATAAAAGTTCTTCCAGGTTGTTCTATGCTTGGATGTAATTGTTCTCCATTTTGGTGTCGCTGACGCGCCGTTTACGGTCGAAAATTACACAAAAATGCAAAAAAAGAGTCCACCTCCAAGAGTAAAGGACCCTTTAAAAATTTGGTCTGGAAAAAATAAAAGTTCTTCCATGTTGTTTTATGCTCATTTAATATTGTTCTACAATTTGGTGCCGCTAACTCGCCGTTTTCGGTCGAAAATGACACAAAATGTTAAAAAAAGAGTCTACCTCCAAGAGTAAAGGACCATTTAAAAATTTGTTCCGAAGAAAATAAAAGTTGTTCCAGATTGTTCTATGCCGGGATGTTATTGTTCTACATTTTGGTGCCGCTAACTCGCCGTCTTCGGTCGAAAATGACACAAAAATGCAAAAAAAGAGTCCACCTCCAAGAGTAAAGGACCCTTTAAAAATTTGTTCCGGAAAAAATAAAAGTTGTTCCAGGTAGTTTTATGCCTGGATGTTATTGTCCTACATTTTGGTGCCGCTAACTCGCCTTTTTCGGTCGAAACTGACACAAAAATGCAAAAAAAGAGTCCACCTCCAAGAGTAAAGTACCCTTTCAAAATTTGTTTCGGAAGAAATAAAAGTTGTTCCAGGTTGTTCTATGCTCATTTAATATTGTTCTACATTTTGGTGCCGCTAACTCGCCGTTTTCGGTCGAAAATGACACAAAAATGCAATAAAAGAGTCCACCTCAAAGAGTAAAGTACCATTTAAAAATTTGTTCCGAAGAAAATAAAAGTTGTTCCAGATTGTTCTATGCCGGGATGTTATTGTTCTACATTTTGGTGCCGCTAAATCGCCGTTTTCGGTCGAAAATGACACAAAAATGCAAAAACAGAGTCCACCTCCAAGAGTAAAGGACCCTTTAAACATTTGGTCTGGAAAAAATAAAAGTTCTTCCAGGTTGATTTATGCTCATTTAATATTGTTCTGCATTTTGGTGTCGCTTACTCGCCGGTTTCGGTCGAAAATGACACAATAATGCAAAAAAAGTGTCTACCTCCAAGAGTAAAGTACCCTTTCAAAATTTGTTCCGGAAAAAACAAAAGCTTTTCCAGGTTGTTCTATGCTTGGATGTAATTGTTCTCCATTTTGGTGTCGCTGACGCGCCGGTTACGGTCGAAAATTACACAAAAATGCAAAGTGTCTACCTGCAAGAGTGAAGTGCCCTTTCAAAACTTGTTCTGGAGAAAACAAAAGTTGTACCAGGTTGTTCTATGCTCATCTAATATTGTTCTACATTTGGGTGCCGCTAACTCGCCGTTTTCGGTCGAATATGACACAAAAATGCAAAAAAAGAGTCCACCTCCAAGAGTAAAGGACCCTTTAAAAATTTGTTCCGGAAAAAATAAAAGTTGTTCCAGGTAGTTTTATGCCTGGGTGTTATTGTTCTACATTTTGGTGCCGCTAACTCGCCTTTTTCGGTCGAAACTGACACAAAAATTCAAAAAAAGAGTCCACCTCCAAGAGTAAAGTACCCTTTCAAAATTTGTTCCGGAAGAAATAAAAGTTGTTCCAGGTTGTTCTATGCTCATTTAATATTGTTCTACATTTTGGTGCCGCTAACTCGCCGTTTTCGGTCGAAAATGACACAAAAATGCAAAAAAAGAGTCAACCTCCAAGAGTTAAGTACCCTTTAAAAATCTGTTCTGGGAAAAATAAAAGTTGTTGCAGGTCGTTCTATGCCTGGATGTTATTGTTCTACATTTTGGTGCCGCTAACTCGCCTTTTTCGGTCGAAACTGACACAAAAATGCAAAAAAAGAGTCCACCTCCAAGAGTAAAGTACCCTTTCAAAATTTGTTCCGGAAGAAATAATAGTTGTTCCAGGTTGTTCTATGCTCATTTAATATTGTTCTACATTTTGGTGCCGCTAACTCGCCGTTTTCGGTCGAAAATGACACAAAAATGCAAAAAAAGAGTCCACCTCAAAGAGTAAAGTACCATTTAAAAATTTGTTCCGAAGAAAATAAAAGTTGTTCCAGATTGTTCTATGCCGGGATGTTATTGTTCTACATTTTGGTGCCGCTAACTCGCCGTTTTCGGTCGAAAATGACACAAAAATGCAAAAAAAGAGTCCACCTCCAAGAGTAAAGGACCCTTTAAACATTTGGTCTGGAAAAAATAAAAGTTCTTTCAGGTTGTTTTATGCTCATTTAATATTGTTCTACATTTTGGTGTCGCTTACTCGCCGGTTTCGGTCGAAAATGACACAATAATGCAAAAAAAGTGTCTACCTCCAAGAGTAAAGTACCCTTTCAAAATTTGTTCCGGAAAAAACAAAAGCTTTTCCAGGTTGTTCCATGCTTGGATGTAATTGTTCTCCATTTTGGTGTCGCTGACGCGCCGTTTTCGGTCGAAAATGACACAAAAAGTTAAAAAAAGAGTCTACCTCCAAGAGTAAAGGACCATTTAAAAATTTGTTCCGAAGAAAATAAAAATTGTTCCAGATTGTTCTATGCCGGGATGTTATTGTTCTACATTTTCGTGCCGCTAACGCGCCGTTTACGGTCGAAAATTACACAAAAATGCAAAAAAAGAGTCCACCTCCAAGAGTAAAGGACCCTTTAAAAATTTGGTCTGGAAAAAATAAAAGTTCTTCCACGTTGTTTTATGCTCATTTAATATTGTTCTACATTTTGGTGCCGCTAACTCGCCGTTTTCGGTCGAAAATGACACAAAATGTTAAAAAAAGAGTCTACCTCCAAGAGTAAAGGACCATTTAAAAATTTGTTCCGAAGAAAATAAAAGTTGTTCCAGATTGTTCTATGCCGGGATGTTATTGTTCTACATTTTGGTGCCGCTAACCCGCCGTCTTCGGTCGAAAATGACACAAAAATGCAAAAAAAGAGTCCACCTCCAAGAGTAAAGTACCCTTTCAAAATTTGTTCCGGAAAAAATAAAAGTTGTTCCAGGTTGTTCTATGCTCATTTAATATTGTTCTACATTTTGGTGCCGCTAACTCGCCGTTTTCGGTCGAAAATGACACAAAAATGCAAAAAAAGAGTCCACCTCAAAGAGTAAAGTACCATTTAAAAATTTGTTCCGAAGAAAATAAAAGTTGTTCCAGATTGTTCTATGCCGGGATGTTATTGTTCTACATTTTGGTGCCGCTAACTCGCCGTTTTCGGTCGAAAATGACACAAAAATGCAAAAACAGAGTCCACCTCCAAGAGTAAAGGACCCTTTAAACATTTGGTCTGGAAAAAATAAAAGTTCTTCCAGGTTGATTTATGCTCATTTAATATTGTTCTACATTTTGGTGTCGCTTACTCGCCGGTTTCGGTCGAAAATGACACAATAATGCAAAAAAAGTGTCTACCTCCAAGAGTAAAGTACCCTTTCAAAATTTGTTCCGGAAAAAACAAAAGCTTTTCCAGGTTGTTCTATGCTTGGATGTAATTGTTCTCCATTTTGGTGTCGCTGACGCGCCGGTTACGGTCGAAAATTACACAAAAATGCAAAGTGTCTACCTGCAAGAGTGAAGTGCCCTTTCAAAACTTGTTCTGGAGAAAACAAAAGTTGTACCAGGTTGTTCTATGCTCATCTAATATTGTTCTACATTTGGGTGTCGCTAACTCGCCGTTTTCGGTCGAAAATGACACAAAAATGGAAAAAAAGAGTCCACCTCCAAGAGTAAAGTACCCTTTCAAAATTTGTTCCGGAAGAAATAAAAGTTGTTCCAGGTTGTTCTATGCTCATTTAATATTGTTCTACATTTTGGTGCCGCTAACTCGCCGTTTTCGGTCGAAAATGACACAAAAATGCAAAAAAAGAGTCCACCTCCAAGAGTAAAGTACCATTTAAAAATTTGTTCCGAAGAAAATAAAAGTTGTTCCAGATTGTTCTATGCCGGGATGTTATTGTTCTACATTTTGGTGCCGCTAACTCGCCGTTTTCGGTCGAAAATGACACAAAAATGCAAAAACAGAGTCCACCTCCAAGAGTAAAGGACCCTTTAAACATTTGGTCTGGAAAAAATAAAAGTTCTTCCAGGTTGATTTATGCTCATTTAATATTGTTCTACATTTTGGTGTCGCTTACTCGCCGGTTTCGGTCGAAAATGACACAATAATGCAAAAAAAGTGTCTACCTCCAAGAGTAAAGTACCCTTTCAAAATTTGTTCCGGAAAAAACAAAAGCTTTTCCAGGTTGTTCTATGCTTGGATGTAATTGTTCTCCATTTTGGTGTCGCTGACGCGCCGGTTACGGTCGAAAATTACACAAAAATGCAAAGTGTCTACCTGCAAGAGTGAAGTGCCCTTTCAAAACTTGTTCTGGAGAAAACAAAAGTTGTACCAGGTTGTTCTATGCTCATCTAATATTGTTCTACATTTGGGTGTCGCTAACTCGCCGTTTTCGGTCGAAAATGACACAAAAATGGAAAAAAAGAGTCCACCTCCAAGAGTAAAGTACCCTTTCAAAATTTGTTCCGGAAGAAATAAAAGTTGTTCCAGGTTGTTCTATGCTCATTTAATATTGTTCTACATTTTGGTGCCGCTAACTCGCCGTTTTCGGTCGAAAATGACACAAAAATGCAAAAAAAGAGTCCACCTCCAAGAGTAAAGTACCATTTAAAAATTTGTTCCGAAGAAAATAAAAGTTGTTCCAGATTGTTCTATGCCGGGATGTTATTGTTCTACATTTTGGTGCCGCTAACTCGCCGTTTTCGGTCGAAAATGACACAAAAATGCAAAAAAAAGAGTCCACCTCCAAGAGTAAAGGACCCTTTAAAAATTTGGTCTGGAAAAAATAAAAGTTCTTCCAGGTTGTTTTATGCTCATTTAATATTGTTCTACATTTTGGTGTCGCTTACTCGCCGGTTTCGGTCGAAAATGACACAATAATGCAAAAAAAGTGTCTACCTCCAAGAGTAAAGTACCCTTTCAAAATTTGTTCCGGAAAAAACAAAAGCTTTTCCAGGTTGTTCTATGCTTGGATGTAATTGTTCTCCATTTTGGTGTCGCTGACGCGCCGTTTACGGTCGAAAATTACACAAAAATGCAAAGTGTCTACCTGCAAGAGTGAAGTGCCCTTTCAAAACTTGTTCTGGAGAAAACAAAAGTTGTACCAGGTTGTTCTATGCTCATCTAATATTGTTCTACATTTGGGTGTCGCTAACTCGCCGTTTTCGGTCGAAAATGACACAAAAATGGAAAAAAAGAGTCCACCTCCAAGAGTAAAGTACCCTTTCAAAATTTGTTCCGGAAGAAATAAAAGTTGTTCCAGGTTGTTCTATGCTCATTTAATATTGTTCTACATTTTGGTGCCGCTAACTCGCCGTTTTCGGTCGAAAATGACACAAAAATGCAAAAAAAGAGTCCACCTCCAAGAGTAAAGTACCATTTAAAAATTTGTTCCGAAGAAAATAAAAGTTGTTCCAGATTGTTCTATGCCGGGATGTTATTGTTCTACATTTTGGTGCCGCTAACTCGCCGTTTTCGGTCGAAAATGACACAAAAATGCAAAAAAAAGAGTCCACCTCCAAGAGTAAAGGACCCTTTAAAAATTTGGTCTGGAAAAAATAAAAGTTCTTCCAGGTTGTTTTATGCTCATTTAATATTGTTCTACATTTTGGTGTCGCTTACTCGCCGGTTTCGGTCGAAAATGACACAATAATGCAAAAAAAGTGTCTACCTCCAAGAGTAAAGTACCCTTTCAAAATTTGTTCCGGAAAAAACAAAAGCTTTTCCAGGTTGTTCTATGCTTGGATGTAATTGTTCTCCATTTTGGTGTCGCTGACGCGCCGTTTACGGTCGAAAATTACACAAAAATGCAAAGTGTCTACCTGCAAGAGTGAAGTGCCCTTTCAAAACTTGTTCTGGAGAAAACAAAAGTTGTACCAGGTTGTTCTATGCTCATCTAATATTGTTCTACATTTGGGTGTCGCTGACGCGCCGTTTACGGTCGGATATGACACAAAAATACAAAAAAAGGGTCTACATCCAAGAGTAAAGTACCCTTTAAAAATTGGTGCTGGAAAAAATAAAAGTTGTTGCAGGTCGTTCTATGCCTGGATGTTATTGTTCTACATTTTGGTGCCGCTAACTCGCCTTTTTCGGTCGAAACTGACACAAAAATGCAAAAAAAGAGTCCACCTCCAAGAGTAAAGTACCCTTTCAAAATTTGTTCCGGAAGAAATAATAGTTGTTCCAGGTTGTTCTATGCTCATTTAATATTGTTCTACATTTTGGTGCCGCTAACTCGCCGTTTTCGGTCGAAAATGACACAAAAATGCAAAAAAAGAGTCCACCTCAAAGAGTAAAGTACCATTTAAAAATTTGTTCCGAAGAAAATAAAAGTTGTTCCAGATTGTTCTATGCCGGGATGTTATTGTTCTACATTTTGGTGCCGCTAACTCGCCTTTTTCGGTCGAAACTGACACAAAAATGCAAAAAAAGAGTCCACCTCCAAGAGTAAAGTACCCTTTCAAAATTTGTTCCGGAAGAAATAAAAGTTGTTCCAGGTTGTTCTATGCTCATTTAATATTGTTCTACATTTTGGTGCCGCTAACTCGCCGTTTTCGGTCGAAAATGACACAAAAATGCAAAAAAAGAATCCACCTCCAAGAGTAAAGTACCCTTTAAAAATCTGTTCTGGGAAAAATAAAAGTTGTTCCAGGTTGTTGTATGCTCATCTAATATTGTTCCACATTTTGGTGCCGCTAACTCGCCGTTTTCGGTCGAAAATGACACAAAAAGTTAAAAAAAGAGTCTACCTCCAAGAGTAAAGGACCATTTAAAAATTTGTTCCGAAGAAAATAAAAATTGTTCCAGATTGTTCTATGCCGGGATGTTATTGTTCTACATTTTCGTGCCGCTAACTCGCCGTTTTCGGTCGAAAATGACACAAAAATGCAAAAAAAGAGTCCACCTCCAAGAGTAAAGGACCCTTTAAAACTGTGGTCTGGAAAAAACAAAAGTTCTTCCAGGTTGTTCTATGCTTGGATGTAATTGTTCTCCATTTTGGTGTCGCTGACGCGCCGTTTACGGTCGAAACTTACACAAAATTGCAAAGTGTCTACCTGCAAGAGTGAAGTGCCCTTTCAAAACTTGTTCTGGAGAAAACAAAAGTTGTACCAGGTTGTTCTATGCTCATCTAATATTGTTCTACATTTGGGTGTCGCTGACGCGCCGTTTACGGTCGAAAATGACACAAAAATGCAAAAAAAGGGTCTATATCCAAGAGTAAAGTACCCTTTAAAAATTTGTGCTGGAAAAAATAAAAGTTGGTCCAGGTTGTTCTATGCTTGGATGTAATTGTTCTCCATTTTGGTGTCGCTGACGCGACGTTTTCGGTCGAAAATGACACAAAAATGCAAAGTGTCTACCTGCAAGAGTGAAGTGCCCTTTCAAAACTTGTTCTGGAGAAAACAAAAGTTGTACCAGGTTGTTCTATGCTCATCTAATATTGTTCTACATTTGGGTGCCGCTAACTCGCCGTTTTCGGTCGAATATGACACAAAAATGCAAAAAAAGAGTCCACCTCCAAGAGTAAAGGACCCTTTAAAAATTTGTTCCGGAAAAAATAAAAGTTGTTCCAGGTAGTTTTATGCCTGGGTGTTATTGTTCTACATTTTGGTGCCGCTAACTCGCCTTTTTCGGTCGAAACTGACACAAAAATTCAAAAAAAGAGTCCACCTCCAAGAGTAAAGTACCCTTTCAAAATTTGTTCCGGAAGAAATAAAAGTTGTTCCAGGTTGTTCTATGCTCATTTAATATTGTTCTACATTTTGGTGCCGCTAACTCGCCGTTTTCGGTCGAAAATGACACAAAAATGCAAAAAAAGAGTCAACCTCCAAGAGTTAAGTACCCTTTAAAAATCTGTTCTGGGAAAAATAAAAGTTGTTCCAGGTTGTTGTATGCTCATCTAATATTGTTCCACAGTTTGGTGCCGCTAACTCGCCGTTTTCGGTCGAAAATGACACAAAAATTTAAAAAAAGAGTCTACCTCCAAGAGTAAAGGACCATTTAAAAATTTGTTCCGAAGAAAATAAAAGTTGTTCCAGATTGTTCTATGCCGGGATGTTATTGTTCTACATTTTGGTGCCGCTAACTCGCCGTTTTCGGTCGAAAATGACACAAAAATGCAAAAAAAGAGTCCACCTCCAAGAGTAAAGTACCCTTTAAAAATCTGTTCTGGGAAAAATAAAAGTTGTTCCAGATTGTTGTATGCTGATCTAATATTGTTCCACATTTTGGTGCCGCTAACTCGCCGTTTTCGGTCGAAAATGACACAAAAAGTTAAAAAAAGAGTCTACCTCCAAGAGTAAAGGACCATTTAAAAATTAGTTCCGGAAAAAATAAAAGTTGTTCCAGGTAGTTTTATGCCTGGATGTTATTGTTCTACATTTTGGTGCCGCTAACTCGCCGTTTTCGGTCGAAAATGACACAAAAATGCAAAAAAAGAATCCACCTCCAAGAGTAAAGTACCCTTTAAAAATCTGTTCTGGGAAAAATAAAAGTTGTTCCAGGTTGTTGTATGCTCATCTAATATTGTTCCACATTTTGGTGCCGCTAACTCGCCGTTTTCGGTCGAAAATGACACAAAAAGTTAAAAAAAGAGTCTACCTCCAAGAGTAAAGGACCATTTAAAAATTTGTTCCGAAGAAAATAAAAATTGTTCCAGATTGTTCTATGCCGGGATGTTATTGTTCTACATTTTCGTGCCGCTAACTCGCCGTTTTCGGTCGAAAATGACACAAAAATGCAAAAAAAGAGTCCACCTCCAAGAGTAAAGGACCCTTTAAAACTGTGGTCTGGAAAAAACAAAAGTTCTTCCAGGTTGTTCTATGCTTGGATGTAATTGTTCTCCATTTTGGTGTCGCTGACGCGCCGTTTACGGTCGAAACTTACACAAAATTGCAAAGTGTCTACCTGCAAGAGTGAAGTGCCCTTTCAAAACTTGTTCTGGAGAAAACAAAAGTTGTACCAGGTTGTTCTATGCTCATCTAATATTGTTCTACATTTGGGTGTCGCTGACGCGCCGTTTACGGTCGAAAATGACACAAAAATGCAAAAAAAGGGTCTATATCCAAGAGTAAAGTACCCTTTAAAAATTTGTGCTGGAAAAAATAAAAGTTGGTCCAGGTTGTTCTATGCTTGGATGTAATTGTTCTCCATTTTGGTGTCGCTGACGCGACGTTTTCGGTCGAAAATGACACAAAAATGCAAAGTGTCTACCTGCAAGAGTGAAGTGCCCTTTCAAAACTTGTTCTGGAGAAAACAAAAGTTGTACCAGGTTGTTCTATGCTCATCTAATATTGTTCTACATTTGGGTGCCGCTAACTCGCCGTTTTCGGTCGAATATGACACAAAAATGCAAAAAAAGAGTCCACCTCCAAGAGTAAAGGACCCTTTAAAAATTTGTTCCGGAAAAAATAAAAGTTGTTCCAGGTAGTTTTATGCCTGGGTGTTATTGTTCTACATTTTGGTGCCGCTAACTCGCCTTTTTCGGTCGAAACTGACACAAAAATTCAAAAAAAGAGTCCACCTCCAAGAGTAAAGTACCCTTTCAAAATTTGTTCCGGAAGAAATAAAAGTTGTTCCAGGTTGTTCTATGCTCATTTAATATTGTTCTACATTTTGGTGCCGCTAACTCGCCGTTTTCGGTCGAAAATGACACAAAAATGCAAAAAAAGAGTCAACCTCCAAGAGTTAAGTACCCTTTAAAAATCTGTTCTGGGAAAAATAAAAGTTGTTCCAGGTTGTTGTATGCTCATCTAATATTGTTCCACAGTTTGGTGCCGCTAACTCGCCGTTTTCGGTCGAAAATGACACAAAAATTTAAAAAAAGAGTCTACCTCCAAGAGTAAAGGACCATTTAAAAATTTGTTCCGAAGAAAATAAAAGTTGTTCCAGATTGTTCTATGCCGGGATGTTATTGTTCTACATTTTGGTGCCGCTAACTCGCCGTTTTCGGTCGAAAATGACACAAAAATGCAAAAAAAGAGTCCACCTCCAAGAGTAAAGTACCCTTTAAAAATCTGTTCTGGGAAAAATAAAAGTTGTTCCAGATTGTTGTATGCTGATCTAATATTGTTCCACATTTTGGTGCCGCTAACTCGCCGTTTTCGGTCGAAAATGACACAAAAATGCAAAAACAGAGTCCACCTCCAAGAGTAAAGGACCCTTTAAAAATTTGGTCTGGAAAAAATAAAAGTTCTTCCAGGTTGTTTTATGCTCATTTAATATTGTTCTACATTTTGGTGTCGCTTACTCGCCGGTTTCGGTCGAAAATGACACAAAAATGCAAAAAAAGAGTCCACCTCCAAGAGTAAAGGACCCTTTAAAAATTTGTTCCGGAAAAAATAAAAGTTGTTCCAGGTAGTTTTATGCCTGGATGTTATTGTCCTACATTTTGGTGCCGCTAACTCGCCTTTTTCGGTCGAAACTGACAAAAAATGCAAAAAAAGAGTCCACCTCCAAGAGTAAAGTACCCTTTCAAAATTTGTTCCGGAAGAAATAAAAGTTGTTCCACGTTGTTCTATGCTCATTTAATATTGTTCTACATTTTGGTGCCGCTAACTCGCCGTTTTCGGTCGAAAATGACACAAAAATGCAAAAAAAGAGACCACCTCCAAGAGTAAAGTACCATTTAAAAATTTGTTCCGAAGAAAATAAAAGTTGTTCCAGATTGTTCTATCCCGGGATGTTATTGTTCTACATTTTGGTGCCGCTAACTCGCCGTTTTCGGTCGAAAATGACACAAAAATGCAAACAAAGAGTCCACCTCCAAGAGTAAAGGACCCTTTAAAAATTTGGTCTGGAAAAAATAAAAGTTCTTCCAGGTTGTTTTATGCTCATTTAATATTGTTCTACATTTTGGTGTCGCTTACTCGCCGGTTTCGGTCGAAAATGACACAATAATGCAAAAAAAGTGTCTACCTCCAAGAGTAAAGTACCCTTTCAAAATTTGTTCCGGAAAAAACAAAAGCTTTTCCAGGTTGTTCTATGCTTGGATGTAATTGTTCTCCATTTTGGTGTCGCTGACGCGCCGTTTACGGTCGAAAATTACACAAAAATGCAAAGTGTCTACCTGCAAGAGTGAAGTGCCCTTTCAAAACTTGTTCTGGATAAAACAAAAGTTGTACCAGGTTGTTCTATGCTAATCTAATATTGTTCTACATTTGGGTGTCGCTGACGCGCCGTTTACGGTTGGAAATGACACAAAAATACAAAAAAAGGGTCTACATCCAAGAGTAAAGTACCCTTTAAAAATTTGTGCTGGAAAAAATAAAAGTTGTTGCAGGTCGTTCTATGCCTGGATGTTATTGTCCTACATTTTGGTGCCGCTAACTCGCCTTTTTCGGTCGAAACTGACAAAAATGCAAAAAAAGAGTCCACCTCCAAGAGTAAAGTACCCTTTCAAAATTTGTTCCGGAAGAAATAAAAGTTGTTCCAGGTTGTTCTATGCTCATTTAATATTGTTCTACATTTTGGTGCCGCTAACTCGCCGTTTTCGGTCGAAAATGACACAAAAATGCAAAAAAAGAGTCCACCTCCAAGAGTAAAGGACCATTTAAAAATTTGTTCCGAAGAAAATAAAAATTGTTCCAGATTGTTCTGTGCCGGGATGTAATTGTTCTCCATTTTGGTGTCGCTGACGCGCCGTTTACGGTCGAAAATTACACAAAAATGCAAAAAAAGAGTCCACCTCCAAGAGTAAAGGACCCTTTAAAAATTTGGTCTGGAAAAAATAAAAGTTCTTCCACGTTATTTTATGCTCATTTAATATTGTTCTACATTTTGGTGCCGCTAACTCGCCGTTTTCGGTCAAAAATGACACAAAAATGCAAAAAAAGAGTCCACCTCCAAGAGTAAAGGACCCTTTAAAAATTTGGTCTGGAAAAAATAAAAGTTCTTCCAGGTTGTTTTATGCTCATTTAATATTGTTCTACATTTTGGTGTCGCTTACTCGCCGGTTTCGGTCGAAAATGACACAATAATGCAAAAAAAGTGTCTACCTCCAAGAGTAAAGTACCCTTTCAAAATTTGTTCCGGAAAAAACAAAAGCTTTTCCAGGTTGTTCTATGCTTGGATGTAATTGTTCTCCATTTTGGTGTCGCTGACGCGCCGTTTACGGTCGAAAATTACACAAAATTGCAAAGTGTCTACCTGCAAGAGTGAAGTGCCCTTTCAAAACTTGTTCTGGAGAAAACAAAAGTTGTACCAGGTTGTTCTATGCTCATCTAATATTGTTCTACATTTGGGTGTCGCTGACGCGCCGTTTACGGTCGGAAATGACACAAAAATACAAAAAAAGGGTCTACATCCAAGAGTAAAGTACCCTTTAAAAATTTGTGCTGGAAAAAATAAAAGTTGTTGCAGGTCGTTCTATGCCTGGATGTTATTGTTCTACATTTTGGTGCCGCTAACTCGCCTTTTTCGGTCGAAACTGACACAAAAATTCAAAAAAAGAGTCCACCTCCAAGAGTAAAGTACCCTTTCAAAATTTGTTCCGGAAGAAATAAAAGTTGTTCCAGGTTGTTCTATGCTCATTTAATATTGTTCTACATTTTGGTGCCGCTAACTCGCCGTTTTCGGTCGAAAATGACACAAAAATGCAAAAAAAGAATCCACCTCCAAGAGTAAAGTACCCTTTAAAAATCTGTTCTGGGAAAAATAAAAGTTGTTCCAGGTTGTTTTATGCTCATTTAATATTGTTCTACATTTTCGTGCCGCTAACGCGCCGTTTTCGGTCGAAAATGACACAAAAATGAAAAAAAGAGTCCACCTCCAAGAGTAAAGGACCCTTTAAAACTTTGGTCTGGAAAAAATAAAAGTTCTTCCAGGTTGTTCTATGCTTGGATGTAATTGTTCTCCATTTTGGTGTCGCTGACGCGCCGTTTACGGTCGAAAATTACACAAAAATGCAAAAAAAGAGTCCACCTCCAAGAGTAAAGGACCCTTTAAAAATTTGGTCTGGAAAAAATAAAAGTTCTTCCACGTTGTTTTATGCTCATTTAATATTGTTCTACAATTTGGTGCCGCTAACTCGCCGTTTTCGGTCGAAAATGACACAAAATGTTAAAAAAAGAGTCTACCTCCAAGAGTAAAGGACCATTTAAAAATTTGTTCCGAAGAAAATAAAAGTTGTTCCAGATTGTTCTATGCCGGGATGTTATTGTTCTACATTTTGGTGCCGCTAACTCGCCGTCTTCGGTCGAAAATGACACAAAAATGCAAAAAAAGAGTCCACCTCCAAGAGTAAAGGACCCTTTAAAAATTTGTTCCGGAAAAAATAAAAGTTGTTCCAGGTAGTTTTATGCCTGGATGTTATTGTCCTACATTTTGGTGCCGCTAACTCGCCTTTTTCGGTCGAAACTGACACAAAAATGCAAAAAAAGAGTCCACCTCCAAGAGTAAAGTACCCTTTCAAAATTTGTTTCGGAAGAAATAAAAGTTGTTCCAGGTTGTTCTATGCTCATTTAATATTGTTCTACATTTTGGTGCCGCTAACTCGCCGTTTTCGGTCGAAAATGACACAAAAATGCAATAAAAGAGTCCACCTCAAAGAGTAAAGTACCATTTAAAAATTTGTTCCGAAGAAAATAAAAGTTGTTCCAGATTGTTCTATGCCGGGATGTTATTGTTCTACATTTTGGTGCCGCTAAATCGCCGTTTTCGGTCGAAAATGACACAAAAATGCAAAAACAGAGTCCACCTCCAAGAGTAAAGGACCCTTTAAACATTTGGTCTGGAAAAAATAAAAGTTCTTCCAGGTTGATTTATGCTCATTTAATATTGTTCTGCATTTTGGTGTCGCTTACTCGCCGGTTTCGGTCGAAAATGACACAATAATGCAAAAAAAGTGTCTACCTCCAAGAGTAAAGTACCCTTTCAAAATTTGTTCCGGAAAAAACAAAAGCTTTTCCAGGTTGTTCTATGCTTGGATGTAATTGTTCTCCATTTTGGTGTCGCTGACGCGCCGGTTACGGTCGAAAATTACACAAAAATGCAAAGTGTCTACCTGCAAGAGTGAAGTGCCCTTTCAAAACTTGTTCTGGAGAAAACAAAAGTTGTACCAGGTTGTTCTATGCTCATCTAATATTGTTCTACATTTGGGTGCCGCTAACTCGCCGTTTTCGGTCGAATATGACACAAAAATGCAAAAAAAGAGTCCACCTCCAAGAGTAAAGGACCCTTTAAAAATTTGTTCCGGAAAAAATAAAAGTTGTTCCAGGTAGTTTTATGCCTGGGTGTTATTGTTCTACATTTTGGTGCCGCTAACTCGCCTTTTTCGGTCGAAACTGACACAAAAATTCAAAAAAAGAGTCCACCTCCAAGAGTAAAGTACCCTTTCAAAATTTGTTCCGGAAGAAATAAAAGTTGTTCCAGGTTGTTCTATGCTCATTTAATATTGTTCTACATTTTGGTGCCGCTAACTCGCCGTTTTCGGTCGAAAATGACACAAAAATGCAAAAAAAGAGTCAACCTCCAAGAGTTAAGTACCCTTTAAAAATCTGTTCTGGGAAAAATAAAAGTTGTTGCAGGTCGTTCTATGCCTGGATGTTATTGTTCTACATTTTGGTGCCGCTAACTCGCCTTTTTCGGTCGAAACTGACACAAAAATGCAAAAAAAGAGTCCACCTCCAAGAGTAAAGTACCCTTTCAAAATTTGTTCCGGAAGAAATAATAGTTGTTCCAGGTTGTTCTATGCTCATTTAATATTGTTCTACATTTTGGTGCCGCTAACTCGCCGTTTTCGGTCGAAAATGACACAAAAATGCAAAAAAAGAGTCCACCTCAAAGAGTAAAGTACCATTTAAAAATTTGTTCCGAAGAAAATAAAAGTTGTTCCAGATTGTTCTATGCCGGGATGTTATTGTTCTACATTTTGGTGCCGCTAACTCGCCGTTTTCGGTCGAAAATGACACAAAAATGCAAAAAAAGAGTCCACCTCCAAGAGTAAAGGACCCTTTAAACATTTGGTCTGGAAAAAATAAAAGTTCTTTCAGGTTGTTTTATGCTCATTTAATATTGTTCTACATTTTGGTGTCGCTTACTCGCCGGTTTCGGTCGAAAATGACACAATAATGCAAAAAAAGTGTCTACCTCCAAGAGTAAAGTACCCTTTCAAAATTTGTTCCGGAAAAAACAAAAGCTTTTCCAGGTTGTTCCATGCTTGGATGTAATTGTTCTCCATTTTGGTGTCGCTGACGCGCCGTTTTCGGTCGAAAATGACACAAAAAGTTAAAAAAAGAGTCTACCTCCAAGAGTAAAGGACCATTTAAAAATTTGTTCCGAAGAAAATAAAAATTGTTCCAGATTGTTCTATGCCGGGATGTTATTGTTCTACATTTTCGTGCCGCTAACGCGCCGTTTACGGTCGAAAATTACACAAAAATGCAAAAAAAGAGTCCACCTCCAAGAGTAAAGGACCCTTTAAAAATTTGGTCTGGAAAAAATAAAAGTTCTTCCACGTTGTTTTATGCTCATTTAATATTGTTCTACATTTTGGTGCCGCTAACTCGCCGTTTTCGGTCGAAAATGACACAAAATGTTAAAAAAAGAGTCTACCTCCAAGAGTAAAGGACCATTTAAAAATTTGTTCCGAAGAAAATAAAAGTTGTTCCAGATTGTTCTATGCCGGGATGTTATTGTTCTACATTTTGGTGCCGCTAACCCGCCGTCTTCGGTCGAAAATGACACAAAAATGCAAAAAAAGAGTCCACCTCCAAGAGTAAAGGACCCTTTAAAAATTTGTTCCGGAAAAAATAAAAGTTGTTCCAGGTAGTTTTATGCCTGGATGTTATTGTCCTACATTTTGGTGCCGCTAACTCGCCTTTTTCGGTCGAAACTGACACAAAAATGCAAAAAAAGAGTCCACCTCCAAGAGTAAAGTACCCTTTCAAAATTTGTTTCGGAAGAAATAAAAGTTGTTCCAGGTTGTTCTATGCTCATTTAATATTGTTCTACATTTTGGTGCCGCTAACTCGCCGTTTTCGGTCGAAAATGACACAAAAATGCAAAAAAAGAGTCCACCTCAAAGAGTAAAGTACCATTTAAAAATTTGTTCCGAAGAAAATAAAAGTTGTTCCAGATTGTTCTATGCCGGGATGTTATTGTTCTACATTTTGGTGCCGCTAACTCGCCGTTTTCGGTCGAAAATGACACAAAAATGCAAAAACAGAGTCCACCTCCAAGAGTAAAGGACCCTTTAAACATTTGGTCTGGAAAAAATAAAAGTTCTTCCAGGTTGATTTATGCTCATTTAATATTGTTCTACATTTTGGTGTCGCTTACTCGCCGGTTTCGGTCGAAAATGACACAATAATGCAAAAAAAGTGTCTACCTCCAAGAGTAAAGTACCCTTTCAAAATTTGTTCCGGAAAAAACAAAAGCTTTTCCAGGTTGTTCTATGCTTGGATGTAATTGTTCTCCATTTTGGTGTCGCTGACGCGCCGGTTACGGTCGAAAATTACACAAAAATGCAAAGTGTCTACCTGCAAGAGTGAAGTGCCCTTTCAAAACTTGTTCTGGAGAAAACAAAAGTTGTACCAGGTTGTTCTATGCTCATCTAATATTGTTCTACATTTGGGTGTCGCTAACTCGCCGTTTTCGGTCGAAAATGACACAAAAATGGAAAAAAAGAGTCCACCTCCAAGAGTAAAGTACCCTTTCAAAATTTGTTCCGGAAGAAATAAAAGTTGTTCCAGGTTGTTCTATGCTCATTTAATATTGTTCTACATTTTGGTGCCGCTAACTCGCCGTTTTCGGTCGAAAATGACACAAAAATGCAAAAAAAGAGTCCACCTCCAAGAGTAAAGTACCATTTAAAAATTTGTTCCGAAGAAAATAAAAGTTGTTCCAGATTGTTCTATGCCGGGATGTTATTGTTCTACATTTTGGTGCCGCTAACTCGCCGTTTTCGGTCGAAAATGACACAAAAATGCAAAAAAAAGAGTCCACCTCCAAGAGTAAAGGACCCTTTAAAAATTTGGTCTGGAAAAAATAAAAGTTCTTCCAGGTTGTTTTATGCTCATTTAATATTGTTCTACATTTTGGTGTCGCTTACTCGCCGGTTTCGGTCGAAAATGACACAATAATGCAAAAAAAGTGTCTACCTCCAAGAGTAAAGTACCCTTTCAAAATTTGTTCCGGAAAAAACAAAAGCTTTTCCAGGTTGTTCTATGCTTGGATGTAATTGTTCTCCATTTTGGTGTCGCTGACGCGCCGTTTACGGTCGAAAATTACACAAAAATGCAAAGTGTCTACCTGCAAGAGTGAAGTGCCCTTTCAAAACTTGTTCTGGAGAAAACAAAAGTTGTACCAGGTTGTTCTATGCTCATCTAATATTGTTCTACATTTGGGTGTCGCTAACTCGCCGTTTTCGGTCGAAAATGACACAAAAATGGAAAAAAAGAGTCCACCTCCAAGAGTAAAGTACCCTTTCAAAATTTGTTCCGGAAGAAATAAAAGTTGTTCCAGGTTGTTCTATGCTCATTTAATATTGTTCTACATTTTGGTGCCGCTAACTCGCCGTTTTCGGTCGAAAATGACACAAAAATGCAAAAAAAGAGTCCACCTCCAAGAGTAAAGTACCATTTAAAAATTTGTTCCGAAGAAAATAAAAGTTGTTCCAGATTGTTCTATGCCGGGATGTTATTGTTCTACATTTTGGTGCCGCTAACTCGCCGTTTTCGGTCGAAAATGACACAAAAATGCAAAAAAAAGAGTCCACCTCCAAGAGTAAAGGACCCTTTAAAAATTTGGTCTGGAAAAAATAAAAGTTCTTCCAGGTTGTTTTATGCTCATTTAATATTGTTCTACATTTTGGTGTCGCTTACTCGCCGGTTTCGGTCGAAAATGACACAATAATGCAAAAAAAGTGTCTACCTCCAAGAGTAAAGTACCCTTTCAAAATTTGTTCCGGAAAAAACAAAAGCTTTTCCAGGTTGTTCTATGCTTGGATGTAATTGTTCTCCATTTTGGTGTCGCTGACGCGCCGTTTACGGTCGAAAATTACACAAAAATGCAAAGTGTCTACCTGCAAGAGTGAAGTGCCCTTTCAAAACTTGTTCTGGAGAAAACAAAAGTTGTACCAGGTTGTTCTATGCTCATCTAATATTGTTCTACATTTGGGTGTCGCTGACGCGCCGTTTACGGTCGGATATGACACAAAAATACAAAAAAAGGGTCTACATCCAAGAGTAAAGTACCCTTTAAAAATTGGTGCTGGAAAAAATAAAAGTTGTTGCAGGTCGTTCTATGCCTGGATGTTATTGTTCTACATTTTGGTGCCGCTAACTCGCCTTTTTCGGTCGAAACTGACACAAAAATGCAAAAAAAGAGTCCACCTCCAAGAGTAAAGTACCCTTTCAAAATTTGTTCCGGAAGAAATAATAGTTGTTCCAGGTTGTTCTATGCTCATTTAATATTGTTCTACATTTTGGTGCCGCTAACTCGCCGTTTTCGGTCGAAAATGACACAAAAATGCAAAAAAAGAGTCCACCTCAAAGAGTAAAGTACCATTTAAAAATTTGTTCCGAAGAAAATAAAAGTTGTTCCAGATTGTTCTATGCCGGGATGTTATTGTTCTACATTTTGGTGCCGCTAACTCGCCTTTTTCGGTCGAAACTGACACAAAAATGCAAAAAAAGAGTCCACCTCCAAGAGTAAAGTACCCTTTCAAAATTTGTTCCGGAAGAAATAAAAGTAGTTCCAGGTTGTTCTATGCTCATTTAATATTGTTCTACATTTTGGTGCCGCTAACTCGCCGTTTTCGGTCGAAAATGACACAAAAATGCAAAAAAAGAATCCACCTCCAAGAGTAAAGTACCCTTTAAAAATCTGTTCTGGGAAAAATAAAAGTTGTTCCAGGTTGTTGTATGCTCATCTAATATTGTTCCACATTTTGGTGCCGCTAACTCGCCGTTTTCGGTCGAAAATGACACAAAAAGTTAAAAAAAGAGTCTACCTCCAAGAGTAAAGGACCATTTAAAAATTTGTTCCGAAGAAAATAAAAATTGTTCCAGATTGTTCTATGCCGGGATGTTATTGTTCTACATTTTCGTGCCGCTAACTCGCCGTTTTCGGTCGAAAATGACACAAAAATGCAAAAAAAGAGTCCACCTCCAAGAGTAAAGGACCCTTTAAAACTGTGGTCTGGAAAAAACAAAAGTTCTTCCAGGTTGTTCTATGCTTGGATGTAATTGTTCTCCATTTTGGTGTCGCTGACGCGCCGTTTACGGTCGAAACTTACACAAAATTGCAAAGTGTCTACCTGCAAGAGTGAAGTGCCCTTTCAAAACTTGTTCTGGAGAAAACAAAAGTTGTACCAGGTTGTTCTATGCTCATCTAATATTGTTCTACATTTGGGTGTCGCTGACGCGCCGTTTACGGTCGAAAATGACACAAAAATGCAAAAAAAGGGTCTATATCCAAGAGTAAAGTACCCTTTAAAAATTTGTGCTGGAAAAAATAAAAGTTGGTCCAGGTTGTTCTATGCTTGGATGTAATTGTTCTCCATTTTGGTGTCGCTGACGCGACGTTTTCGGTCGAAAATGACACAAAAATGCAAAGTGTCTACCTGCAAGAGTGAAGTGCCCTTTCAAAACTTGTTCTGGAGAAAACAAAAGTTGTACCAGGTTGTTCTATGCTCATCTAATATTGTTCTACATTTGGGTGCCGCTAACTCGCCGTTTTCGGTCGAATATGACACAAAAATGCAAAAAAAGAGTCCACCTCCAAGAGTAAAGGACCCTTTAAAAATTTGTTCCGGAAAAAATAAAAGTTGTTCCAGGTAGTTTTATGCCTGGGTGTTATTGTTCTACATTTTGGTGCCGCTAACTCGCCTTTTTCGGTCGAAACTGACACAAAAATTCAAAAAAAGAGTCCACCTCCAAGAGTAAAGTACCCTTTCAAAATTTGTTCCGGAAGAAATAAAAGTTGTTCCAGGTTGTTCTATGCTCATTTAATATTGTTCTACATTTTGGTGCCGCTAACTCGCCGTTTTCGGTCGAAAATGACACAAAAATGCAAAAAAAGAGTCAACCTCCAAGAGTTAAGTACCCTTTAAAAATCTGTTCTGGGAAAAATAAAAGTTGTTCCAGGTTGTTGTATGCTCATCTAATATTGTTCCACAGTTTGGTGCCGCTAACTCGCCGTTTTCGGTCGAAAATGACACAAAAATTTAAAAAAAGAGTCTACCTCCAAGAGTAAAGGACCATTTAAAAATTTGTTCCGAAGAAAATAAAAGTTGTTCCAGATTGTTCTATGCCGGGATGTTATTGTTCTACATTTTGGTGCCGCTAACTCGCCGTTTTCGGTCGAAAATGACACAAAAATGCAAAAAAAGAGTCCACCTCCAAGAGTAAAGTACCCTTTAAAAATCTGTTCTGGGAAAAATAAAAGTTGTTCCAGATTGTTGTATGCTGATCTAATATTGTTCCACATTTTGGTGCCGCTAACTCGCCGTTTTCGGTCGAAAATGACACAAAAAGTTAAAAAAAGAGTCTACCTCCAAGAGTAAAGGACCATTTAAAAATTAGTTCCGGAAAAAATAAAAGTTGTTCCAGGTAGTTTTATGCCTGGATGTTATTGTTCTACATTTTGGTGCCGCTAACTCGCCGTTTTCGGTCGAAAATGACACAAAAATGCAAAAAAAGAATCCACCTCCAAGAGTAAAGTACCCTTTAAAAATCTGTTCTGGGAAAAATAAAAGTTGTTCCAGGTTGTTGTATGCTCATCTAATATTGTTCCACATTTTGGTGCCGCTAACTCGCCGTTTTCGGTCGAAAATGACACAAAAAGTTAAAAAAAGAGTCTACCTCCAAGAGTAAAGGACCATTTAAAAATTTGTTCCGAAGAAAATAAAAATTGTTCCAGATTGTTCTATGCCGGGATGTTATTGTTCTACATTTTCGTGCCGCTAACTCGCCGTTTTCGGTCGAAAATGACACAAAAATGCAAAAAAAGAGTCCACCTCCAAGAGTAAAGGACCCTTTAAAACTGTGGTCTGGAAAAAACAAAAGTTCTTCCAGGTTGTTCTATGCTTGGATGTAATTGTTCTCCATTTTGGTGTCGCTGACGCGCCGTTTACGGTCGAAACTTACACAAAATTGCAAAGTGTCTACCTGCAAGAGTGAAGTGCCCTTTCAAAACTTGTTCTGGAGAAAACAAAAGTTGTACCAGGTTGTTCTATGCTCATCTAATATTGTTCTACATTTGGGTGTCGCTGACGCGCCGTTTACGGTCGAAAATGACACAAAAATGCAAAAAAAGGGTCTATATCCAAGAGTAAAGTACCCTTTAAAAATTTGTGCTGGAAAAAATAAAAGTTGGTCCAGGTTGTTCTATGCTTGGATGTAATTGTTCTCCATTTTGGTGTCGCTGACGCGACGTTTTCGGTCGAAAATGACACAAAAATGCAAAGTGTCTACCTGCAAGAGTGAAGTGCCCTTTCAAAACTTGTTCTGGAGAAAACAAAAGTTGTACCAGGTTGTTCTATGCTCATCTAATATTGTTCTACATTTGGGTGCCGCTAACTCGCCGTTTTCGGTCGAATATGACACAAAAATGCAAAAAAAGAGTCCACCTCCAAGAGTAAAGGACCCTTTAAAAATTTGTTCCGGAAAAAATAAAAGTTGTTCCAGGTAGTTTTATGCCTGGGTGTTATTGTTCTACATTTTGGTGCCGCTAACTCGCCTTTTTCGGTCGAAACTGACACAAAAATTCAAAAAAAGAGTCCACCTCCAAGAGTAAAGTACCCTTTCAAAATTTGTTCCGGAAGAAATAAAAGTTGTTCCAGGTTGTTCTATGCTCATTTAATATTGTTCTACATTTTGGTGCCGCTAACTCGCCGTTTTCGGTCGAAAATGACACAAAAATGCAAAAAAAGAGTCAACCTCCAAGAGTTAAGTACCCTTTAAAAATCTGTTCTGGGAAAAATAAAAGTTGTTCCAGGTTGTTGTATGCTCATCTAATATTGTTCCACAGTTTGGTGCCGCTAACTCGCCGTTTTCGGTCGAAAATGACACAAAAATTTAAAAAAAGAGTCTACCTCCAAGAGTAAAGGACCATTTAAAAATTTGTTCCGAAGAAAATAAAAGTTGTTCCAGATTGTTCTATGCCGGGATGTTATTGTTCTACATTTTGGTGCCGCTAACTCGCCGTTTTCGGTCGAAAATGACACAAAAATGCAAAAAAAGAGTCCACCTCCAAGAGTAAAGTACCCTTTAAAAATCTGTTCTGGGAAAAATAAAAGTTGTTCCAGATTGTTGTATGCTGATCTAATATTGTTCCACATTTTGGTGCCGCTAACTCGCCGTTTTCGGTCGAAAATGACACAAAAAGTTAAAAAAAGAGTCTACCTCCAAGAGTAAAGGACCATTTAAAAATTAGTTCCGGAAAAAATAAAAGTTGTTCCAGGTAGTTTTATGCCTGGATGTTATTGTCCTACATTTTGGTGCCGCTAACTCGCCTTTTTCGGTCGAAACTGACACAAAAATGCAAAAAAAGAGTCCACCTCCAAGAGTAAAGTACCCTTTCAAAATTTGTTCCGGAAGAAATAAAAGTTGTTCCAGGTTGTTCTATGCTCATTTAATATTGTTCTACATTTGGGTGTCGCTGACGCGCCGATTACGGTCGGAAATGACACAAAAATGCAAAAAAAGAGTCCACCTCCAAGAGTAAAGTACCCTTTCAAAATTTGTTCCGGAAAAAACAAAAGCTTTTCCAGGTTGTTCTATGCTTGGATGTAATTGTTCTCCATTTTGGTGTCGCTGATGCGCCGTTTACGGTCGAAAATTACACAGAAATGCAAAGTGTCTATCTGCAAGAGTGAAGTGCCCTTTCAAAACTTGTTCTGGAGAAAACAAAAGTTGTTCCAGGTTGTTCTATGCTCATCTAATATTGTTCTACATTTGGGTGTCGCTGACGCGCCGTTTACGGTCGAAAATTACACAAAAAGTTAAAAAAAGAGTCTACCTCCAAGAGTAAAGGACCATTTAAAAATTTGTTCCGAAGAAAATGAAAGTTGGTCCAGGTTGTTCTATGCCTGGATGTCATTGTTCTACATTTTGGTGTAGCTGACGCGCCGTTTTCGGTCAAAAATGACTCAAAAATGTAAAAAAAGAGTCTACCTCCAAGAGTAAAGTACACTTTAAAAATTTGTTATGGAAAAATAAAAGTTGGTCCAGGTTGTTCTATGCTTGGATGTAATTGTTCTCCATTTTGGTGTCGCTGACGCGCCGTTTACGGTCGAAAATTACACAAAAATGCAAAGTGTCTACCTGCAAGAGTGAAGTGCCCTTTCAAAACTTGTTCTGGAGAAAACAAAAGTTGTACCAGGTTGTTCTATGCTCATCTAATATTGTTCTACATTTGGGTGTCGCTGACGCGCCGATTACGGTCGGAAATGACACAAAAATGCAAAACAAAGGGTCCACCTCCAAGAGTAAAGGACTTTTTAAAAATTTGTTCCGGAAAAAATAAAAGTTGTTCCATGTAGTTTTCTGCCTGGACGTTATTGTTCTACATTTTGGTGCCGCTAACTCGCCTTTTTCGGTCGAAACTGATACAAAAATGCAAAAAAAGAGTCCACCTCCAAGAGTAAAGTACCCTTTCAAAATTTGTTCCGGAAAAAACAAAAGCTTTTCCAGGTTGTTCTATGCTTGGATATAATTGTTCTTCATTTCGGTGTCGCTGACGCGCCGTTTACGGTTGAAAATGACACAAAAATGCAAAGTGTCTACCTGCAAGAGTGAAGTGCCCTTTCAAAACTTGTTCTGGAGAAAACAAAAGTTGTTCCAGGTTGTTCTATGCTCATCTAATATTGTTCTACATTTGGGTGTCGCTGACGCGCCTTTTTCGGTCGAAAATGACACAAAAATACAAAAAAAGAGTCCATCTCCAAGAGTAAATTACCCTTTAAAAATCTGTTCTGGGAAAAATAAAAGTTGTTCCAGGTTGTTGTATGCTCATCTAATATTGTTCCACATTTTGGTGCCGCTAACTCGCCGTTTTCGGTCGAAAATGACACAAAAAGTTAAAAAAAGAGTCTACATCCAAGAGTAAAGTACCCTTTAAAAATTTTGCTGGAAAAAATAAAAGTTGGTCCAGGTTGTTCTATGCTTGGATGTAATTGTTCTCCATTTTGGTGTCGCTGACGCGACGTTTTCGGTCGAAAATGACACAAAAATGCAAAGTGTCTACCTGCAAGAGTGAAGTGCCCTTTCAGAACTTGTTCTGGAGAAAACAAAAGTTGTACCAGGTTGTTCTATGCTCATCTAATATTGTTCTACATTTGGGTGCCGCTAACTCGCCGTTTTCGGTCGAATATGACACAAAAATGCAAAAAAAGAGTCCACCTCCAAGAGTAAAGGACCCTTTAAAAATTTGTTCCGGAAAAAATAAAAGTTGTTCCAGGTAGTTTTATGCCTGGGTGTTATTGTTCTACATTTTGGTGCCGCTAACTCGCCTTTTTCGGTCGAAACTGACACAAAAATTCAAAAAAAGAGTCCACCTCCAAGAGTAAAGTACCCTTTCAAAATTTGTTCCGGAAGAAATAAAAGTTGTTCCAGGTTGTTCTATGCTCATTTAATATTGTTCTACATTTTGGTGCCGCTAACTCGCCGTTTTCGGTCGAAAATGACACAAAAATGCAAAAAAAGAGTCCACCTCCAAGAGTAAAGTACCCTTTAAAAATCTGTTCTGGGAAAAATAAAAGTTGTTCCAGGTTGTTGTATGCTCATCTAATATTGTTCCACAGTTTGGTGCCGCTAACTCGCCGTTTTCGGTCGAAAATGACACAAAAATTTAAAAAAAGAGTCTACCTCCAAGAGTAAAGGACCATTTAAAAATTTGTTCCGAAGAAAATAAAAGTTGTTCCAGATTGTTCTATGCCGGGATGTTATTGTTTTACATTTTGGTGCCGCTAACTCGCCGTTTTCGGTCGAAAATGACACAAAAATGAAAAAAAGAGTCCACCTCCAAGAGTAAAGGACCCTTTAAAAATTTGGTCGGGAAAAAATAAAAGTTGTTCCAGGTTGTTCTATGCTCATCTAATATTGTTCTACATTTGGGTGTCGCTGACGCGCCGATTACGGTCGGAAATGACACAAAAATGCAAAACAAAGGGTCCACCTCCAAGAGTAAAGCACCCTTTAAAAATTTGTTCCGGAAAAAATAAAAGTTGTTCCATGTAGTTTTATGCCTGGATGTTATTGTTCTACATTTTGGTGCCGCTAACTCGCCTTTTTCGGTCGAAACTGACACAAAAATGCAAAAAAAGAGTCCACCTCCAAGAGTAAAGTACCCTTTCAAAATTTGTTCCGGAAAAAACAAAAGCTTTTCCAGGTTGTTCTATGCTTGGATGTAATTGTTCTCCATTTCGGTGTCGCTGACGCGCCGTTTACGGTCGAAAATGACACAAAAATGCAAAGTGTCTACCTGCAAGAGTGAAGTGCCCTTTCAAAACTTGTTCTGGAGAAAACAAAAGTTGTTCCAGGTTGTTCTATGCTCATCTAATATTGTTCTACATTTGGGTGTCGCTGACGCGCCGTTTACGGTCGGAAATGACCCAAAAATGCAAAAAAAGGGTCTACATCCAAAAGTAAAGTACCCTTTAAAAACTTGTGCTGGAAAAAATAAAAGTTGTTGCAGGTTGTTCTATGCCTGGGTGTTATTGTTCTACATTTTGGTGCCGCTAACTCGCCTTTTTCGGTCGAAACTCACACAAATGCAAAAAAAGAGTCCACCTCCAAGAGTAAAGTACCCTTTCAAAATTTGTTCCGGAATAAATAAAAGTTGTTCCAGGTTGTTCTATGCTCATTTAATATTGTTCTACATTTTGGTGAAGCTAACTCGCCGTTTTCGGTCGAAAGTGATACAAAAATGCAAAAAAAGAGTCCACCTCCAAGAGTAAAGAACCCTTTAAAAATTTGTTCCGGAAAAAATTAAAGTTGTTCCAGGTAGTTTTATGCCTGGATGTTATTGTTCTACATTTTGGTGCCGCTAACTCGCCTTTTTCGGTCGAAACTGACACAAAAATGCAAAAAAAGAGTCCACCTCCAAGAGTAAAGTACCCTTTCAAAATTTGTTCCGGAAGAAATAAAAGTTGTTCCAGGTTGTTCTATGCTCATTTAATATTGTTCTACATTTTGGTGCCGCTAACTCGCAGTTTTCGGTCGAAAATGACACAAAAATGCAAAAAAAGAGTGTACCTCCAAGAGTAAAGTACCCTTTCAAAATTTGTTCCGGAAAAAACAAAAGCTGTTCCAGATTGTTCTATGCTGGGATGTTATTGTTCTACATTTAGGTGCCGGTAACTCGCCGTTTTCGGTCGAAAATGACACAAAAATGCAAAAAAAGAGTCCACCTCCAAGAGTAAAGGACCCTTTCAAAATTTGTTCCGGAAGAAATAAAAGTTGTTCCAGGTTGTTCTATGCTCATTTAATATTGTTCTACATTTTGGTGCCGCTAACTCGCCGTTTTCGGTCGAAAATGACAAAAATGCAAAAAAAGAGTCTACCTCCAAGAGTAAAGTACCCTTTCAAAATTTGTTCCGGAAAAAACAAAAGTTGTTCCAGATTGTTCTATGCTGGGATGTTATTGTTCTACATTTTGGTGCCGCTAACTCGCCGTTTTCGGTCGAAAATGACACAAAAATGCAAAAAAAGAGTCCACCTCCAAGAGTAAAGGACCCTTTAAAAATTTGGTCTGGAAAAAATAAAAGTTGTTCCAGGTTGTTTTATGCTCATTTAATATTGTTCTACATTTTGGTGTCGCTTACTCGCCGGTTTCGGTCGAAAATGACACAATAATGCAAAAACAGAGTCTACCTTCAAGAGTAAAGGACCCTTTAAAAATTTGGTCTGGAAAAAATAAAAGTTTTTCCAGGTTGTTCTATGACCATTTAATATTGTTCTACATTTTGGCGTCGCTTACTCGCCGTTTTCGGTCGAAAATGACAAAAAAATGCAAAAAAAGAGTCTACCTCCAAGAGTAAAGTACCCTTTCAAAATTTGTTCCGGAAAAAACAAAAGCTTTTCCAGGTTGTTCTATGCTTGGATGTAATTGTTCTCCATTTTGGTGTCGCTGACGCGCCGTTTACGGTCGAAAATGACACAAAAATGCAAAGTGTCTACCTGCAAGAGTGAAGTGCCCTTTCAAAACTTGTTCTGGAGAAAACAAAAGTTGTTCCAGGTTGTTCTATGCTCATCTAATATTGTTCTACATTTGGGTGTCGCTGACGCGCCGTTTACGGTCGAAAATGACACAAAAATGCAAAGTGTCTACCTCCAAGAGTAAAGTACACTTTAAAAATCTGTTCTGGACAAAATAAAAGTTGTTCCAGGTTGTTCTATGCTCATCTAATATTGTTCTACATTTTAGTGTCGCCTACTCGCCGTTGTCGGTCGAAAATGACAAAACAATGCAAAAAAAGAATCTACCTCCAAGAATAAAGTACACTTTAAAAATTTGTTCCGGAAAAAATAAAAGTTGTTCCAGGTTGTTTAATGCCTGGATGTTATTGTGCTATATTATGGTGTCGCTGACGCGCCGTTTTCGGTCAAAAATGACACAACAATGCAAAAACAAAGTCTACTTTCAAGAGTAAAGTGCCCTTGTTACGTCCTACGTCCTCCACCCGCCTACTCAGTAGCCATACTCTCGCAACGGGTTCACCGCACCATGTACCCGCTCCTTATCGATAAGTCGCGCATCAGCGAAATAAAGATCGTCGCCCCGCGTAGCCTTCCGTCATTGGAAGGTCGCGGATAAGTAGAATAAGAGCCACCGAAATTCCTCCACGAAACGCTGACACCCGTCCGCGCTACGCGGAGGAATGACCGCGCGCAACAAGACAATAGATGTAGGTCGAAACACAAGAATGCCAACGCCGAACCGACACGCAGGTCAACCACCCAATAACTGATCAGCAATTCTCGACAATAGAGTTCCAAGAATACAAACGCCAGTTCCACGAAGCGCCTAGCGATATCAGCAAAAACCAACTAGTTAAATAAGCGCGGAACCACAGGGCGGCGTCTCTTTTACTGACAGTCCGACACCAACGTAAACACAGGTCGCGTCGGTTCAGTTCGGCTATTCGCTTAAACTAAGTCATCCATTGTCAGGCTCCCAGTAGCCAACCTTTAAGTACAATAAAGACAATTGTAAACCGTGACACGAGTGTGCTGCTGCCTATACGACACCTCACCCACCACAAGGTAAGTGACCAACGCTCCGTCTCCTCTTCCGACGATATTCCCCGGCAACCGAACACCGCGATTATACTCTGTCGCCGCGATAATCCACTCAGCTACCGGTACATACGTTAGGTCAGGGATACGTCAGTGAACCGCTCCACTGACGGATCCAAATCTTTCGGCGCGATCCATCCGTCCGCCCGTCATCGATCCCTGGGATACCCGGTGAACGCAGGGTGCCAAAAACGAGGACGTAACACCCTTTCAAAATTTGTTCCGGAAACAATAAAAGTTGGTCCAGGTTGCTCTATGCCTGGAGGTTATTGTTCTACATTTTGGTGTCGCTAACTCGCCGTTTTCGGTCAAAATTGACACAATAATGCAAAAAAAGAGTCCACCTCCAAGAGTAAAGGACCCTTTAAAAATTTGGTCTGGAAAAAATAAAAGTTGTTCCAGGTTGTTTTATGCTCATTTAATATTGTTCTACATTTTGGTGTCGCTTACTCGCCGGTTTCGGTCGAAAATGACACAATAATGCAAAAACAGAGTCTACCTCCAAGAGTAAAGGACCCTTTAAAAATTTGGTCTGGAAAAAATAAAAGTTGTTCCAGGTTGTTCTATGACCATTTAATATTGTTCTACATTTTGGCGTCGCTTACTCGCCGTTTTCGGTCGAAAATGACACAAAAATGCAAAAAAAGAGTCCACCTCCAAGAGTAAGGTATCCTTTAAAAATTTGTGCTGGAAAAAATAAAGGTTGCTCCAGGTTGTTCTATGCCTGGATTGTGCATTGTTCTACATTTTTGTGTCGCTGACGCGACGTTTACGTTCGAAAATGACACAAACATGCAAAAAAAAGTGTACCTGCAAGAGTAAGGTATCCTTTCAAAATTTGTTCCGGAAAAAGTAAAAGTTGTTCCAGGTTTTTCTATGCTCATTTAATATTGTTCCACATTTTGGTGTCGCCTACTCGCCGTTTTCGGTCGAAAATGACACAAAAATGCAAAAAAAGAGTCTACCTCCAAAAGTAAAGTACCCTTTAAAAATTTGTTCTGTTAAAAATAAAAGTTTTTCCAGGTTGTTTTATGCCTGGATGTTATTGTTCTACATCTTGGTGCCGCTAACTCGCCGTTTTCGGTCGAAAATGACACAAAAAGTTAAAAAAAGAGACTACCTCCAAGAGTAAAGGACCATTTAAAAAATTGTTCCGAAAAAAATAAAAGTGGTTCCAGATTGTTCTATGCCGGGATGTTATTGTTCTACATTTTGGTGCCGCTAACTCGCCGTTTTCGGTCGAAAATGACACAAAAATGCAAAAAAAGAGTCTACCTCCAAGAGTAAAGTACCCTTTGAAAATTTGTTCCGGAAAAAATAAAAGCTGTTCCAGGTTGTTCTATGCCTGGATGTTATTGTTCTACATTTTGGTGTCGCTGACGCGCTGTTTTCGGTCGAAAATGACACAAATGCAACAAAAGAGTCTACCTCCAAAAGTAAAGTACCCTTTAAAAATTTGTTCTGTTAAAAATAAAAGTTGTTCCAGGTTGTTTTATGCCTGGATGTTATTGTTCTACATTTTGGTGTCGCTAATTCGCCGTTTTCAGTCAAAAATGACACAAAAATGCAAAAAAAAAGTGTCCACCTCCAAGAGTAAAGGACCATTTAAAAAATTGTTCCGAAAAAAATAAAAGTGGTTCCAGATTATTCTATGCCGGGATGTTATTGTTCTACATTTTGGTGCCGCTAACTCGCCGTTTTCGGTCGAATATGACACAAAAATGCAAAAAAAAAGTGTCCACCTCCAAGAATAAAGTACACTTTAAAAATTTGTTCCGGAAAAAATAAAAGTTGTTCCAGGTTGTTTTATGCCTGGATGTTATTGTTCTACATTTTGGCGTCGCTGACGCGCCGTTTTCGGTCAAAAATGACACAACTATCCAAAAAAAAGTCTACTTCCAAGAGTAAAGTACCCTTTCAAAATTTGTTCCGGAAAAAATAAAAGTTGGTCCAGGTTGTATTATGCTTGGATGTAATTGTTCTCCATTTTGGTGTCGCTGACGCGCCGTTTACGGTCGAAAATGACACAAAAATGCAAAGTGTCTACCTGCAAGAGTGAAGTGCCCTTTCAAAACTTGTTCTGGAGAAAATAAAAGTTGTTCCAGGTTGTTCTATGCTCATCTAATATTGTTCTACATTTGGGTGTTGCTAATGCGCCGTTTTCGGTCGAAAATTACACAAAAATTGCAAAAAAGAGTCTACATCCAAGAGTAAAGTACCCTTCAGAAACTTGTTCTGGGAAAAATAAGAGTTGCTCTGGGTTGTTCCATTAATTGTTAGCTTAAATATGTAATTTGGGGTTCATAAGATGATAGTGATAGCTGTAGACGTAAAAATACTGTTTTTGCGCTGATGTAACGTACCGCGCCGCCGAGCGCCGCCGACCAACGCTGCGGCAATGACGTCGTACCTGCCTACCTACCGTGACATCAGCACGCATCGAGGAGTGTAGTGACGCGCCCGATCTTGTGACGCGTCCTTGTAGTGACGTAGACCCCAGAACAAAGCGCAGTGGCCACACCCGATCACGTGCACAGCGAGAGCATAGCGACGGTTGGGAACGCGTTGCCCCACCTCGATGCACTACTTCTTTGCATCTTGAGACCCCTTGCCTAAGATCTAATCGTATAAAAGAGGCGTCCGACCGGCCTCATCAGTTCAGATTGCTTCAGAAAAAGACCGTGCAAGGGTCTGCGTCAGAAATTCCCGAGCGTTTTACTACGTAGAAAAGAGTGATTCCAGAATTGCTAGTGTCTTTTTCGCCGTCTGTTCTCATTGCAAGGAACAACTTGTGCGTGTTCGGCGCGTCTCTAGTCTAAAATCTGAGTCTCGGGCAGCTACAGAAAAAGAGTATCTTTTTCGCTGACCGTGCTCTTGCAAGGAATAACTTGTGCGTATTCCGAGCGACTCTAGTCATAAGCGTCTTGCCACACTTCTGTGTGTAGTGTTAAATTCTCAACTTTGCTCTTCCTTCAAATCCAAAACTTACATTTCTAGTGTTACGTCCTGGTTTTTGGCACCCTGCATTCACCGGGTATATCAGGGACCGAGGACGGACCGAAGGAGGGATCGCACCGAAAAGAGGGTTTATCCGTCAGTGGAGCGGCGCACTGACGGATCGCGAAATGTAAGAAGAACGCGTCCGAATGGTTACGGCTCTACCGTTTGTAGCTTCGGCGGGGGTTTAACCGGCCTACTGGTTACTTCAATGTGTGTGGACGCGTCCGAATGGTTACGGCTCTACTGTTTGTAGCTTCGGCGGGGGTTTAACCGGCCTATTGGTTACTTTAATGCGTATGAATACGTTGGGGAGAATGGAAGGGGAAATACGTCAACGTTTTGGGGGTCTTTAGTCGGGCTTTTATTGCGGAATCGCCGTTACACTTCAGTTCAATATCTCGATGTCCGAGTCCTCGTAGAGTTCTGTCACCGTAACCGTGGACGGGACTCCCTCGACTAGGTCTCGCAGGTATGCGGCAGACGGGTACAAATAGTGCCTGCCGAGTTCGTCGTCAAATACATAGGGATCGGCGAAGGATTCTGCAGGGACAGGTTCAGGGAGAAGATTTGGTTCGGGGGTGTGGATAGGAGAATAGTTGGGACTGGGGGAGGAAGGACTGGCCCCGCTGGGGCCGTAGGAGGGAGAGGGGTTGGTCAGGGGAGCTGCGACCTCGGTCTCAAGCTGGGCGGCCAGATACTCCCGGAGTTGGGCTCGTTCCTTTCGGGCCCGCGCTCGTCGTCCGGCACGGGGGCTCTTCCCGCGAGAATTCCGGCGGGAACCTACGCGACGGTTGACTCTTAGTGGTGGTTCGTAAACGGCGAAACTGCGGAGGTTTCGGCTGGTTCCTGTTCACTTACCCGGAGGTTTTCCCATGTCCGGGAGAGCGGTCGTCTGGGCAGTAAGCGCGGGGTGCAGGAAACGAGGGAAGCTACCAGGCTACCTCGCTGCTGGTCGTTCTAGCCCCGGATTGGAGCTGGAGCTGCCGCGAGGGATTCCGGGGAGGCGTCCACGCTCGCAGGTAGCTCGACGATCACGGGGGTCCCTGGGTAGGAATGGGTGTTTAGCCGAAGCTGCCGAGTAAAGAGTGCACTGGTAGCTGAATGAGTTATCGCGGAGGTTCGGTGAAGTCGCGGTGGTTTTTGGTTGGAGTGTCTCAGAGGATGGTCGAATGGTTCTTGGAGGTTGTTGTAGGGTCAGAAGATTGATAGTTGATGCTGTTACCTTGGGGTTGATGTAGAGTTGTATTTTGTGGCGATACACTTTCTCGAAAATCACAACCGTCTTATTAAACTAGAGCTTGGCTGCTGTGAGCCTGATAACTTAGATGAACGAGTTGCCGAAAGTAAACTGAAGTGACTTGGTGCCCGACTTGAGCGTGACGTTAACTATGGAGCGGAGAATTGTAATTGAGGAATCGCTTGCTCTGTGGCCTATTTAACTAGTGGGTTTTGCTGAAGGGTCGCCAGGTCCTTCGTGGAACTGGCACCCTAGCTTCCGTTTTGGAGTTGGCGTTCTCAGAACTATGTGTTGCCGCGGATCGCTAATCGATCGTTGGGGTTGGCCTGTGAGCTGATTCGGCGTCAGCACTCTTATGTTTCTACTTACATCACTATTGTGCGCGATCGTTATGTCATTCCTTCGCGTGGCGCGGATTACGTCCCGGATGGGCGTCAGCGTTACGTGAAGGAATTTCGGTGGTGCGGTGCGCCGGCTCTTGTTTCGTTTATGCACGACTTACGGCTAATTAGGAAGATACGGGGTGCGATGAGCCCGTTGCAAGAATGTAGTTATAGAAAAAGCGGGTGGAGGACGTAGGACGTAACACTAGTCATAATTCGTATTCTGTTAATTCATTTGCGTCGTATTTTAATCACGTTATTAGAAATATTAGTTGAATTATCGTTGTGTTTGTTATATTTAACTGCTTTTTGTGTATTTACTTTATTCAATATAATCTATTTTATTGTTTTCCACAATTCTTTGCCATCGCGTTATTTAATCGCCTAGAACTCGAATCCTACGAACGAGGTTTCCCTTTACCGCTCAAGGGGACCAACGAGTCTAAAAGAAATTACAATATCCTCTATCCTCAAAGTTGCGCAAGGGGTGCAGCCGTGAAAAATCGGACGAGGCCCTTGTCAGCTATCCTTTCGAGTTTACTTGCCCGGGGTGTAGCCGTGAAAAATCGGACGAGGCCTGGGTCGGTGACTCAAAAACCAAATCTACGGATAGGTGCAGCCGTGAAAAACGGGCCGAGGCTTCAAGTGATTTTCCTATACCCCCTCACTCCTCCTTTCGACCGGCGACACGTATTTCCGCGAGGGAGTACGGAGAACCGTTAGAGAAGGATCACGAAGGGTAGCAACGTGCAGGGTGCAGCCGTGAAAAATCGAACGAGGCCTGTACTTAGCTGCTCACTCCTCTCATTCATATCATTTCCTACCGGCACTGACGATAAAACAAATCCTCACCACGTCAGTCCGTAGCTCGTAACACTGATTCTATTTTTTTATTATATATTTTTAAATACTTGGTTTGGAGAATTAATACTTTGGAACAATGTTTAGAATAACTTGAGCAATCTAGAACAACCTTTAAAAATTGATTTTCGAAAAATGGGATGCCACGTCAAAATCGTTTTTTTTTTAATTTTCCGCGAAAATTTTTATGAAAAAATTTAATTTTCTGGAACAATGTTTAGAACAACTAGAACAATCTGGAACAACCTTTAAAAGTTTTATTTTCGAAAAATGGGGTGCCACGTCGAAAAGTCGTTTTTTTAATTTGCCGCAAAAATTTTCATTATAAAAATGTATTTTTCTGGAACAATTTAAAACAAGTCTAGAACAACCTGGAACAACTCTTAGAATTTGAAAATTTAAAAAATGGTGTGCTAACTTCATACTGGTGCCAAAGTGTCCATTTGCGTCCCGAATGATGGCAGATTCAGCCCGTAAGTACATAATACATTTTCTCATACATTCTATTTTCTTTCGACATGACGTGAGATGAAACCGTTTGTAACCAAATTGTACATTGATGATACAGTTGAAATACATTTATAGCCACAAATATCTGTGAAGATGAGTTTCATTTTTCGTCGTTCACGAAACCAAGTGGTGACTGAGAGTCACCTCTCGAGTGCAAAGGGTTAAAATCACTTATAAATGTTTATACGTCCTTTTCCTCCCGCTCAGTCCTAAAGGTAGCCTTATGCTGCTCGCCACCGCGACGCCCGACCAATCTATACATATATAGGTTAAGTTTTATTCATCGTGAAAACGTCGTCACGCGGCAACGACGCGCGGTCGCGCCCGTCACAAAGTGCGACCGATCCATAAATATGTATAATTATAGTTTGTTTCTTCGCGAAAACGGCGACACGCGGCCACGACGGGCGACCAATTGATAAATATATATAAATATAGTTTGTTTCTTCGCGAAAACGGCCACACGCGGCCACGACGGGCGACCGGTTGATAAATATATGTACATATAGTTTTATCGCGACGAAAAAAACAAGTATCATTTCGAGCCAATATATATGTATATATATTTTTCGATTGGTCGCGCCTGGAAACCGCGAGTTGCAGTCGTGCACAGCAGAAGGCTACCTTAACACGTTGACTGCCGCATCACCCATATTCGGGTGACGAAAAAACTTGTCCCATGGGACTCTGAAGAATAGATTCTTAACGTTTTACTTGACACGATTAACATTAATTTCGTTACGCATTTTTTCGGAACATTTTCGGCAGACAACGTGTTAAAGACCCTTTCACACGACGCAGCGCGTCGCATGCAATCGATTATATTCTATATTGTATGCAACGTGTTGCATCGTGTGAAAGGGCTCTCAAGATAGCCGTCCGTTGCTTGTGACTTCGATGCTGAAATAAATCTATGTCAATTTGCCGCGAGAATTAAGCAAATACAGTTTCGAGCTCAGGAACAATATATATATATATCTATAATATAGTTCGTGTTTGAAACCGCGAAAGAACTCGAACTGAGCGTCCTGGACTTCGGGTGTTTTATCAAAACGTAATTTATTCAGAAGACGTATTTACGGATATTTACAAGTGACGGAGAAACCAAAACAACAAGTACAAGCAAACAAACACACACACAAGACACGGGTAATATGATACTCAATTTACGTGACAATGATATATAATATAAACGCAGAAAACGAAAGTAATAGGAAACGTGTAATCGTGTTCTCGAGGCGGGATACCGCGAACGCACTCGCGGACTAGAATTCTGCGACTGACTCACTAGCCGTCATCTTCCACCATGAGGTCCGAAAACAAGAGCGCCGCGAAAATAGGGAGAGGCACCTCTCCTCCGCGTCACTTCTTTGTTCGGCGGTCGCACGTGACCGCAGGTATTCGGCAATCGAAAAGAACGACATGCATGCGACGCAACAGTTCGTGTCCATCAAATTACTGTCCTTCGGCTAATAAAAAATTGATTACTTCTATTTACTTATCCATTACTTCAAACACGCAAACAGAAATTCGCCGCGGTGCTGCTAGCAGCAGACGCTGATTACGAAATATTAACATTTTTATTTCCGAGTAAACTATCGTTTCGTCAACTTTAAAATCTCTGCACTCTCTGCATCAAGTTAGCTTCTCCCTTCCGCCAACGGCGGCGCTTGCGAGCTGCACGATAGGCGAAACTGAAATTGTTAATTACGGGCAAACTACGATTTCGTAAACTCTGAAATCGATATAGTAGCTTGCGTAAACTATTCGTAAATGATTGAGACTGTTACACACGAGATACGTCAAAATTATTTCTCTACGTTCTGCATCTGGTCAGCTTCTCTCCTCGGACAACGCTGGCGCTTGCGAGCAGACCAACGTTGCACGGTAGCCGATACTGGAATTGTCAATTACGGGCAAACTACGATTTCGTGAACTTTGAAATCGATTGCGTAAACTGGCGTAAACTATTCGTAAACGATTGAGACCAAAAAGCCCGAAAAATATGAAATTTGCCTGCCAGCTATTGTGACCGTACTTGATTAGCTAAGCGCGATGTGCTATTTTATCGCGATATAATATGTATTCGTTGGCGATGTTTCGGAGTGTCGTCCGCGATCCGTAGGTGACGCGTGTTTGTTTTTATCCCGTTTGCGTCGGTGTGCCGGCACGCTGGTGTGAGTGGTCACTCTTGCTCACACCAGTGCTCTAATTCTGCTTCGGTGAGGGAGCTCGAGCTCGTGCTAAGGAAGCGGCTGGTGGGGGAGAATGTTCGGGCGTTAAACTGTTGTTTGGGAATGCCGCGACGCCGACCAATCGTCGTCGCGGCATCCTCAAGGCGGCCTGAGGGCCGAGTCACACGCGGCTTTTATGCGAGCACGCCTTTAACGCGCGCCACACGCGGGCGGCGTTTCCGCCGAATCGGTCGGCCATTATCGTCTCAGCTAGTAACGAGAACGCACACGGGTTATTGCATTTACGCTTTTCTGGTTATCTCACATATTGCTGTTCTCAGAATTTTCACTCAGTGTATCACGGACTATCTCTCATCACTATTAGGCGAATCTCACAATATTGTTCACGGTGCATCCACACTAGACATCTCAGGCTCTGCACGCGGCGAGCATTGAGCACGTGCACCCGTTAAAGGTATAAATCATTGTAACGCGGATACGATTAACACAATTGACTATCTCACTCATTATGACTGTTACTTTCACTACCGTAGAGCATCTGTGACCCTTATTTTTATGGACAATAAAGACTCTGTTAAACGGACATTATGTAGACCACGTGGAAACATAACCTCTCCACCGCCAATAGATCTTCTCATTTCCCCCCTTTCCTCTTTCCTTTCATTCCCTCTCATCTCCTCACAACGGGAATCGCGAGATTCTCGAACAACTGTTGTTTTTATACGCGTGTATTTTCGTGCTTGTTACAGCTGATCGTCGAGGTAATATATTAATATCTACAAGATTCGCAATTCGATCGGAACTTTAATTAGGGCTACCACAGGTCCTCAGCACCCTGTGGCGTTTTGAGACCTACAGTGCGCACAATGCCCCAGCCGGTACGTGAGCGGGGAGGGCTTGGCGCAGGTCGTTTCCCTTTAAACGCAAAGTAATACTCTGAGGCCGAGTTCTTATCACACACACGTCTGCGCGGCCGGTGCGTGAGCGGAGGCGAGACGGCGTGGATCTTCACTCTTAACTCCTTCTTACACTCTAGTCCTTATAGCAAAGTCCTCGGAGGAGGCGCGTTAATAACTGAACGCGTGGAGCGGAAGGCTCCCAGGTATCGCTCTATCGTGGAGTCTAGTACGTACCGTACTTTACAATTGACTCGGCACGAAAGGCCCCGATTGCTTCGATTTTGCACTTTATATACACGGCCAGTGGTGGGGTTAATTTCGGGAAACTAAAAGATCTATTGCTTGGACGCACCCTACCGGCCGGCGGTGTGGTGTCTGGGGTTGTTCCCCTCGCCGGTGGTGGGGGCACCTCCACCACTGTGTATATTTGTGTGTTCGTCCGGGCCTATAAGGCCGTACGGTTACACTATACGCCCAGAAGTGTAACTCTCTCGCCGGCCACGGTGGCGCTGCGCGGTAGCAGACGATAATTACTAGATATTAAAATTGCTAATTACGAGCAAACTACGATTTCGTAAACTGTGAAATCGATTGCGTAAACTTGCATAAACTATTCGTAAACGATTGAAACCAAAATAAACGAAAACTATGATAGTTGTCTGCTAACTATACGGTGGTCCCCCGACCACTACCGCCGTATAGTTAGCAGACAACTATCGTATTTCTTTGCTATTTTGGTCTCAATTGTTAACGAATAGTTTACGCAAATTTACGCAATTGATTTCAGGGTTTACGAAATCATCATTTAGTCGTAATTAACAACTTTTAGGTGGGCGTATAGTTAGCAGACGACTACCATAGTTTTCGGCTATTTTGATCTCAATCGTTTACGAATAGTTTACGCAAGTTTACGCAATCGATTTCAGAGTTCACGAATTCATAGTTTGCCCGTAATTGACAATTCTAGTATCGGCTATCGTGCAGCGTTGGTCTCCTCGCAAGCGCCGCCGTTGGCCGAGGAGCGAAGCTGACCAGATGCAGAACGTGGCGTAATAACTTTTACGTATCTCGTGTGTAACGGTCTCAATCGTTTACGAATAGTTTACGCAAGCTACTGTATATATTTCGGAGTTTACGAAATCGTAATTTGCCCGTAATTAACAATTTCAGAATCGGCTATCGTGCAGCTCGCAAGCGCCGCCGTTGGCCGAAGGGAGAAGCTGACCAGATGCAGAAAGTGACAAA